>JAAIIK010000041.1:2482896-2538705 GCA_014706435.1 Silurus glanis
TACATACGGATATATCTCAGATTTTCAGGGGTTGAAACAGATTGAGAAACAGAAATAAATAATGTTGCATGTTTACAGTAAATATATGTGTTTCCTACCATGGTAAATCATTGTTGATTGTTATTGTGAGGAATCGTTAACATGTGATAAGACGGTCTCTTCACATATATGCATATTACTGTTAATAATAATATTATTAAAGGTGAACTGGGCCACTTTTTGTTATTCAGGAAGTTTGTATCAAACAAGTAGCTCTTCGTATTACTCAGAACAGTTGAAGTAGCTTTTGGTTTGGTGTGAAGCTAAACAATCTTGCACGAGCACTTGAAAATTTGTGATAACTAATTGCATACATTTTTACAAAACGTTTATTGCAAGATATACACCACCGCACTACACAAATTAGTGCCTGCTGGTTTTCTTCTAGTCTCCAGCAGCCTCTTCCTTTCGAGCCAGAGGCCGCTCGGCATTCCCCTGCACCGCTTTTCAGCAGGCTATGAAAGTGCACTGCTGGAAGATAAACAAACAGGGTGCGGAGGAACAATGCGTGGTGGTCCCGAGAATAGAGCGATGGAGGAAATGGGGCGGCACTGCGGAGATAAGACGATACTGAAGGAGTGGGAGGGATACCACAGCTCCAAGGTGTCTTACACAAAGGAAGGAAAGTCTCTTGGCTGAGCTTCAGCCACTATTTGGACACACAGAGCAGGGAGTGAAGGAGAAGGATGTGGAACTGGGGAGTGGACATGAGCAGTGTAACTGACCGTACGGTCACCTTGATTCCGTTTGAGTTAGCGCTCTCCGGGGACCTGTGCATGTCTGGTTGCTCCTCCTTTACAGTATTATTATTATTATTATTATTACAGGTCATGCGCAGTAGCAGCAGAGATCTATTGTGTTGTAAAAGAACACTAATACGACTAGAACGCCTGACAGTTGATCCATGAGAAAGCATTCCATGTGAAAATGTGAAAAGAGGGCAGCATTCTCAATTCTGATTGGTCGGCAGCTCTGATAGTAGTGCAGCTGCAAGGTTTATATTAATGTGCTCTTTCTGATAAATATGAATTATACTGCAGGCCAAGGCTCACTGATGCACGTGGGGAGCGAAGGCTGGCCCGTGTGGTCCGATCCACTTGCTGAAGAGGTCATAATGCTGTTAATGCTTGACGGGTCAGGACTGTTTTGGCAGCAAAACGGGACCAACACAATATCAGGCAGGTAGTCATAATGTTATGCCTGATCGGAGGCTATATAGTTATGCCTTATTGGTGCATATAATTAAACACTATTGTGTGTGTGAGAAACTGACCAGAAGACAATCCATTGGCTGTGCTCTGAGATTTCTGCATCTCAGTCTCTTTAAAGCTGAGGTCCTCCTGCATGGACTTGAGCTCATGGGGACTGATGGCTGAAAGTTGATTCATCCGATTCATCATCTAAAAAAAAAAACCCAAAACAAAACAAACAGAGCACTTATCACCCTGAGTAACTAACATGTCCAAACAACTGATCTATAAATCATGATCGAAAACAGCGAAAAGCTTTATGAGCAAATCCTAAAGTCCGAGTGCATGCCGAGCGTGCACTTTCCTACCCTGCTAGACTGCTCCAGCAGAGCCACGATGCTGGCCTGAGTCTCCCGAATGTGCTCCATCTCCTGAGCTCGATTTGTGTCGAACGTTTCCAGGTAAGCTGTCGAAACATGCAATGAAAGATATTTATAAAGCGGTGACCTCGGCAGCCATTCGTACAATTCCCACATGGCGAGCGGAAGCGGGTAGATTCCTACTCACCGTCGATTTCCTCTTCTTTTTTTTGCAGCTCTTTGTACTTTTGGGTTCGTTCGCCTGTTAATAAGGCAAATATGGAACATTTGGGGAATAACAAGGTTAGCTATTTGTCTTAGTCAAATATTTCCATTATATCTTCAAATTGTTCCTTTAATAAGTAGGTAAAAGCTACCTACAGAGGTCCTACACATTTCTCATTTTAAAATTCCATACTTTTCCAGACTCAAATATGCAGATCTCGCTAAAGATTTTTAAGACTATGATTTTAAATTCCAACAGGTGTAACTTTACAATCTCTGACGTACGCATTTATATTAACAAATGATTCCCGGAAGGTTGTAGCTACTGCAGCTCATACAAATTAACACCAAATCATGTTCGATGCACAGCATTTTATTGAAACTGCAATTCTAAAACAGTGTAATATTCATCTTTTATTAATTTATTTCTAAAACCGTAAACCTTTAATCCTACAGCAACAGAAGGATTGTTCATGTGCAATTCGCCAAGAAACTACAAAACAAAATCAAACAAAAACACTTTTTGGCCATGTTCACAATAATCCGTTTCTGGCCTTCCATCCACACCGAGACACCGTTTTCAGTCAACGTTAAAGTAGCGTTTTGAAAATGCTCTCCAACGTGGATAAATTTGAGAATTTGAGTGTGGACTGTGAAAACAGTGGCTTTTGAAAACCTTGTCATTGCTGTGACTTTTCAAAGAGTTCAAAGTAAATAAACGGCAGGCAAAAATTCCACAGGTCGAAGCGCCTTATATTTTACTTAATATTTCTTATAGGCGTAAGCGTTTTCAGACAGCCACATAAAAAAGGGTTTATCTGGCAACATCAATGTATCGCTGGAGGCACCCAAACTAACACATAGAGGGACATATGGAAGGAATCTTACCATCTTGACAAGGACATTAAAAGAAAGACAGAAAGGGGAAAAAAACACATGCACACACATACACACACACACACACACAATGAGGAAAAAGAAAGCATAGGAAACAATAAGCAAAACAGCGAGACAACTTGACATAAAGCAACAATATAGAGCAGCATGCTGCGTGTGTGAGAATGCCTTGTGTCTGTGTATTTTAGATCCTGCTGCACAATGAGCCTGCGGTGTCCACTTCCTCTCTCCAGTGGACAGATGGGAGGTTTGGCTCTTCACACACACACACACACACACACACACACACACACACACACACACACGCACTCACCATATCTTCTCTTTCACTGTATCTACACTAGGCTTCACCCTAGACACTATCCCAAGGGTTGGGGGGTGGGCCCATTTTTTGGAAGACATTCAAAAGCACTTAAGTATTTATGACCCATTCAAGGCAAACAGTCCCTAGAGAAAACAAAGCCTAATTGCCCGGCGCTTACATGCTAAAACAACTACAATATCTGTCTCGGGGGCTTTCCCAGAGGTTCTGACAAAAGTGTGAACGCATACATCAGGAACGCTGATGGAGCCAGGGGTGTCTGCCCTTCTGTAAAGTTCATTTTCTGCATCGCTGTGAGATAATGTAGGAGGGACTCTCAAAGCTTAGATACCACTGAGATACCACTCAGGGACCACTGAGCCTCTGAACATTTTTGCGCATTTGGATGGACAGAATCTGATAAGAATCTGATATTAATCTGATTCTTTTTGTTGGTATGAGGGCAAAAAGGAAGTTTTCTTTTTAAATCTTGTTTTACAATACAAAATAAAGTTTTTTTTTTCAAGTAAATGCGATTGCAATGTATTTAGTGTTTTTCCTGGTGGCCTTCATAAAGTGTTCCAGTCATAAAAAGTCTTATAGGAAAGTAGTTAATTTAGGACCACGTTTTAGATAAATAAAGAATATCTAAGTCAAATAATCTGATCCTTATTACAATGTCTGACAGATAATGAGGCCTTTTAAACACCAGAGGGTGCTGTTCTCTACACCCGCTTACAATATCAAGTAATCTGAGTACGGATATTTCTCTACTGCAGATGATGCGGCTGTTTCCTACCTTGATGGTCCTCCATGTCCTTGTCGAGTTGTCGCAACTCTTCCGTGAGGCGGCTTATTTTTTCCCGTGTTTCCGTCAGTCTGAGGGAAAACGAGAGATTCGGTTCATTCCAAGTTTTCGTTTATGATCACCTCTAAAACAATGGTACTCACTGGCGCTCCATGCTGGCGATTTCTTGATTATCTTCTTTCACCTGAAAGGGAGAGAGAGAACATAAAATCGGTGTGTAAAAGTCCTGAGTGAATCTGTTATATCGGGGTTAGAGAGAGGGTGAGGCGGCTACGGGGGAACATGCTGACCTGTTTCAGCAGACATTCTCTCTCTTCCTGTGGAGAGATCTTGCTCTTGTCTTCGGCCTGCAGGGCGTCTCGACGCAGCTCCAGCTCGTGCAGCCGCTCATACAGCACCATGGCCTCCTGCTTCACCTGGGAGTGCTCCAATTCCTACAGCAATCACAGAGAGCAACAGAGCGAAAGAAAGACTGAAAGGAAGAAAGGGATTGAGATATTTCGTGTGTGTTTTATTTATAGCCATTTACTGACATACATCAGGATTCTACTTCCACTGCTGTGATCATTCATAAGTACAATAGGTGAAAGCCTACTGGGGTATGAGTGTGTGAGTGTGTGTGTGTGTGTGTGTGTGTGTGTGTGTGTGTGTGTGTGTGTGTATGAATTTGTAGCAGGTGTGAGGATTCCACTCACAGCGTCTAATGTTTCCTTCCTGGCCATCAGTGTGTCCAGTTCGTCCTGCCGAGCTGCCAGTTCCTGGAAACACAGAAAATGTGTATAGATGACAGAACAGAGGCAGCCAGAATCTGAAATCATTTATGATCACTAAGCTGCACTTGCATACACAGTTCACATGTATTTATCATGTTGGTACTGAAATATCAGGGGTGTAGATCTTGTTATTAAATCTTTTTTTTTTATATAAAAACCAACCTGTAGCAGCTCCTCGTTGACTGCTTTCATCTCAGCATATTTGGCTTGTTTTTCTACGGGCATTTTTTTCACAATATCATCTGCTGCCTGCTTCTCCCTCTCAGTCTCTTCCTCTATAGCATGGATCAAATCCTCTTTCCTGAAACAGACCGTTCACATTAGACGCATGAATATGTCGATGTAGTATATGTGTGTGTCAGTCTAAATGTGGACACTTGACCCCCGGTGCTTGAGAAAAGTTCAATTCCAGTACATGGATGTTAATGTGGAGTTAGAGATGACTTTAAAACCATTGACGCAATGAAACTTTCACCAAGACAACATGAAAATGAAAATCCAAACAGATCGTTTTTCCCCGTCATTACGAGAGCGGCCTCTAGAGGCGAATCACTGACATTATGTGCTTTTTTGTTTTTACACCTGAGACTGCATGCTCAAATGAAAGCTCTATATTATATTTACAATTTATAATTCACAAATAATATAATGATATTTATTAATTGATATATTTATATTTATTTCCTGTAACACATTTTCATAATTCAGTATTTTTTTATTTTTTTTTGTAAATAAGTTCATCACTATTTAACATGGTTTTGTTTGTTTTTTATCTATTTTAAAAACTGTCGGTGGATTAATCGGTTATTGGCAAGTACGATTCCTAGTTATCAGTATCGGTGAAACCCACAATATGTCCTCTAGTGATTAACATTGCCTAATTATTTGTTAGATTCTCCCACCAACCATATGCATATTCATAAATTAGTTGGTGGAAATAGCAATAAAAAAGATGTCATTATGATCATAATAATGCTCTTTTAATAGGTGATATTTCTCTTTAAAAGTTATGTCTGTACAGTGCATAACAAAATAAAATCTAGCATTAGGGGGCATAAAATTTTAATTTAAAATTATAATAAAATCTCCACAATAATACTGATAGTCTCTTTGGCCAACGTAATATTCTGGTATAGGCCGACCTGGACACCTATTAAAGGAAGGAAGAATTATGTGGCTTTTACAGAAACAATGTTTGGGGTCCCTGCTTTAATAAAACACATTTCTTTATCAAATCCAAATCAACTAAAATCACATGTCAGAATTTCAATAGCATGTGAAATCAGGACCAAAACATCTCCAATAAATCTTTTACAATGAGAGCTCTCAAAGTTGGCTCACACGTTACAGTGAATCGTTAGCCAGGAGGAAACGTCTTGCGTTTATCACACAGAGCAAAGGTTCTTTATGTAGCCTAGTTCCTTGAAGAAACATTTTAACACTCTTTTCAAGAGTCGTTGCTCTCTGCTGCCTGTTACGTAATCAGCTTAAGGGTAAGTCTCTTAGTTTTTAAAGCTTTTTTCCCCCCACCATAAATCATGTATTATTGAATATTAAACATATATATGTTGGTTAATGAAGACCTAGAGACATATCTGGAGAGAGAAGTATGTAGGAAATCGAAAGTTGATGAGCCGACGATGAGTTGATTCAAGGGTTTGAATATGAACAGTGTCATCAGGTACAAACTGTTCCTTTATTTGCTCTGGTCATGGTTTCGGCCAAAGGATCACTGGGATTCCTCCATTAAAAAGATTATGCTTTGAGTCGACCTTTTTCTATGCCTGATGTGACTTAGTTGTATTATTAACTGAGCAAAAATAGAAAAGTAAATAGAGCATTAATGTGATTGATGTAGTTTAGCATATACTTATAATTCTACTCTTAGGACCTTTAGTACTTTAGACTGTGTATTATACCGTGGTGCAACATAAATCTGAATCTGTTTGTGCCAAGAGTTTATTCGTTGGCTGAGCAGGTTTCAAACTCGAATGTGATTCAAAGAAGTATAAAAATACAGGACTTTTAACGCGCAGTGAATTTTGAATGCAACTTTCACTAATCACTAACTAAAGATTCAACAATTCTTTGCCATTGGACTAAAAAGTCTGTAAATGTGGCAGCCATGCTGTCTTTATATTGTATAACCTGAACTTCTGTCATAGACACGATTTGTCCTGTAACCTTTTTACAAAATATCAGTTATTATTATTATAATTATGCAAACGAGCTGGTAGTCGTTCATGTAGAAAGCGAAGCTTTTCATATGACACCATGTCATGTTTGTGCATAATGTAAAAGCTACTCTGGTGTCCCATGGGTGTCCAAATATTTGCAAATTCACACAATTTTCCCCTCCTCACCTCCACATTCATGCAAAAAAACCTCTTCAGCCAAGAGCTGAACTCGTTTTGGCTTCCTTTCGAGTTGACAAGCAGATAACACAAAAAAAAAAAAAAAAAAAAAAAAAAAATGCCCACAAGCTAAGGTACATGGGAAGACAGCATGCTCCTACAGGACCAACCCGTGTGCACAAAGCGACCCTTTGTGCTCTCTTCGTGGCCTCATACTTAGTGAGTTTGATTATTATTCTCATAGTCATCCGTCTGAAGCAGCTGAGCTCTGTGGATAAATAATAACGCCTTTGTCCGAAAGAGATACACTGATGTGTGGTTTTTCCATAATACGTCGACTTGCGATTGTTTTTTACGCAGAGCTGAACGCACTTCTGATGCTGGCGTGTCGTTGCAGGTAAATGATCATGACGCTGAAACAGATGGTGTTGCTGTGGACGGTGTCTCTGTTTACGGATGCAGCTGAAATCCAGGTGAGTCATTTATAAGACGATTTTGAAGCAATTGAAAGACATGCAAAGTATCAAACGTAGACTTCAATACACGTATTTTACAGTCAACTCAATGCCGTGTTTGTTTTTGCTTCAAGGTGAATAACAGCTATAAGTCACTGCGAAACATTCCTAACAACTACAATGTAAACACAATCGGTTTAATCCTGCACCACAACCAAATTATGATGGACACTACGGACATACAGGCTTTGAACAACTACTCCAAGCTGACACATCTGGACCTCTCGTACAACTGCATAGCAAAGCTGCCTGATGGAGCCTTCTCTGCTCTTGGCAGTTTGGAGAAACTCAGTTTATCAGGGAACAAACTGCGAACGATAAAGAACGAGACCTTCGCCGATTTAAAGAAACTCAAGACACTGGATCTGGACGATAATCCATGGAACTGCACATGGGATTTAGTGGAGATTGTGAAGTGGATGAACAACATGGGATTGCAGACAGGTGGGATGACATTGTCTCAAAAGCAGCTTCACAGAATTACAGTAAGAGTAATAAGATATATAGAACAAAATTCACTTATATTTAAATTTACGTGTATTTATCCTCAAAGTCCAATGTCTGAAATCTTAATAAAGTTGTGCTGGTACTTCTCTTTAATTTAATATATTCTTCAATTGAGAAATAATACAAAAAAACAATATCGTCGTGAGAAAATCATAGCTACAGTGAAGCACGGTGGTGGGTGCATCATCTCCACACATTCAGTAATCATCAGTATTGTTGGACGGACCGTTCGGGCCAAAATCACGACTGAGTCATGTTCTTTCAATAAATGGTTCTCTGGGATGTTTAAAGTTTTGGACATTGTTTCGGACCAAATCGTGACCGATACTTCTCCAGGACTTTGTCCATGACTAGTTTTGATAGCTCCTTCCAAGAAACATGACATTTATATCAAGATCATGTGACACTCAAATTGCACACAGGTCGGCTCCATTCCAATGTGTACAGCAATAGGTGTACAATCATAAAAAATAAAAAAAATCTCCCCTACTATATTCAAAGAAAATTCTTTTCAACCCATTTCGTCATTTTGGATTATTTTGTGTATTTTTTTCAATAACCCCAATTATGTGCATTCCAGTTCTAGTTGTAACCCTGCAAAAAGTGGAAAAGTTCAAGACGAGGGTACTTATGAAAGCACTGTATTGCACTGTTCATAGGCGAAAGAATAAAATCAAAATCTTTTTCTTGATTAAGTAATAATACTCATTTCTTCTTTTGAAATTTCAAGGATCAAATGCCACCTGTAGCTCACCAGTCATCCTGGCTGGACAAAGAATCCTGGACGTGCTCAGAACATCAAAGATGCCGCTACCTTCAGTAAAAAGCAACACAGCCGCCACAACAAAAAGCGCTTCTACTTTTACAGTCGCAGCTTCCACAAAAACCATTACTCTCCGAAGTCCATCACGTCCATCTCAAGAGATGACCACAGTAAGCAGCCAAAACGTTTCAGGCAAAGGTGACTATTTTTATTTTTTTACTTTTTTCACATACTGAGCTAATTGTTTTCATGTTTACAATCCTGCTACAAAAAAAAAAAGATTTTGGTGTTTTTAAACATAAAATATACCCACTGTATTGCCAAAAGTTTGCGGACACCTGGTCATAAGTATGGTAAGTCTCAATTTAGTTGCTCTTATAATTCCCTCCACTCTTCTGGGAAGATGTTCCACTAGATTTTGGAGTGTGCTTGTGAAGAAGTGCTCAGTCAGACACAACGGTGTTAGTAAAGTCAGGTACTGATGTAGGTGATGTGAGGAGGCCTGGGGTGCTCAGGGTGTTCAGTAGGGTTGAGGTCGGCGATCTATAGCAAAACACTCCAACACCTGTAAAGCACATCTTCATGACGTTTGCTTTGTGCACAGGGGCATTGTCAAGCTGGAACAGATTTGGATCCCCTAGTTCAGGTATTATGAAAAAACTAATTCATGCTACTGCATCCAAAGACTTCTTATACAATTGTGTGCCTTCAGCTTTGCGATAAAAGTTATAATATATATAAAATAACCTCATATGGTTGGAAAAATCAGGTGTCCCAATACTTTTGTCCATTTAGTGTAGCTAGTGGTATGGTCAAGCTACCAAAATTTCAACATTTCGATACCAATACTACTGTATGAACGGCTAAACAGCATCTTAGTGATGTCAGCCCTTAGGGTTCAGGCTTTTCAATGGAAATCCTTGAACTCTTTTGATCTTGTTCACATTTTAGTCATTTTAGCATACTTTACAATGCAGTCTGATTCGTTTATAGACACAATAAACCATCCATATAGCTGCAAAAGTACCAAACTTTAGCTCCCTTGTTTAATACTCTAGGCACGTCTATAGTTGCAGTGTAATCCAACAATAAACCCAATGATGAAAATCTGATACAAGATTTACTTCCTGATGTAGAACAATAGACTTGTACAAAAAATATTCACAATTCCTGCTTTTTTTAAAAGTGTAGTCAAAAATATTGCTTCTGTTGCAGCTCTTCTTTACAAGGTCCGAATTTACGCTCAAAATACAACAGATCGGTGATCGTAGTGTGATAGTGTCAGATGGCGTTTACGTCAATATTTCGATATGCAAGTGGTGAATTTGAATAATAAACTGCGACAAAGAGATCTGTGATTCTTCCACGTATCTCCAAAAGAGCGTCTTCTTTATTCTGCAGTCGAACAAACAAGACTGCTGTTCTAAGCATTCTGGAAAACATTCGGGGGAAAAAAGGGACAATGACGCTCTGTGTAAACACACTGATATGATGTGGCAGGCATAAACTGCCTGATGAAAAGTATGTAGTTTTACTGTGACAGCAAGAGTTCAACCAAGGTATAACGTTCATCCAAAACTAGTAGTCCATTAGTTAGGGGCATCTAAGAACCGACAAGGATCATTGTCATACTGTAGCTTGAAACCTATTGATAAATATACTGTATATAACAGCAGTATGTGTCTTGCTTTAGATACAATGATTAAAGCTGAAGAAAATAACAAGCCAGAGGGTACAAACACCTGGAAGTTCCTCAGTGGAGTGATAGTGATCATTCTCTGCACGTCCATGGTCATCGTATGTGCGGTCAAATCGCCCACCTGGTACAAGATGCTCTTTGACTACCGGCACCAGAGGCTGCGCGAAGCTGAGGAGCCCAGTATCTTCAGCACAAGCCGCTTCTCTAACTTCAGCCTGGACACGGAGCAGACGGAGACAAGTGCTCAAGAGCTGGACCAGGGGCTGGCTGAGGATGAGGACGGCTTTATAGAGGATGGCTACATTCAGCCTGAGGACTATAAAGAGAATGTAGACATTCATGAAGTGTAAACGAGGAATCATCACTATAGCGCGTCTGATGTGACGGGTCCAAAGGAGGCATAGAAATCCAGATGTTCCAAGCTCAAAAGCAGCATATATACATTTGCTTGTAAAAAAAACAGGTGAAAGAAAAGGCAAGAATCTTTCTATCACAAATCCTTATTGTCATCTTGTGAATGTTTTTTTTCCCAATGAACTTACTCGTTTTCAACAGTACAAACTTTTCAAATTGTCACTTATTGCTTCCTATTTATTTTTTTTTACATATTTGGACTGCAGGCTTGCTACACAAACAGTGTTACTGTCCAAACATTTACATTTGCGGTATTTAGCGCACTCCCTTATTCAAAACAACTTACAGACATGCTGTCTCTACTAAACATGCTATAACCATGTGTGTCAAAAAAAAAGAATGAAATCTTATACAGTGGAACCGCGGTGTACGAGATTACTTCATTCCTGAAAACCGCTCGTGTTCCCATATGCTTGTACTTGCATGTTAATAATCCGTTCCCAGACCTCAGGCGTTCGCTTATTAAAAAAAAAATGTTATGCCTAATTTAACAGACAAATATACTTGGGGGGGTTCCACTGTATTTGCATTTAGTTTTTAGAGCATATTCAAGTTAGATTCATTAACATGCTGTAAACTGTACTCTTGAACTACAATGTTCAGCCAAAGCCTGTAATTTATAAACACTTCGCTATAATACCACAGTGCTGCTTCACCCTAAACCTAGTCTAATGGTCAGAGGGTGTTCATTAATCTTCTGTAAGAGCAACATGGATGGTTGCTGTTGCACCATTTTCATGGTGACTGTTTATTCCCAGGGACAAGTACGGCAGTGAATTAGGAGATTTTTTTCCCCTCACTGTAATGAAACTGAACTGATCCATAACTTTAAAACAGAGTTATGTACAGAACTGTGAATTTTGTGTACCGTTACGACATAACGCCTGCTTGGTTTAAATAAAAAATTAAATGTATAAAGATAAAATAGATTATCACAAATTAATGCAATACACTTTTTAAAATTATACTGGTTAAAATTGAGTAATCGATTAAATAGGCACAAATTAAATTGATTAAATAAAATTGAATAAATGAATTAAATACAATTAAATCAATTCTCCTTTTAAGTTGTACATGAAACACAAAAGAATCTATATCGCTAAAAAATGTTGGCAATGCCAGGAAGAAACGCACGTTTATTTCACATGTCTATTAAAAAGATTTTGTTTCTCACACGAGCAGTACAAGTTATGTTTCTGTTTCCGGTGTTCAAACTGAATATATATATATATATATATATATATATATGCGGAAAGTATTCACTTTTTACATTTAGATTTTTACATGTTGCAGCCTGATACTAAAATATTACATGTACGTAAGTATTTATTAATTATGACTGGAGTCTACCTGTGAAAAATTGTATTGATTGGACAATCAACATAACAAAACTGAAAAAAAGCAAAGGGAGTCTGAAGACTTTCTCAATGAACTATATATAAAGTATTGGGTCACCTGGTCATAAGTTTGGTATGTGATTTTTGAGCATTGCATTTTACATTTAGTTCCAATTTGCTCTTCTAATTCCCTCCACTCTTCTGGGAAGATGTTCCACTAGATTTTGTAGTGTGCTTATGGATATTTGTGTTCATCAGCCACAAGGGTGTTACGAAAGGCAGGTACTGATGTAGGTGAGGAGACCTGGGGTGCAGTCAGCGTTCCAATTCATCTCAAAGGTGTTCAGTATGGATGAGATCAGAGCTCTATAGCAGCAAGATCTTCCTCTCCAAAGCATGTAAACCAGATCTTTAAGGAGCTCACTTTGTGCACAGGGGTGTTAAAGTAAATGCAAGATTTTATTACAGCGCATCTAAAGACAATTAAGTGTCTCCAGCTTTGTGGTAACAGTTTGGAAAACAACCACATATAGTGGGAAAGGTCAGGTGACCCAATACTTTGGAAATATAGTGTATATAAGTGCATACTTATTAGCTGTGTGTATCAATCAAGCCCATGTAGCCCAATGTTGAGTAGCTGTGAGATGTTTCTGACTTACTCTCTTCTCTCTGTGAATATGGCATCTATGCTTTGGGCTTCTCTGTCGTTCTGTACTTTCAACTACACAAAAAAAAGAAATGAGACATTTAAAAAAAAAAAAAAGTTGCGATGCTACATTCACACATACAAATAAAAATCATGTAGCAGTGCTCACCATGCTGATTTCATTCATTACTTCATCCATCTCTGTGTTGGTGTTCAGTTTGTCAACCAGCTGAAAGTTTCAAAACAATACTTAATAAATATAGAACACATCATTTCTGAGGTTTTTTTAACAGGAAGTGAAATAAGAAAATATTCCTGTATCTGTTTTTAACCAGCTAATTTATTTATTTAGATCAGGTTTAGCAATGTGTACCATGTTGTAGTCTGCCAGGTGGCCTTGTAGGTCCTTTATTTCCCCGGCAAGGCTCTCCGCTCTGTACGAGTGACAACTTTTCAAGTGAGAAAATACATAGTAAAGAACAAACCCAGTGTCATAAAACCGTAATAAAATCTTTTGGACCTTTTTTCATATGACAGGTAAACCGAGTTCTCCTGGTTGAAGATGTCGATCTCTTTCTGTAGCTTGCTGTTCTCTGTTGTAAGCTCATTTATTTTACTCCTGTAAGGAAAAGAGAGTACATGACTGGGATAGTCAGGAAACATTATCGAATGTTGCTTTAAAATGATGCTCTACAATGTATTATACATACAATACGATACAGTTATTCATGGTATTATCATTAATCATCGATCTCTACATTCCAGCTAGAACATATACATAGTTCATAAACGGCTCACCGGAGTAAACCAAGGTAGTAGGACTTATCCAGGATTTGTCTCTGCGGTCCTGTAGAAGGAAATGAACCACAAAAAGGGCTTGTAATGCAGGTAGAAACTGAGAAACAGTAAATGTATTTTTTCGAGAAGCACCTTTCCCTCCAGTCTTCATTCCACTGAGACCCTGCTGAGTGACAGGACGATCGGTCACTTTAATCTGAGCTGAAAGCACCCCCGGGGTTGCAATTGGGCCCGCCCTGGTTCCTGGACGTCCAGTACTGGGGACCACCTAGCCAACATAAGACACATCTAAGTGGATTTAATATAATCTTCTAGTGGATGTTTACGTTCTGTACTGTCGAATTCTCTCACTACATTTACATTTACGGCATTTGTCAGACACCATTATCCAGAGAGACTTACAATTATCTCATTATACAATTGAGCAGTAGAAGGTCAATGGCCTTGTTTAAAGGCCCAGCAGTTTCAGCTTAGTGGGGCTAGGATCTGAACTCACAACCTTTTGAGCAAAAGTCCAACATCTTAACTACTAAGATACCACTTCCCCCATTACCAAATATATGAAATTAAGGTTATACATATGGATTAAAAGATTTGAACTTTTATCAGTGACAGTGTGGTGTGGTGCAGCACCAAGCAAAGCAAAGGCACTTTTACTATAACAGTCCATCCAGAAGTGTTTTATTACTCTTATTCCTGCAAATACTTCTTGTGTCCACTTTTTTTTTTTATCCGTTTATGGCTACAGGTAATGTTGTAAAATGCCCACAGTCGTTTGAGAATTATTCAGCAAATTCTGACCAATCAGATTTGAGTATTCAGCTGCACTATGGTAAAAATCATCACTTATCAATGTGCGCTGATGGCATTAAAAGTTAACCTATGAAAGAATTACTCTGAAAGGACTTTCTATTACTGTCTTATCCTGAGATCTTTATTGCTAGAGTGGAATGCGATTTTTTTAAATAAACACACGCAAACAGTGTCTGGCACAATTTTACAACCCCCTATAGACTTTGAAATTGCAGTTTAAAAAAAAAAGAGAAAAGCCGAAAGTCTGGTCAGGGGGAACAAACAGGCGTGTAAACAAATTTGCATGAAATTAGGTCATCCTTAGATTTATTTGCTCGTCATTGTACGCACTACAATTGAATGCTCTGGACAATACGAAGCCTTATAGGTGCATACAGTGGGACATTCCAGTGGGAAGTTGTCGCTCTGTGATTAAGCTATTGGCTCGCTGATCAGAAGGTTGTGAGTTCAAGTCCCAGCAACACTAAGTTGCCATTCCTGGGCACTTGAGCAAGGCCCTTAACCTCATGATTCTTTGAATATCGTTCAACAAAATGAATGAAGAGTCATTTTTGTTCATTTCTTTCCTTTGATAAATTAAATGTTAAATTTTTAATGAGCAGATGCCCAACATTTCTACATACACAAACCTGTACTACCGTTCTAATAATTATTTTTATATATATATATATATATATATATATATATATATATATATATATATATATATATATAAACTGCATAGTGTTTATAGGAGTCAGGTCATAAAAAAATGAACGACTCGGACTAGAAATGTCCAGAGTTCACCCATTTAATTCTGTTTCCTGTACATAACCATAAAGAGATTTTGCGATGCTTTGCTCATGCATGTTCAGTATAAAATAAACTAATCACTCTTTGAGACTGTTTGTTCTTCTGAGTCACATTAAAGACTCGTTCATAATGAATGAACCCATTACTAATGTACAGGTGTCTTTTGGACACAAAATATTTATATTCACTATTTGTCTATTTAGACGGCAAGGAAATGGGAGCTCAGTGGTTGAAATTTGGGATTCTGATCAGAAAGGCTGGGAGTTGAAATCACAGTTCAGTGGCCATAATGACTTTGCTGGGCTTTTGATCACAGCCCTTAACCTTTAGCTCATTTGTATAAATTGTAAGGCGATCTGAAAAAAGGGCATCTGCCAAATAATGAGAAAGCAACTAGACATTTACAAAGACATTGAGTGTCTGTCCATTGAATGGAAATCAGAAGTGGATCCACTCACCCCTGTTCCCACTCGGATCGCTGTCTGTGGAGGTCTGATGCCAGTTGGTGGTCTTGCTGTCCCTGGGATTAAAGAACTACGGCTCATGGGTCTGCCTGATAGGGGTCTCTGACTTGCCATAATGGTTTAATCTGTTAGAAGAGAATACGGTAAAAAGTCAATTATTAATTAAAAGTCAATTAAAAGTTAAAATTAAATCAACAATCATAAAATATTACATGAAATTATAAAAACACGAGATTGAATAATAAAATCATAGATGAAACTTATTTCATACTATACATTTCTGAATTCATATAATTCAGTGACAAACATGGAAAAGAAAAATACAAGTATATTGTCATCTACAACATCATAATCCTCATTGAATAACCTTATTATATTATATTATATTATATTATATTATATTATATTATATTTGCATTTCACTTGTTTGGAGCTTAATTACTAATACATACTAATACATAGCTACTAGAATTACAAAAAATACATATATTAAAAATAAAGCATAATTACAAAAAAGCTACCCGGTCGGTTAGCTGTATGTTAGCTAGCTAGCTGTTTCGGAGTAAACTAACTGCTAAGCTAACTCGACATTAGCATTTATAGCGCTTTTCTATGATGAAAATAGACCATTCTTAGCGCATTGAAAAAGATTAATAATGATATTTAAGATATAAAATCCCGTGCACCGATATTGTAGAGAAAGCTGAAGTATGATGTGCTCGAACTGCTGTAGTAGTAGTAATAGACGACTCTTTTGTTGTTGCTAAGTAACCATACAAGTTATCGCGAGATTATACTTCCTCTTGGCCGACATATTGGAAAGAGGGAGGGGCGGATGCATACTAGTGTACTAAACAGTGTAGTACGCTACTGTATTAATCCAATCGTATACGTATTGGCATATTCTAGTTAGTATGAAAGTATGGATTAGATCTGGGCTCATTATGGGATCACTCCTATTAACTGTACAATATAAAATGTATTGTTTGTATGCATTGTTTTGGAAATGCAAATAGAATATCTATGAAGTTATTGATCATTTAATTGTTTGTCTAGAAATTGAATGATTTATACTTGAAATATTTCAGTAGAGAAATTATTAATTGATGTCAAAATTGAATAAAGGTTGTTAAAACATTAAATCTGAGGTCTAAATTTGTGTAAGCTTATGGTTTTAACGTGTGACTGTATGAGGTCAGAATGCTTCTGGCGTGTGATTGTATGAGGTTAAATCAAGCTTTTGCGAGTGTCTTGTCCACTGAAGTGTCTTTTCATTGTCAGTGTCCATTGTCTGTCTCATACTATACATCACATGTGATATATGAGGTCAACATGCTTTTAACATGTTATGGTTTATAATAGTTTATGATATAAAATTTTGTATCTTTAATTAAACAATTTAATGCATAATATAAATAACGTAAAAAAAAAAAAAAAAAGATATTTCGATTAGACTCAACATAATCTTTTATATACATATTATCTGAGTTTGCATTATTCTCTCAGCAAAAAAATAAATAAATAAAAATCTGTTCATTCCTTTCCTGGAGAGAACAAGAGCACCAAGTCTTTTCTTATAATGTATAGCAAGAAAAGAGAACACGTTTCAGACAAATTTTCTTTGTGTGGTGCCAGTAATAAGAAAAGGTGCTTTATACTTGTCACATATACTTTACATCACAGTGAAATATCCCAGCAGTGTTAGGAGGTTAGGATCAGACTGTAGGATCAGCCATGATACCTGGCACCTGGAACAGAGAGGGTTAAATACCTTACTCAAGGGCCCAAGTGTGGCAGCTTAGTAATACCAGGGCTTGAAAATCCAACCTTCCGATTAACAACCCAGAGCCTAAACCACTTATCTACTACCTCCCATTGAGAAGTTAACAGCTGAACCAGTACAGCAAAGTCTTCTAGAGTTGTCCCTGCTCAGCTCAGCTCACGAAGAGGGGTGTTAATTAGCTGATTAATTGCAACAGGGAGGCTGTCTGTGGACTCTTCCTGAAGGTTGGTGGTCTAATCCTGATTGGAAAAATATTATAGCAAGACTGTGCCACGAGGGGGCGCTAAAAGACCAGGTAAAATTAGTGAGACACTTCAAAAAAATATAAAATGCGTACATAAATGCACAAATACAACATGACACGAGAAGCGCGGATGCACAAATTGGAGTTTATACGAAATAAACTGAGAGGGTATAAAAAGTATTGTTTGCATAGATTAGGTTAACAAAATCGCATCCTTTGGAAGCATGCAAAAGCGTGCATTTGCAAACCGCATCGCTCTGAAATGTCTCTTCACTTTAGCTCAGATCACCTGTTTGTGCGTTGTGTCCATTATTAGAGAGCGCACGTGGATGCACGAGATGCCTTTAGGTATTGTGAAACTTCGATGCAAACTATTGTGCACAAACATACAATTATTGCAAGTAGAGTTGGGAATTCCAAGCGTGCACGTGGATGTCGAGAGTCAAATAAGTGAAATGCATTATATATTGTAATGTAAAAATTACTATAATAATAATAATAATAACAATAATAATAATAATAATAACAATAATAATAAGATAAACGTTCTAATAATAATTTCCAAACTGTGTAAAAGGCGCGTGCCACCTGAGGCCATTGGTTAGACGACGCGCGTGCGCGTGCCTGCGTGCCTCGCGCGGTCCTGGTGCACTGCGCGTGCGCCCGGTGCTCCGCCTAGTTTCAGAGGCACTGGGATCATCATCATCCTCCTCACCGTCTGGCTCGAGCTGAAACTTGGTCGCTCCATGTAACGCCACTGAATCCGGGTTGGGTCGTTTTTTTTCCCCACTCCTCGGTATGGACTCTCAGAAAGTAAGTGGCACGAGCGCTCACAATGCAACGTGCGTGTTTAATAACGCGCTTATAACGCTGCACCGTTACACTGTATCCTATCCGGTCTTTCGATCAGCTCTGTGTATGACATGGGAGTGTGCATGCTTCATTCTCTACCTTCTCTAGCTTCCTTACCTATTGCATTTAATTCCTACATCCGGGACGCTGAATCATGGTCAGAATCACATGTTTTATTTATTGCTCTGCGTGTTTGCTGTAGGGATTTCCGTTGCCAGGCGTTTGCAACAAATATAACCCGACTATAAGAGCATAATGATTGTTAGATCATTGCATGTCATCCTGGTGCTCCCTATAGAATTCCTAACTAAGTGGGAATTCCAAATAGGATAGTCCTGTTGCATTTACTGCATTGGATTTCATAATCCCAAACTTGCATTGCATTAAATCCTGGATGGCAAAAACTATGTAGGAAGATTACACACTAATACAACACTAATAGCTGATGGATTAGGCCAAGGAGTTTGAACTCAAGGCGTTTGTTTTCCATACATCTGAGAAAATCTCTACATGTAAATATAAACCTTAGATAAGATATGTTGAGCATGAAAAAAGAGACAATGTGGCCATAGAAAAAGTTTTTTTATTTAGTTAAAAAAAAGAGACCTGTTTAAATCCTGACTTCCGGTCATGATTGCGTTTGGATGCACAAGTAACATCCTGGGGCGAGAGATTTGTGTAATCGTACATTTCACAGCTTTTTAGATTTAGATATATCTAGTAAAGCTTAATTTACATTTACATTACATTTGCGGCATTTAGCAGACGCCCTTATCCAGAGCGACGTACAAAAGTGTTTTGAGTCTCTAGCAATGAATAAATCTACACTGGTATGCAAGATTACAAACTTAATATAAATATAACTCTTTAGTTCTACAAAGCAAACTTGGAAAGTGCAAATTTAAGTATTTCACGAAGAGGTAGGTCTTCAACTGTCGCTTGAAGACAGCCAGGGAGTCCTAGGGGACATCATTCCACCACTTAGGGGAACTTCATTCCACCACCTCGGGGAACTTCTAGGGGAACTTCATTCCACCACCTCAGTTCCAGAACAGAGAAGAGCCTTGAAGTATACTTACCTCTCATTCTGAGAGAAGGTGGTACCAGACGAGCAGTGCTGGAGGATCTCATAATGTATAGGTTTGATTCATATAAACAATAAGGAAAAATGCTTTGTGGGCAGGAATTATACCAATACAAACCTGCTTTTTTTCTTTACAGTCCCAATTTTTACAAAACAAAGTGTTCTATTACCTGATGCACCATTAAGGGTCTAATAATGGCAAATTATCAGCATGCTATTAACAAAAAAATTCACATTGCATTACTGCAGATGCATGAATCACCCAAAAAAATCAAACCCAAAAAAACCAATCGTATATGACATTTCATTGTTGTACATGCTCTTATGTATGTGAATATTCACCATTTTATGTAAGCGTTCATAGATCGCTATATAAGACCCTTTTCGCTGTGTCTAATGTGTGTTGGTCATGTTTGAAACTCAGTAGATGTACTCAAAAGCTCATACACTGTTATGTCAAGCTGATTATTACTCTGTTTTGATGCACCAAAACTCTGTGTCCCAAATCTAAGTGCTCACAAATGGTTGGCTTTGTCAGATTTACATTATGAATATCATGACCCATTTTCTGATTTCAGAAAGAACTGAAATGTTTGAGATTTAAATAAGTTTGAGAATATCTCTCGGATTGTGATGCTAGTGGGATTCACTACCTGTAGAGAGAGAGAAGTAGTCAGTCCTTTAGTCTGTTTAGGGCTCTTCCTGATCTGTACCTGATGTGTAGTATGTAAAATTAGCTCAAACTAGCTGTTAACCAGCACCAAATAATCCAAGGCATAACATTTTCAAATGATGGTCTATTGTGTGATTAATCAGAAAATCTTGTCTGATTTTGATGGACAGTGCTATGCACATTCCCATGCCGTTAGAGACGAAGGTGGCATGGTAGGCAACTTGATCATTACCTTTCCTTGAGGCTTAATACCCATTCACTTATGTAGAGGAGAGTGCAGCAGGTGGGATTGAATTTCACCCTCATTCTATATATTAAAGCGTCAACATGTTCAGGTTTCAGTAATATAGGGAATGTTAGAGTAACTCGTTTCACAGATATTATCTGGGCCCTATCATAGGACACGGGTATGTGAAGTGTGATATTTATTATGAGCCATCTAAGAAATGTAGTTATAGTCCAGAGAGTTGGTTTAGATGACTGGAGTGATTGGGAATATAAAATAGGGAAAATACATAATCAAGAAATGGGGAAATGGTTGAGGATCAAAAGCATGAAACATGGAAACTAAGCCTTGAAACTGGAAACTGAAGCAGCAAAATAAGCCTTAATAAATGAGGTGAAAATCTCAAGGTTGATATGAACCCAAAACCAAGCCCAAACTTATGCCGCATCCACTGTATAAAGAACTGTCACATAATAAAAGGGAAAATTGTGATAATTGGGATTACATTTACATAATTGGCAAATCTTTACGACAAAATGAATATATAAATTGGAAGGTTCTGTGGAAAATTCTGTCTTGAAATCTGAATCAACTGCCTTCATGTTGAAACGTGACACTAAGCTGACACTGGCTACAGAGGAGGGTCTAAAAAGAAATCAATTTTCTTTACAGTATAATGATTTCTTAGGCTTTTATGGAAGATTCACAAAAATGTTATTCATACAATTTCCAATTACCTCATGTAAATTTGATTAGCCGAAATATAAGTTGGGTGTTGGTGTGTACCTCAGCTGGTGCTACCAGGCTAATGAAGGTAACATAATAGTTCGTATTCCTCACTACATGCCCAAATCATGTAACACTCGATACACATTTTTGGTAAAAATGTTATAAAAAATAGCAATAAACAATACTATAAATAAATAAATTTTATTTATGATGCGCTTTTTCATGCCAGTTATCGGAATCTGCACAGGAAATACATCCAATTGAATTATCTAAACCAAAAAAAAGAAAGAAAAGATAGAAGTAATATTAAATAAGCCTATATTAATGCTTATAACTTCATGCTTTTTAGCTTTAAACCTTTTTTGGACAGGGCTTTATTGAGAGACATTTTGCCAAACTGCAATGAGGAACTGCAAAATTTTGATTTCGCTGAGATGGCCACCTTTTTTATTTCTTTATAACAGTGAGCTACACTATTAAGTTGGACTCATGTTCATATAGATTACAGTATCTCATTAAACCAAATGGAAAGGGTTTGAGGTAGATATTAAGAGAGATATAATATACTAAGAGATATTTTGAAATACAATAGAATATCTAAAGGCTAATTAAATTAAATCGGAATCTATAGAAACATACATTGGACAGCAAATGTGTTCTCAGTATTTGGTGATATGAGAAAAGCATAATTGTTTGTATTACACACACCAAGGGACACTGGAAATCTTTGTGTGTGTGTGTGTGTGTGTGTGTGTGTGTGTGTGTGTGTGTGTGTACAGTGTATGTGTGTCCTTTGCTTTGGTTACAGCAATGTATCAGTGTATCATATGCCGGTATGACCTGTGATATACATAGTAAAGCTAAGCCTTTGACATATTTTAGGAAACCGATGTGTCATATTTCTACACTTTGGCTCTATTTTAATTCACGTTTACGTAGGTCAACGTTTCCTTGTTCAGCTATCATTTTATCTAATGAAATGGCTAATCATTTTGTTTGCTAGTTTTACTTTAGCAAGCACACACTTACCAAATAAGACACTTTCCACAAGGAAAATCACTGCTTACTAATAAAAGTCTTAAAGTAATATTTCAGATTCACATCAAAGTTATAAACAAAATGTCATGTTAGCAAAGGGTTTATAGTCATAAGTCGTTTTTACTAAGAGGTTGTATTTGTAAGCTGGCTTTTTCTGAATGGCTTTTTAATCAACTGGGCTCAAAAAAGCTATTTGGTTTAAGATTTAGAGGTGATTACATGACAAAATATAAAAGCAAGTGGTAATGAGAAGCTAATTCACAAGCATTCACATATCTGTCTCATCATTAAACCTTTAATAATTCGTACAAGTTTGTGTTTAATATGAGATAAGACTGAATAATAAGGTGGAAGTAAAAGGTTTAAATGATTTCTGAGGTAACTTAGTGGAGAAAAAGTGGTTAAAGGTCTGTCCTGAAGGTATAACCATCTCCATGTGACCCAACAAACATTAGCCCAGTATCTGTTTTATTTGTTGGATTGTTGGCACATTCTTTGTACCAATGGTGGGTCAGTGCTGATAAAGGCATGTTTTTAACAACTCTGCCAACCTATGTAAGTCAAAATTGGCAAAGGAGCACATTTTATGACAACCCTGACACTATTGGATATGGTGAATTTGAAGGTTGAAAGATGACCCTGGTGGCCCGATGTTAGTCCACCAGACAAAAATATGTTGGGTCAGTGGAATGGCTGAATATCTGGGACTGTTCCAAAAAACTTTTATGATCATAAGCACTAGTTAGAGTTCTATTACATTTGTATATGAGTTTATTCTTTGGCTCTTTTTTGTTGTGTATAAACACAGGAAAATAAGGTCTGGCCCTTGTAATAGGACCAATTTGAGGTCAGGGAGAGGTCAGGTTAAATCCGGGCTTATGGGAATTCCTTGATCATGACCGTATTCTATCTTTTTTTGTTTTTATTTGACAGGTGAAAGTAACTTGATTAGATTTTTTTATATTTATATTATTCGGCACATGCTCTTATCCAGACGTGCCCTTTAGTTCAGATCAAAACGTCACTATTTTAGTATAAGTTTTGTTACAATTGATTGTACTGGCTAAAAAATGCTAAAAAAGCATTAATCAAACAACAAATCAGGTAGACATTTAGGGTTAAATTGTTAATAGTTTTTTGTGTTTTGAAATCGCCCTCTATTGCCATATTTATTGTGTCTTAGGCTACTTGCCCTAATCTCTTCATTGGTATTACTAGTTTGTATTGCTACTTTCCTACAGAGCATACTGTCTTGTGCCATCTCTTCTAAAGATAGCCGTGTAGACTAATCCTTAAATCTTCCTAGCATAGGAACATCTCTCTTTTCTTTTCTTGTGCACTAAGAAAAAGTAACTTGTTATCCTGTACTCTGGTCTACCAAACATGCACAATGTGTATCATGTTTCGAAAGTTATCCACTGTGGGGACACAATGAGGTCCCCAAAAATAATTTAATTTATAATTAAATAAGTCAGCAGGAAAAGAGCAAGTCTTCCGTAATTACTATGGGTGAGTCCCAATCAGTGTAGCCTCATTGTCCTGATGGGCTTAAAGAGAATTATAAGCATGTTTCAATGTATTTAAGTTTTATTTGCCTTGTATGTAGGGTTGCACAAGCCAGTGCACTCTTAGTGCCGGTCCCAAGCCCGGATAAATGGGGAGGGTTGCGTTAGGAAGGGCATCCAGCGTAAAAACGTGCCAAATCGAACATGCGGATCATGAATACGGATGATCCGCTGTGGCGACCACTAATGGGAGAAGCCGAAAGAAAGTTATGTTTGAATGGAGATTGGGATATAGACTGTTTGTGAGGTTATAAATGTGTCATAAATAAATCTAATTTGGAAAGCTGTCAGAAGCCTGAATGCATTAAGGGAACTCTTTAGCTCCTGAACGTCAGTGATATATGACACTTCTTAAATGTAAACAGCTACATGTATACAATTTATGTGCTACATCCCATTCAAAATTTGGTCCACTCCTCCTGCTACAACAGCCTCCAATCTTCTTGGAAGGTTTCCCAGTAGAATTTGAAAAGTGGCTGTGGGAAATTCCAACAATACAGCATTAGTGAAGTCAGGCACAAATGCTTAGTCAGGGTTCCGGTCCATCGTAAAGGTGTGATGTGGGGTTATGGTCAGGGCACAGGATGTTTTTTTTTTCTCTCCAACCTTGGCAAACCATGTCTTCATGGACTTGTGCACAGGGTTATTTTCATGTTGGCTTGGGCCGCTGAGTTCCAGTGAAGTGAAATCTTAAACTCATGACAGTATTGTTATTGGGTCCTGTCAGTGTTGTGGCAATAGTTTTTGAAGGCCCACATACAGGCATAATGGTCAGATAGTGTATTTTTAGGACTTGAGCATGATGGTAAATTTGTGTGTCAGACATTTTTTGGGTCTTCCACATGAGTTAATATATAGGACAAACTGTATATGTCCTGGAGGACAAATTAAGAATATTGCTCTTTAAATAAAAATGAGCATCAGATGCTGATCATTATAACGAGAACAAAGCGCTTGTGGAGTACCATTACTGCTGTGTTTACTAGAGGTTGACCAATTCCTTGGTTTTGCCATTGTATCAGCACCGATAGTTGATTGTTAGTACTATCAGCTATTGGGAAAAATCCATACGGATAGTTTTTCTGGGTTGCATCCATTGCTGGACCGGCTAAGAAGGTCCGCTGTCATTGTAAGAGCGGCCTCTATAGGCGAGTCACTGACACCACGTGGTGTTTGTGCACGGAGAGCGCTATAATATATTTTTTATTTACAATTTATTTATGTAATTATACATAAATTATAATTATATTTATTCATTCATATATTCATATTTATTTCATTTATCACATTTCCATGATTTAGTAGTTTTTTTTTATATTATATTTTGCAATAGTAATATTGTAAAATTGTAATAGTAATAGTGCTGTTTTGCATGGAGTGTTATGTTTATTTATTTTATGGGAAAGTACGATCTAGCTATCGGTAGTGGGAAAATACACATCGGTCGACCTCTAGCAACCTCTATGTCTCCTCAAATGTGGCAAAATAATTTTTGTTTGAAACAGAAGCAGTAAATAGCACAGATTAGCCATATATCTACAAATGTTTCTTCTTTTCTCCAAACAGGAGGCCCTACAAAGGATAATCACCACATTAGCAAATAAAAACGATGAACTTCACAATTTCATCGAGACGCTGAGTCACCTGTTGGCTGGAGTTCAGGTAAGCTGCAGGACATGGTAATGAAGGCTAATGTAAATATGTCTAAAACCAGCCACTCCAGTTTCTTCTTTTCATGATAGTGTCAACTAGGTTGGAAATGAATATTGACTGTATGTGCCATGTGATCAGGTTAACTCCAGCCAGGTGGTGTCTGATTTAGAAGAGGAGTTTGACACGCTGTTCTCTATCCTGCAAGAGACTAAGGAGAGCATGACCAACACTATTAAGCAAGAGCAGACCAGGAAAACGCAGGAACTGCAGGTAATGGTGTCCTCTTTGGAGGATGTAAGGAGCAACAAAAAAAACAAATCTAGGACATGGTGTGTGTTTGTATGCTTGGAGTTTGTTTGCTTCTCTTCGGCCCAGTCTGGATGATGTCACCATGCTGCCACGGCATTTCTCTGAGCTCACTGAGCAGAGACAATACTGATGAGTGAAATCGGCCCAGATAAGAGATTATCCATTAGAACCCAGTCTGTTCAGCTCTTCACACATGGTCTATTACACTGTTATTAATTCTCTAATAGGGATCTCATTGGGCAACCGGATTCACATTCATTTTAGTTTGCAACCAGAATTGCCAATTGCAACTCAGTGAATCTTGAGTTTGCAACCAGAATAGATGGATTCTGTAGGTACTGTTACCATGTGTTAGTGAGTGTTTCAAAAAAGTGCTTATGATAACCAGATCCTGTTAGTCTGAAAACTGAATTCTGTAGATCCTCAGGAACTGAGTTAGCAATCGCTAAGAACCATTTGGAAAAAGCCGTGTTCAGAGAGTCGTATTCAAATACAAAGCACTGGTGTCTGGCAGCTTTATTGTCAAGCATTGCCCTTGTTTTCCTCGTGCCAGTTGAAACCAGAGAAGGGTGGCAGGAAAATGGAGAAGGAATGGATGAAAAGCAATATGAAACAAAAACTGTCCAGTCATAAACAGTATACAGTTATCACCCCGTTTATCGCGATGGTTACGTTCCAAAACCACCCACGATAAACGGACACTACCCCAAAAATGCTATTTTATGTATACAGTACTGTACTGTATTAACATTTTACTTCATTTTATAATTAACAATTATATTTTTATCAATAAATGTAATTATTCCAGCATAAATTCCACAAAAACAATCCTCTATAAGTTTTTTGGCCTATCGTGCTATCGGCAAGAGACCGGGAAATTCGGCTAAACAAATTAGTTATTTGGCAAATGCAATTCCGCGATAAACCGGGGGCGTGAGATTCGAACCGCGGTAAAGCGGGGAATTACTATACTTTCTAGGGCAAGAAATTTTTGGGGAGAAAAAAGTGTCCTAAAAGATTCAAAAGGACAAAATAATTGATGTTTTTTATAAAATGTATTTAATTTCCATTTTTCATGTTGCATATGATTTTTATTGATGGCTGAATAAAAATAGTAAATGTTGTGATTTTATAAATATATATATATATTCTTTAGGAATTCTTTTGAGAAAAGCCTGAAGCAAGAAGCAAAAAGTTCAACAAACTGTAGAGTAAAACTGAAAAGCCTGTAAAATATAATGCAGCATGTATTGTAGTATTTATTAACTATTATAATAATAATAACCTGTCATCTTCTTCATGTAGACTTTCTTAATCTACATAACAGATAAAACTCCAAAGCTCAGTAATCCTGAGAGGGATGCACATTACAAAAGCAAGAAATAGAAAAGAGTGGAATGAAAGGGTCTCCAGTGAAAGAGAGGAAGGACGAACTAAAAGGGTTACAAATCTACTAAAGAATGTGATAGATTCAGGATGACTCAGCTAAACTCAGCAGTAATTCTTCAGGCCCTTTTACTCGTTACACACTTTCATTAAATCCTCCAGAAGCATCATAACTCATGTACCAAAAGGCCTTTGGCAGCTATGGGCAAGAACGTTGCTCATAATTACAAACACTTTTACTCTCGTAACATGCATAGTTAAATTTTAAGTATGTTTAGGTTTGGCTTTCATATTTTTTTTTACCTCACATGTGGTCGATGAGCCCACATTGCTATTTATTTATTGTAATACTTATACAATTATTAGTATTATGTTGAAGCTACAAAGCTAATGCTAGTAAACCAGATACCTATACTCTCAAGCATTACTGTGAGTGTTTAACCATCGGTAGACTAAAGTTTTTTAATTTAAAAAAGTTCATTTCATTTCTGATCTGAGAAATGCTCCAAAGCAACTGAAAAAACTGTACAAGTGCTATACGAATAAAAATGAATTGAATTTCAGTCTGTAATCTGAAGATTTCTGCTTAATTGTGTGGAATAAAGCAGCTAATGGTTAGAAGAGAATTGGCTTTGCGTTGTTGAAAGTGTTTTTTCACCACAGTGTATTGTATTTTCAGAACCAGCTAACCCAGAGTACTAATGCATTAGAGAGTTCAGAAGAGTTGCTGGAGTTCGCTCAGGCAGCAGTGGAGATTAAAAGCGAGGATGAGTTCACCAAGGTCTGTATTTCTCAATCCTCTCACTCACTAATCAGAATATAGACAGGGATTTCTCTTTGTTAAGAAAACTATAAAAAAAACTATAGATAGAAAGTACAATGAAAATGTAACACATTTCTTGAGAGTTGTAGGTCTGCTATAATTAGTACAAGCCTGTTCATTTTAAAGCATTTGTCATGTTCTTTATACTGTACTGAAAAATCCACCCTAAAATACTTGAGATTTGTTGTGATCTGCTGGTGCTAATTTGTTGCTTTTTTTATGCTAGCTTTCCAAAGTGGTGGCTAATAGTTTTTATTAATTCAAGTTCATTGATATAACAGATAAATTATTCATTCCTGTAGGTCTCATTACTAATTTCTACATAATGATAGGAGTAACATACATGTTATGGCCATTGCTTGTTGGTTTAATGGTACAGATACACTGATCATGGCTGGTCACATGATATTGTCTTCAGTCTTGTGTGAAAATAAAGTAGATTTATTATTATTTAGGTTTCATGTTTGACACTAATCATTGTGTTGTGTGTGTGTGTGTGTGTGTGTGTGTGTGAGATATAGAGAGAAAAAGTGAGATATGAAGAGACAGATCAGTGCTGTGCAATATTGCATACTCATCTTGTGCCCTGCATGCCTCTACTAA
Organism: Silurus glanis; assembly: GCA_014706435.1. NCBI lineage: Eukaryota > Metazoa > Chordata > Actinopteri > Siluriformes > Siluridae > Silurus > Silurus glanis. Next base: position 2,511,559 of record JAAIIK010000041.1, read on the forward strand.
CCATGTCTGGATTTTTTTCTCCTCTCACTTCTCTCTCTCTCTCTCTCTCTCTCTCTCTCTCTCTCTCTCTTTCATTCTCTCATTCTCACTTTCCACTCCAAGGCTGCCAAACAGATCAAAGATAGGTACAGTACAATGTTGACTTTTCACTAACCACACCCACTGTATGCATGTGTGTATCTGTGTCGTCTGGTTCCACTACATATCAAACACACTCATAAACACACACATAAACATACTCAAAAACTCACACAGGGTTGGTTTGTTCTAAAACTGACTTCATAATTTGAGCATGTAGTTCTATTCGGTAAAAATTTTATGCTACTTTTATATGTGTGTGTGTGTGTGTGTGTGTGTGTGTGTGTGTGTGTGTGTGTGAGTGTGCGTGCGTGTGTGCAAGACCTGACTTTTGACCCAGGGTGTGTCTGACGGTGTGTATTAGCCTGTACGTGGTTCACAGTGTTCGTTTATCAAGCCTTTATGTGGTCACATATTAAATGTTTTAAATAAGCTATGAATTAGTATAAGTTGTGCAATACACTGAACACAGAGCACACTTCTCTTGACCTTAATGTGAAAATAATTTCTTATAAATGGAATATCAATTATCTAAGCCCTGTTTGTTTTCTGTCCGTCACATTCGCAATGCAAATGTCATACAGTATTATTGATGTGGTTTATGACAAATTGTGACTTACTGAAATCTATAAACTGTAAGCTAAATGCTATAACATACTTGCACTGTTTTACCCTGTTTATATGTAAAACAATTTTATTTTTCCTCTCAGCAGAGTTTAGGCTGATGGTATTTACATTTTTCTAATCAATTCAACCTGTGTTGATTTATTCATTGATAGAGACTCGAAACACTTTTGTACATCGCTCTGGATAAGGGCTTGTGCTAAATGCCATAAATGTAAATGTAAATAACATTGTGGGGAGGCCATCTTGGACTAGATATATTTTGTATATTTTGATATTTCGATTTGAATAAAATCATAGCTAGACAATATAATCTTAAAGAAAGCATTATATACAAATTTGGCCATGTTTTCTTAGCTAATTCCATTACACTGTTAAAGAAGCAGATTTATGACCAAACCATTGTTGTGGGTTTCACATGAAGGCTTAGTTGACAGTGCATCATATTATTTGTAGTTAAAGTACTAATACTGATGACTGCAGTGCTACTAATATTGTCTATAAATGAAACAATTGGGCAACAGATATAGTAAAACTGTTTTTTGGTTCAGGGTGACGATGGCTCCAGCTTTCCGTCTCACCATGAAGCCCAAAGCTTCAGACAACATGACCCACCTGATGGTGGACTTTTCACAGGAGCGCCAGCTTCTCCAGGGCCTTCGCTTCCTTCCCGGTGAGTTTGGAAATCCATATGAACTTCAGTTAGCCATTTCGTGAAGGTCTAATCTATGGTTTTAATCAGTGCCAAAAAATGTGAAGAATGGATATTGTTTTTGTAGATAAAATATTTTGGCACAAAATGAACACACAAGGACATGAGAATGGTGAAGAGATTAGGATGTGCTGCATGTTTTGCCTGGACTACATACCATAGACAAAACCCATTTCTGAAGAAAGCTGGACTCTTAGGAAACTGGAGCATAGCTCACTAGTTACACTTTTCCTCTTGATGAATGTCAGGATTAACTTAACTTTAATTTAACTGTATACTTTGCTAGCATGTATTTTAGTCAGGTTAAATACTTGCGCAGCAACAGATTGCAATAATATCCTGACTTTTTGTGAGCTTGAGGTTCACCTTACACCAGTTTCTTAGCCACCCAGCAAGAACCTGCTTTGATACAGTACATTTGAGATACATTAGCTTAAAGACTTTTAGCAATATTCTACGAATTTTATCCGTTAGTTTTTATTCATGGGGTTGCCAAGCCATATATCTGTAGCATCCTGATCTTTCGGGGTTAAGGCTGAGGGAAAAATACATGAAGTGGATAAAGTGCTATTCTACTTTGACTTTTGTTAGTAAATATCAGGAGATTTAAACCATGTGGTAAAAAATATTTTTAATATTACAACATGTAACAAAAACTTTTTTCACTGATAATAATAAGATATCTACCATACAGACCCAGCTGTGCTAGTTATTTAGCAGATACTAGCTAGGACTGGTAATAGTGTTGCTATATTTATATGTGCATGTCATATTAGCTGCTTTGTAGGTTTTTTATGCATCAGATGGGTATTTTTTTCTGTTAAAGAATGCCGAGTTTGATACAACAACTCTCCTAAATGTTTGGAAAAGTGGAAAGGAAGCGTGGTGTGCGGTGTCAGGACGGAGGCTGTTTTATTAGCCGTTTGTTGGGAGTGATATTTGAGCCGTCCTGCTCTCGTTCTTCTGCTGCCACCACTGTGTATCCACTTACATTTGGGACATTTGATGTAATGTCAGTCTTTTGTATGGCTCACTAGGGACTGCACTGGCTGAAAAACCACTAAAGATCCCCAGAAAGTAGCACGTTATTTCATGATGAATGTAATCCCTGGAGTTTCAGCAGCAGCATTTATGATTCTGTGTGACGCAGAATCGGGTTTGTGTGCATTGCAAAATGGCTGAATGTACAAATCACGTTGTACACTGCACGTTGGGGACACATTAGCTGTGGGTTTGTGCACAGAACCTGGACTTTCTCCTCGGGTTATTCCTGTCCTATGCCAAGCTGTCAGAAATGATAAACCGAAAGCAGGACAAATTGTGCATTAGGAACATGATGAACACTGTGTACACATATATATACGGTATATATATATATATATGCCTTAACGTTAAATTCAAATTGCAGCAGATTATTTAAAAAATAAAAACGTGCACCGTATATTGATCAGTCAAGATATTTTCGGTATCTGGTATTTGCTTATGGAATATTGTTTTGCATGTACATTGCTCTGTAATGTGTGTGTTTACGTGTGTGAAAGAGAGTTAGAGAGAGGCAGATAGATGATGACTTTCCTCGTCAGTAGTGGTTCTGAGTAAGCACCCATGAGGCTCTCAGGTCCACAGATGTCCTAAAAGCCTGGCACAGTCCACACATCTAAAAATAACGTGAAACCTCACCACTGTCTCTTGTAACCCAGACTAAACCAGGTCATAGAATGCTCTTTAACTTATTTACAGGGCAAACACAATGAAATCAGTATTGACAAATATAAGAAGTCGTCAATTTGCGTGTGTGTAATCCATGTAAGAGGGGTGTTCTGAGCTCTGTGTGTTGCTGTGACAGCATAAGAGAGCTTTGGTATTAGTGTTGAACCTGCTTTAACACTTTTCCTAGCAGTGGTAATCTAATGCTCTTGCATATGTGCAGCACTGAAGCGGTTTAGACGCAGCCGTCTAAAAAAAGAATGAAGACAATGAATAACCTCTTCATTGATTTTTGCAGTTAGTTCAGACAAAAATTGCCCCCAAAAATTGTCAGCATACTGCTTTATTCTTTATTATGTTATTATTTTGCCTCTTTGTCTTGCATCTGTTGATCACTGAAGCATTTATGATCTCTGTCATTATGAATCTGCATTGACACAAGAATTTTGCAAGGACTCTGGTGCAATGACTCAAGGCCAGTCAAGGATTTTGTTAACACCCCAGACACGATAAGACTCAGTTATTTGCATCGATCACAGCCTTTTTTATAATTTTTTTTGGATACGTGTGAAATGTGAACTGAACCACAGGTCTCGGAGGAGTTGAGTTGCAGCTCAGGGTGACTCATGCCGCTATCTTCCATTATTTATGTTGTGCATGGTCGAAGGCACGATTTTTAGGAAAGAAAGAACGCTTCCTTTCATCTCCCTATGACTTTCGTAACCGTGCTCGTTGATCAGTTGCCTCATAATCGTCATCCCTGGAACCGGTAGATTGTGAGTAGCTTCGGATACACTGGTGGCAGTGTATAGAGGATACACTGCAACTAATTGATGGCTCTACTAAATAAACCAGACTGTCCCATGGACAAAAACGAGAACAGATATGTCCAACAGTCCCGTTAGACCACTTCCAGACATTCTTTTTTATTGAATATCGATCACCACAACAATACGGAGCAAGCTTTTCTCTGTCTCTGAGGTGTAGTCAAACCGTGATACGACGCATCCCGGCGCAAAAGAATTGACGGCGACTTCTTTTCTTCTCTCTGGATAACTGTGTATTGGATTTAGAAGCTTCTGTTAATTTCTGAAATAAAATGGCCTCAATTAATGTGTGTTTTGTTTGGAGAATCAAATCGATCAGCTGCGACCTGATATTGATTGACATGCTTCTAGACTAATTTACATCTCAAGCCGAACTAAGCATGGAGAATTGAGGTAAAATTTTTTTTTTTTTTTTTTTTTTACATCAGTTAGCTATTCTCGGTATCAGGGTCCCTGGTGGTCTAGTGGTTAGGATCCATAGATGTTGTTTCATGGGCCCATTTGTGAGCTCACATGTCTTCAATGGTTTGCTCTTAATTATAGCGAGGCAATGACATGCAAGCCACCTGCACCCATTTGCAGTGGCTACTGTCATGTAAATCAGGCATCTGCCACAAAGGGGGGTTTCCTCCTGTTCTCCCTGCATAATGAAGCAATTTTGAAAGGAAATGTCTTAAAACACATCTTATGTGCTAGTTTAGCAAAAGGGATGAGCCATGACAGATGTTAGGCTTTTAATGGTCTTAACAGCAAATCATTGTTCCGAAAATGAGCAAGACTGGTACATATACTGTAAATTAAATATCAATGGGTTACTGTGGGATAACATTTCCATTTCTTAAAGGTAAACTTGGAGAAAGCTTTTTACAAAGAAAAGTGTATGTTGTTCTATTCACAAATTGAACCTAGATTTTTTTTGCTCAGAAGTACAGACCTTTTCAAATACAATTTACAACTGAACAGATGGGGAGAATAATATAGTCATATATAATAATAATAATAATAATAATAATAATAATAATATAGCCATAGCATTATGACCTTATAACATTATGACCAGTGAGTGAATAACACTGATCTCTTCATCGTGGCACCTGTTAGTGGGTGGGATTTATTTATTATGCAGCAAGTGAAGAACATTTTGTTCTTAAAGTTGACGTGTTAGAAGCAGGAAAAATGGGCAAGCGTAAGGATTTGAGCGAGTTCGAGAAAAACCTATTTCTAATGGCTAGACGGCAATATGCAGAGCTGTAACTGTTATTGAGCTGTACATTTAAATGCAAAAATACACATAGCACAGCACATTATTGTTTACATCAAATGCATTTCTAATGGAGTTTTCTAAATATTTCCCAACTGAACTGAAATATCTTTCCTCAAAAGTATGCACCATACAATTCGTATGTAGTCTTTGAACATCCCTTTCCATATTTAGTCTACATTCGCTGTTATAAAAACATCCACTTTTCTGGGAAGATGTTCCACTTATTTTTTTTTTAAAGATTTGTTCAGAAACGAGAATGTTAGTAAAGTCAGGTACTGATGTAGGATGCGGAGGCCTGGGGTTCAGTCAGCATCTCAATTCATCCCAAAGTTGTTTAATAGGGTTGAAGTCCATGTTCCTCTGTACCTATATAGCAGGCCACTCAAGATCTTCCACTTCCATCCATGCAAACCATATCTTCATGGAACTGACTTTGTGTACAGGGGCATTGTCATGCTGGAACAGGTTTGGGTCTTCAGTTCAGGGAGAATTTAATGCTACCGCATCCAAACACATCCTATACAATTATGTAAACATGGATTCAAGTAATTTTTTGTCACTGTATACTATATAGTGTATGTTGCTATTAAGTATCCTCATGGTGGCAAAAAATATGACATTCAAATCATCTCATGATGCACATGAGATGCTACATGCTACATACAGTATGTTTGCAAATAAACTTCCATCATAACAATAGTGAACAGTTTACAATAAAAAAATGTTTAGTTTGATAAATTAGTTCTATGTAATAAAACACAATTACAAAGTGAAATCTGTAGTCAGCATTTTGTAGTTAAAGTAAAACATTTTAATATTAATTCGTAATTAAAATTTTTTTAAAAAGTTAGAAAAAATAATATTTGCTATATTTTAGTAAGATAAGAGAGAATTTTATTGTGTGTATTTGACCATAACTAATAATATTATATGGGTGTGTAATAATGGACAAATGTATGCAAGTTGCAGGTAAAGTAAATTATAAACATACAAACACAAATGTTATAATACTGTTATAATGTGGCTTATCAATAAACACCTGCACTGTGTCTGCTATATAGCATGACTATTTCACTCTTGTCTTTCAGTCCCCAGAGCTCCAGAAATTGATGTCCAAGACTGTCTGGTGCTGGACAACGCAGTGACCATCGTCTGGAGGATGCCGGTGGAGGACAGCAAGATCGACCACTACATCCTCGAGCACAGAAAAACCAACCACGAGGGTCTGGTTCGGGTCAAAGATGAGCACCACTGGGAGATTGTGGACAACATCAAAAGCACAGAGTACACACTGACAGGTACAGAGCAAGGACACACTGCATGTCTCACACACACACACACACACACACACACACACACACACACACAAATACACACTATTGGCAACATTCAACAAATATGAATGTAAGCAGATAAACAAGAATCTTATATAACAGAGATATGTATAAAACTTTCTGAAAAAAAGGTCATTTTAAAAACCACCACCATTTTTAGGCAATATACTAAAGAAGCAGGTTCAAAGTGATCATTGTAATTTTTGCCCTTGTAATTTTGTTTTTACAATGCCCAATGTGAAACCAAAATTATTCCATATCCCTTATCAATCTCACTTACAATTGTATATATTGCATTTTTATGTAGTGTATATTATTTGTGCTTTTTTTTTATTTTTTATAAAGCCAACAATAATTGTTATAGATGTATCTGTATATTGTGCTATGACTTTATTCTAAGAAGCTATGGACTCAGTAGCTTTTATTTTCAGGGTTAAAGTTTGATTCCAAATTCATGAACTTCCGGGTTCGAGCGTGTAACAAAGCAGCAGCTGGAGATTATTCTGATCCTGTCACACTGGAAACCAGAGGTAAAGATAAAATAAAAAAACTTCTAAAGCAAATCAATGAAAACACAGCTAAATACAGAGGTGTGGTTCTGTGCATAGATGGATGGATGGATGGATGGATGGATGGATGGATGGATAGATTGATTGATCGATTGATTGATTAGTATATCTTGTCAAAGGACAATACAATAGAAATGAAACTTGGAGATAATTTTTAGTGTATAACAGTATAGATTTACTGTCCTCTGAAAATAACTCAACACACAGCCATTATTGTCTAAATACCTGGCAACAAAAGGTGAGTACACCCTAAGCTGTACGTCGCTTAACCATGTCCTGACAGAACCATACAAACCATACAAATTTGTGTATCTTGTATTAGAGCAGTTAAAATCTGGTGCTTTGAGTCCAATTCTCTCATTCTGACCACTGGATGTTCAACATTGCACCTCATGGTAAAGAACTCTGATGATCTGACAATTAGAATTGTTGCTCTCCACAAAGATGACCGAGGATATAAGAAGATCAGTAACACCCTGAAACTGATTAACAGTACAGTGGCCACGGTCATACAGATCAAATAATTTCCTCATGCTGTGGGTCAGGTGCAGAAACTAGATAAAAAAAAATGACACATGAGTGCTGCAGCTTTGCTTTAGAGGTTCCAGAAGAAAAAGATCTGCTTGTCAGTGCTCAGACCGTACACCGCACACTGCAACAAGTCGGTCTGCATGGCCGTTGTCTCCCAGAAGGAAGCATCTTATGAAGCATGAAAACTCGCAAACAGTTTGCTAAAGACAACCTGTCTAAGAGCATGAATTACTGGAACCATGTCCTATGGTCTGATGAGACTAAGATAAACTTGTTTGGCTCAGATGGTATCCAGCATGTGTGGCAATGCTCCTTTGAGAAGTACCAAGAAAATTGTGTCTACAGTCAATCATGGTGGTGGTAACATCATGGTCTGGGGCTACATGAGTGCTGCTGGTACTGAGCAGCTGCGGTTTATAGGGAGAAACATGGATTCCCACATGTATTGTGAAATTCTGAAGCAGAACACGATGCCCTTCCTTCAGAAACTGTGCCATATGGCAGTTTTTCAACATGAAAACAACCGCCAAGATGACAAATGCGTTGCTGAAGGTGAAGGTGATGAAGTGGCTAAGTATGTCTCCAGACCTGAACCCTATTGAGCACCTGTGGGCCTCCTCAAGTGGAAGGTGGAGAAGCACCATGCGTCTAACATCCAGCAGCTCCATGATGTCATTATGGAGGAGTGGAAGAGGATCCCAGCAACAACCTGTGCAGCTCTGGTGAATTACATGCCCAGGAGGATTAAGGCAGAGGCACAGTTTTGACATGTTCACTTGGGGTGTACTCACTTTTGTTGGCAGGAATTTTGTCAATAATAACTTACATTCAGTATTAATTTGTTTTCTCTTGGGCAGCGTTCAACTTCACTTTTGACTCGTCATCCTCACACCTGAACCTGAAGGTGGATGAGAGCAATGTGGAGTGGGACCCACAGGGAGGCAAAGGCCTAGACAGTAAAGTCAAAGGGAAAGAGAACAAGGGCAGGTATGTGCTCTTATTTTCATCCAACTGATATATATATATATATATATATATATACTTATATACTTTTTTATTTACTCTCCTAGATGCACACTGTTTATATGGAAATCAGTGTTAAGTTAGATAGTCAGTTGGGTAGCTGAAGGTTATAATATTTTTATACTAATTCCAAAATCGTCATTTATATGCTCGGTTTTCTTGCAGTTGCCTCTAGGGCTGCACTTTCTTAGCTGTCCCTGTAAACCCTGTGAAGAACGTTGCAGCTATGTGAATTGTTCCTGTAACATTGACGCATCCTGCTTCGGTGTTGATGTTTTTACCCTGATTTCCTTTAACAGCGCAGACTCCCAGACATTTTTATTTTATTCACGTTTTCCTTTTTTTCCACCAACAGCGCACACATGACTAATCTGAAGAACATGACAAGGTGATCGTGTGTGTTTCTGGCCTTGTGGAATTTGGCCCTTTAGAGCTTTACTCTTAGCCTTCCCTAGTTTCTTGTTTCAGCATGGTGTTCATGGGATTTGGTGCTGGCAAATACAGACGTTCTTAAAAGCCTCAGAAAAAAAAAAAAAAACAGGGTTAGCCAGATAACATTTTAACCTTTAGGAGGAAGTGCATGATAGGCTGAGGTTTTAAATTTGAATGCTTGAATGAAATTTTGCATTATAGCATTAATTCTTTTGGAAGGTTATCTGGCTAACTTTGGGATTCCGAATCATTGAATATCCAAGTTGCTAGAATGAGATGTGTGTAATTTTCTAGCTAGCTGATTACATAGAATGGTCACTTATAACACTTGTGTGTGAGTGTGGGTGTCTAAATCTGATGGACATTTCTAGATGGAGAACAGTCTTCCATATATATTTTAAATGGTTTTTTTTTAACAAATTCTTTAGTCGTAATCAGTTTTCTGTAGATGGCAGTCATGCCTCCATCTACAACTGCCTTTCATATAACTGACTCTCTTCAGGTTCTAGGGTGTTTCCTTTACCGCTCGTTCTCTCTTCAAAGAAATGCTGGCAAGATAATAAGCGCAATAAACTGAACAATAGTCCCAACTTTTTGATTCTATGCCTCCAAAGCAGTAAACCCCCCGTGTTAATCTTTTTCATGCTTACGTCTCTATAACATTGGTGAGTAATGAGTCAAAATCAAGACTTTGTGTTTTCACCATTAAGTCATTCTGCTATCAAACCCCCCCAAGATTCATGTCATTTTATTGCTGTCCTCACTAACCATCACCCATTGACAAGGTATTAAGTATATCAATAAGATATACTTAGAATACTTAGATATTCGGTTATATCCAGAGATGTTTTATTTCTCAGGTTCATGGATTTACATTTTATCCATTTCTTGCTACACTTCATGTTGTAAAATGTCCACAAAACCTGGTGAAGATTTTCTATTAGAAAACACTCACATTGGTGACTTCCTTAAATGTAAAAAAAAAAAATTGTTGCAGAAAACATCACATCAACAAATCAATATTCTTTATCACAACCCGTGAATTAGCTGTTACTAATGAAACAGTGACATATTAGAACACCTTTCATTTACTATTAATCGACGCCTTTATAATTAATGACCAATCAGAATCGGGACATAACAACATCACAATTTCCTGCATGTCAATCATAGAGCTTTCTTTTATCATGTTTATCACTCTTTAGCATCTGTCAATCCACAAATGTGCATGGCAGAGAATTCACCGTGGGACTAAAAATGTTCATCCACGTCTGTACATGAAACATGATGTTGCACACAGAGTAATATGACCTAGTTGGTTTAAAAGAAAAGTGTACATACTTCATAATAATGACATGAATAATCACCTAGACCTTTATCGTTTTCGAGAGCCACAAACATGCTCTTTTGGTTTACATGTAACAAAACTAGGTAACGTAACAGTATGAAGATTTACTTTGGCCAAACAAATCTATAAATGTCCAGACGTAATACTTTATTTCCATTGAAAATTCTCACACACGCTTGGAATCCTGATATTTTGTTTCTCCAAACATTCAGCTAAAATTCTTTGCCATGTCTTCTGTAAAACTTACCAAAGATGTTCCTCACTAGTTGGACTTCTTTCTTGTGATCCAGTTCATCCCAGAGCAGTTCAATAGGATTTAGGTGTGGTGACTGGGCAGGCCAATCCATAATTGTATGCTTTCTTAAATAACACTTACAGAACTTGGCCCTACGCTTCAGTTCATTGTCTTGTTGTATGGTGAAGTCTGTTCCAATGAGCCACAGTACAGACGGAATTGCATGAAGTATGGAACGGTAGCCATGTCGGTTCAGTATTTCTTTTACCTGGAATAAGTCTTCAACTTTCCCTGCTTTAAAACAACCCCAAACTATTAAGGTTCTACCTCCATGTTTGACTGTCGGGGTGAGGCATTCATCTTCTCTCCTGGTCTTCGTCTTACACAAGATCTTCGGTTAGAGTAAAAAATGTCCAATTTGGACTCCACAGAACTTTCTTTCAGTGGTTCCCCATCCAATTCTTGTGTGTTTTTGCCTTTCATCTAGTTCGTCACATAAAAACATGAACATACGTACATGTGTCTGAAAAAACATAAAATATTAGGTGTTTCCAAACTTTTGCCAGACATTTTACATCCAGTTGTTTCCACCACACTACCACCAGTCATTAATGAATATCACAAAGAATGTGATGTTGGTGTTAATGGCTGATCTTAAAATAATTTCTCTGGTCTTTTGGACCTGTTTTCTATCCAGGTGCAACTGTGTAGTATGTGTTATTACCACAGACAAGAACTTTATAAAACATTTCTCTTTTTAAACTTAATGTAATTACAATTGAAGTCTAAACAATTTTTAAATTTTGTTGAAAAATATTTATAGCAAACTTTGTGGCATTTATAAAGTCTCTAAAATCTCTAAATGTGCATCATCTATTTGCTGCTTTTAGAATGCTTATATAGCTTATATAGCTTATATGAGTAATATATTTGTAGAAATCTCATGATATATTTGTGTATTTTAACACATCTTTTTGTCGACTAAATTGAACATGCCATTTATTTCTCTTTAGAGTGTAACGTCTGTGGTAATTACACATACAGTATGTACATATTGGATAGTGTAGGTTATGTGAAGATCATCCTTTCAGATCTGGTTTTGAATTTCAGATCAGGTTTTTTAAATTATTGTTGTTGCTTGTAACATCTGCTTCATTTTCGCATTTTTATTTGTTCCAATCAGCCATCAAAATCCTACCCTGAACGTCCATCTGCCTGCATCTCTTCTTCTGTAGACGTGCCCTCACTAACACGAATGGTCTTTTCTGAATGTGCTGTTGCCATTTTTTTTTATTGCTGCTTCTGTGGTTCTTCTCTGCCATGGCTTTTTGAGTGTGTGTGTTTGTGCGTTTTGCGATTGAATCGGCTGTGTGTTAGTTCTAGTGTTTCTATGAATCTGAAGCCGTAAGTGTGTGTGTGTGTGTGTGTGTGTGTGTTTGTGTGTGTGTGTGTGTGTGTGTGTTAATAACTTTCAGCCATTTGTATGGACTGACAGTATTTTTGCTCTTTTGATACGTACAGAAGTGGAACTCCATCTCCGAAAAGAGGCTCGACTGCTCGCTCACCAGCTCCAAGGGGAGGCAGAGATCGCTTTACTGGAGAATCGTACACAGTATTGGGTATAGAATCTGGAATCTTATCTTTTCTATAAGCACCATTTTACACAGGGAACTGGTATAATAGATGGAAGGATTTTTTGTTTTTGCATCCAATTGTGTGCATTCAGCTTTTTGTGGTAACAGTTGGAAGAAGAACCACATATCGCTGGAATAGTTATGTGTCCAAATACTTTTGTCCTTACTGTATGAAGGGAAACTATATTTATATTTATATCCTGCAGTATTGATGAAACTGATTATGTATTTCTGTGCACAGGCGACACCAGTATTGATGCCGGTCAGCACTACTGGGAGGTGAAGGCCCTCAAAGACTGCAAGTCTTATAGCATCGGTGTGGCCTATAAGAACCTGGGCAAGTTCGATCAGATGGGTAAAACCAACACCACCTGGTGTATCCATGTCAATAACTGGCTCCAGAACTCATTTGCTGCCAAACACAACAACAAGGCGAAGACTCTGGATGTGGGAGTGCCCGAGAGGATAGGGGTTTACTGTGACGTAGACGGAGGTACAAAGGAATCTATTGAAACACCAATCGCGTTTTGTGGTTTGTTATAAATCAAGTTTAGTTTGTTGGGCATTTCATTTTGTTTTCCACCTGTTTGAGAAGCATCTGTGGGATTTCGGCTGTCAGCTTTTCTCACAGAACTTTTCCTTGTTTTAATTTAAGGAATATACAGAGGATATAAATAGAGGATGGTGAAGTATGGAAGTACGGGAGAAGCCAAAACTAACTACCAGACACTAATTAATTAAACACAAAAACTCACCAACACAACTTACTTTAACAATACTGAAAAATTCAGTGGTGGATGGAGTACAAAATCCAGAGTCCAATCTTTTGCTCCCTAGCAAAACGAAGCCTTTTTTCCCGATTAGCCTCACTGATGAGTGTTTTTCTTAAAACTACACAGCTGTTCAGTCCCAATCCCTTGAGTTCCCTTCGCATTGTGTGTGTGGAAATGCACTTAAATATTCACTATTTAACAATAGCCCTGAGTTCTACTTTTTTTTTTTTTTTTACAATTTGATTTCACCAAACGTTCAATGATCGCCGATCATTCGAGATTTTTTTTCCGACCACATTTCTTCCTCGAAGATGACGGTTCCCCACTATCCTTCCAGTTTTTAATAATGAGTTCTTAACCCAATTTTAGGAGTTTCAGCAATCTCCTTAGAGTTCTCCTTAGATGGCTTGATGCCAATAATTTGACACTTCTGAAAGAGAATAACACCTTTTCCACAACCACATGATGTGTCTTCCAACATGGTTGTTTAAAAAAGGAGAAGCTACTTACTGCATCAGTTTGGGTTAAATAACTTGTTGCCAGACGAAACATAATCATCTATGCAGTAATTATCCAATGGAAGCGTTTTACCTATTGGCTTAGTTTTTTTTTTGGATGGGCAATTATTTATATATATATATATTTGTATGTATAATTATTATTATTTTGGTTGAATTTGGATGAAGGTCTTTTACTTTAACAATACAAAAAAAATGTACTTTATTGTGATTACCTATTTTACTAATTCAGGGAAGTGAAAAACGACAGTGAAATGTCAACATGTGGTATCTGGAATAACTGAAATGAACCGTTAATTTGTGTCCATTCTTTCAGTTCTCTTCTAATAAAGTCCTTGAGCTACAGGAGATTGTATCTCTTGCTTCAAACACCAGTCCTACAGAGCTTTCTAGAGCTATTGGACACCTGTAGATCGAATGTCAGGCAGATCCATTGACTCTCTTGAAGTAGTGTGCGAGTAAAAGAGCTCTAATAAGCCCTTTTCAAGCCTGTCTGCTTTGTACAGTATTGTTCTTTTCACATCCTGTTCCAGCCGAATGACCACAGATGCTATTTTTCACTGAACCCGAAAGCTCCTTTGTGTCTTTTCAATTTCAGGTCAGTTGTCGTTTTACAACGCCGAAAGCAAACAGCTGCTTCACTCGTTCAAGACGAAATTCACTCAACCTGTCGTACCAGCCTTTATGGTGAGTTCCGACTGGACGGTCACGTCACATGACTTAGAATCACCTGCCCTTTATAGACGTAACACAGTTTCATCCCAATGACAACAGGTTATAATGTCACTATGTAATTACAGTGTAACTCAAGTTGCTGTATTGTAACTGTGGCTAATTATGGTTAGCTCCTGAAAGCGGAGATACGGTATCTCACAAAAGTGAGTGCACCCCTCACATTTCAGAAACCATTTTAGTGAAAGCTTCTAAGGGACAATACTAAGGGATATAGCAGCACTGATTTACTGTCCTTTGAAAATAAATAAAACATACAGCAAATATTGTCTAAATAACTGGCAACAAAAGTGAGTACACCCCAAGGTGAGCATGACAAAAGTGTGAATATTTTGTGTGAGCACCATTATTATTCAGCACTGCCTTAATCCTCCTGGGCATGGAATTCACCAGAGCTGCATAGGTTGTTCTGGGATCCTCTTCTACTCCTCCATAATGAAATCACAGAGCTGCTGGATGTTAAACACATGGCACTTCTCCACCTTCCGCTTAAAGATGCCCCACAGGTGCTCACTAGGGTTCAGGTTTGGAGACATACTTGACCTCACCTTTACCTTTAGCAAGGCAGTTGTCATCTTGGCGGTGTGTTTGGGGTCGTTTTCATGTTGGAAAATGTTTGGCACAGTTTCTGAAGGAAGGGCATCATGATCTGCTTAAGAATTTAACATGTTGGAATCCATGTTTCACCTTATGAACCGCAGGTCCTCAGTCCCAGCAGCACTCGTGCAGCCCCAGACCATGATGTTACCACCACCATGCTTCACTTCTTGGTACTTCTCACCAGCGCTTCGCCACACATGCTGGACACCATCTGAGTCAAACAAGTGTATCTTAGTCTCATCAGACCACAGCACGTGGTTCCAGTAATTCATGCTCTTGGACAGGTCGTCTTCAGCAAACTGTTTGGGGATTTCTTGTGAGCCAGTCTCAGAAGATGCTTCCTTCTGAGAGATGCAGATCTTTTTCTTCTGCAACCTCTGCAGCACTCATGCATCGTTTATTTTAAGCCAGTTTCTGCACCTGACCCACAGTTTCCTCGCGATCAGAACTTTTTTTTTTTTTTTGTGTATTCAGCCCTCTCTCCTTTTTATCGGCGACGCCGGACACTGAAACAGCACAGATTAGACTCATCAGCTACAGGTTTCCCTCCACACGCGAACTGGCCACTGCCACAAACGGTTTTGGTTTTTGTCGATGATGCTGCCTCTAGAACATGCTCTTATGCCGAATACGCAGAAAAATAAAGCACTGATTACGAGGAAACAATGTTTATGTCAAGATTACGAGAAAATGAAGTCATCCTCACGAGAAAACAACTCTGTACACCAGTTCAACAAGACGTTCCGAGGCTCATGTCTAATTTTCTATAATAACCCTTGACTCAGTCTCGTACCTTTTTGTGTTTTCCCAGGTGTGGTGTGGTGGCCTGAGCCTGTCGACTGGTTTACAGGTTCCCAGTGCGGTTAAAAGCTTCCAGAAGACTGAAAACGGCCTGGCGGGATCAAACAGCAGTCTGAACAGCATGGCACAGTAGTCAAAGCTCAAAAACTACGAATTTACTTCTTCATGCTGATGTAGGATAGTTTCCTTTGTAACCCATCCCGATTCAGCAGCAAAGAGCAACCTGTATGAACAACCCATGACCTTGGACCCCACTTCCTGCTTTCTAGGGAATGCATCATCCAATGGGATACTGTGAAGCATCATGGGTAATGAAATCTATCACTGGCAAGACTCTCCAAGATAAGGAGGAAAGTCTTTTTCTTTGTCTTTTTTTTTTATGTTTATTCACAAATTCTAGCAGCTTCATCAGGGATTAGCTGAGTGCACTTTTTTCCTCGTACTAATTTTAGGTTAAATTAGATTTTCTTCTTTTTTTTTATGGTTTATTTTGGACACGACTTTACCCCGTTATGACAGAAACTGTACTATGCTATGATGTGTATTACTTTGAATGATTTGTGTACATTTCTTTTAATTTAGTGTCTCTATATACACGTGTGAGTGTGGGCTCCGATTACCTCGTGTCTAAGCAAAGGTATTTTTCCTTGAAATGTCGAAATCCTTTTACTGTTTCAAAGCCTGTAGGTTTTTTTTTAACTGTTGTATGTTAAAAGGTTGAATATGATTGTGGTACAACATTCGCACGACGTAAACCATTTAAAGCTGCTTTCTATGTATTTTTTTTTTCCTGTTTGTACAAAAAGGTCCGATCGAATCCTGTTCACCAAAACCACATCTCTTATACTTAGGCATCAGACCGCTTTCATTTATGCTGCTATGTTAAAAAAAAAAAATTTTCTTTGATTTAAATGTTTTTTTTTTCTGATTTAATTCTTTCCTGATCATATTATTTACTGTATGCGCATATCAAAAGTTGTCATTTCTGTCTGTTCAGTAAATTATTGATTTTCTAAAAAAAAAAAAAAATATGTCTTCTACTCATGCAAAACTAGCTGACTTTTGAGCCGGGATCTTCATCTTCGGGAAAGGGGCGAAGTCCGCAGGAGCTAAATCTGGCGAATAGAGTGGGTGGAAGTGAAATCATGTTGTCACATCATGAACACAGTGACTTATAAAGGTTGGCGCTCCCTGTGACTGTGCATGCAGCCTTGTGCTGCCATCTGCTGGCGTATTACAGAACTAGTCTCTAAATTTTTTGATACCACCTATAAATATTGTTTAGGGACACGTCCCAAAAGACCACAACACTGATATTACAATATAATCATTGTTACATAGGTTCATACAGCTTTTAAAATTGTGACAGAACAGCCTGACAAAATGTACATCAGATGTATACTACTATATATGGCCAAATGTTTATGGACCATCAAAGTCATCTGTAAGCCCTCCCCAAACTGTTTTAAACCTAGAAGCACATCATGGTATAGAATGTAGGCTTACAGATTGCTTTCACTGGATCTAAAAGGTTGAAACATTTTCCAGCAAGACAACAAGCTCCATGAAAAAAATGGGTTGTCAGGGTTGGGGAGAAAAAACTCAACCTACGCTTTTTCACCCTACGTCAGTATGATCAGATTGAGAATTATGGTCCTGCCATTTCAGAGAGGTTCTTAGGTGTATAATCCTGTATATGAAATACCTACGGCATACAGGTGAGTTTATTCACTAAACCAGGGCAGACATTTAATTCATTTTTGGAAATGTAGTTATTCGGGTGTCCATGTAACACCATCCAGAACGGAAGGTAATGAGGTACGAAGAACCCATTCAATAGATGGATCAAAGGAGCCGCAGTGGTAAACAAATGTATTATATTGATTATAAAAGAACGTTACATTTAAATGTAAACGGATCAAATCTGAAATGTCATTCATTAGTAAGTAATTATTGAAGAATAATAAAGCACATTATCAGTGGCAGGCCATCAGGGACAAGGCCTTCTCTGCTTTTCTCCAAACTATCAGGATCACTGACTTGCGTTTGAATATATTTTTGTCTATTAATATGTATTAAATTATTCCCTCTTCATTTATCAGTGTTCCTCTTAAATTGTGTCATTTTAGGTTAGAGGCACCTGGGCCATCTAGCAGGCGTACAATAACATAGACATTTTCGTGTCTTTTGATTGGATGGTCAGACAGCTCACTGGTCAAAGCTCGCAAACCGCATCTGTATCAATCTGCACAAGCTCAAATATATTCATGCTGATTTAATAGCTGTTTTTTTTTTTTATTCCACAATGGCTGAAGAGGGAAATGATGAATGAGCTAGCGCTTATTTTCCCTGTTTTTGTTGTTGATGTCAAAAGAAAAAGAAAAGCTGGACATCGTGAGGAAAAAGTTGGCCAAAACAGTTCAAACAGTTTGTTTAAAATCCCCAGGAAATCTGTACAAAAATGCACAGGGTCATTTTATGAGGTTAATGTCGAAGCTTGTGCTGAAAGATGATGTATGCAGGTGGTGCATCTGTGGCTGCAGTGGAAGGAGACTTTGTGCTAATTGGGTTTCATTCTCGAATCATGAAATACCTGTCTGTGATTTACTGCGCTTCTTTATAATATTAATTGTTTTTATAGACATAGCATCATAATGATTGCATTAAGAGGTGGATTGATTCTGGAAGGACACCACTGAAGGCCGAGGTGTGAAATGCATGACCCGTCACTGCATGTCATAGATAGATACATCTAGAAACAACTTTATTGTCATTGCACAGTACAGGTACAGAGCAACAAAAAGCAGTTTAGCATCTACCAGTAGTGCAAATAGTAGCAATTGTGCAAATTAACAAATGCAGATTAATATTAAATTATATGTACTGCAAATAAATATTAAGGCTAAAGCAGTGAAAAATATGCAAAAGCTGATATGCAAGTACTATCTATCTATCTATCTATCTATCTATCTATATATATATATATATATATATGACATTATATTGATAAGTCAAATTAACTCTTAATTAATTTAAAAAAATGTTAAAACATAAATAAATAAAATCTAATACTGCTTACAAAATAAAAACAAAAACATGTTTAGACACATTTGATCATTATCTCAGGCACACTAAGTAATTTAAAGGGTTGGGTCTTGGGTCAAGGCGCTGTTCTGGCGCCCTCTTGTGGCGAAACGTGGTTCTGCCAGTATCTTGTAAAAAGAAAAAACAATTCTTGTTTTTCTTTGTAATTAGTATAATTTGTACTTTGTAATGTATAAACTGAATTTATGTTTGGTGTTATATTCGATACCACTGTAATTTTTTTAGTAACACGATAAAAATGTAAAGCAGAAAGTTTCTTTGTTTTGTTTTGTTTATGTAATATTAGCTATATAACCGAAAACTTTTAACCTTCAGACAAAATAATTAAGGTGCATAAATGTATTTTAAAGCTAAAAAAAATTACTTGCCGGATTTAATCTATAAAAATCGTTTTTTGTAAACGCGTTTCGGTTGTTTGTCCTAAGCGACTTGCCGTCCGGTTGTGTCCCGTGTACAGCAGGAGTCTGCAGAATAAAACGAATCTTAAGCAAATCCTGAAATATATGATGTTATTTATCTTCGATCTTCAAATGAGTAAGTTAGAAATCATGTCAAACATTTGCAGTTATTTGTTTTGAAGGCCTTGTTATGTAAACGATTAAGTATAACGAGTAGCTAACAGTCACCTGCAGGGGGGTTTTTGTGCTGTAACTGGGAATAACAGTGATGTGCGCGCGCACTGGACCTGAAATATCATGCAATTAAATTAAATAACAACAAAAGATTTTGCGCCATGACTGCATGCAATGCATGAGATTTAGTTCATGCAGTTGACGCAGGATCAATTGCATGGTCATCTGATTCAACTGAACAACATGAAGAGGAGGATATTCATAATAAATGTGTGTGTGTGTGTGTGTGTGTGTGTGTGTGTGTGTGTGTGTGTGATGTTTTCAGAGTCCCATGAGCCAATCAGTCCTAGTATCCAAGCATGGTGAAGGAGTCAGCTGTATGGCACAGCCTGTCAAGATCATCACATCCAGCCAGACTCACTCATGGCCAGAGTGAACAAGACAGGAGTGCTGGTGCTGCTCATTACAGCAAGCTCCATCTTCCTCCTGTTCCAGCTCTATTATTACAGACAGCACTCTAACAAAGTGAGCAAATACTACACTGAAACATCATCCAAAAAAAAAAAAAAAAAAAAAGTCTCATGATGTAGTCATTTATTCACCCTACAATTTGATCTCTTTGGATTCGGTTTACATTCCTGGCATTTACGTGTGAACAACTCCGATCTGATCCACTACATCATGTTCTAAAGAGGTTAAAGTGAAATAAAACGGTTGGTTGTTATCGTCTTATCAGTTGATTAGAAATATGCAAACACCAGATCGTACCTGAGGACTTTTACTCAAATCCTAATCGCTGATTAGTGCAAATAAATGGATTTGAGGCAAAAGACTAAAATGAGAGCAGTGAACAAAACCGAGAAGTAAAGCGAATGGTGAAACGTTGCTGTTTTACCTCCTCCCTTTTTCAACCAGAGGAAATGATCATCAACCTGTGAATCAGATCTGAGGCTTGTGTGTATGCAGAACGACACAAAAACAATAAAATTTGTTCATTAAAGCTTATAATGCAACTCTATACATGCATTTAATTGGTTAATATCATTTCAATGAGTTTTTATAGTCAGGAAAGTGTTTTTTGACTTTATATTATTATTACTATAGTTTATTTGCTTTTTTTCTATAATTTAAACACAGTTGAAAGCGTTTCAGGACCATTTATCAAGAACAGCGCCAAGGCCCAAGCTACATTATAAACACAATAATGTGAAAATCATAATACTAGTGTACATATTGAATAATACTGCATTAGTCTTGTAGTTCCTACACACAATATTATTTGTTTTGTTTTTTTTATAGCATGGGCTTCAAGCACCCGCTGGTAAAGGTTACCTAACAGGGAAGGAGGCGCAATGGGTGAGTCATAATAATAATAATCATTATAATAATAATAATGAAAAGCTTGAATAATTTTACAGTCTTGGAGAAAAGTGTTCTTCAAAGAAATCCTTAGATAATTCTGGGTTTATAAATATTTCTAGGGTAATTATTAATATATCATTCTACTTTAAATACATTTTTGATAGAAAAAAACACTCTTCTCTTTGGTTCTGAAAACTTTTTTCTAGAGAGACGACTGAGGACCACTTAGTGTTATACATTTTCAAAAGGCTTGATCAGCAAATAGAAATTTTCTTCTTACTTTATATTTACATTAACATTTGCATTTGGCATTTTCCTTATCCAGAGTGACTTACATTTATCTTATTCATACAACCAAACAGCTATGGGGGTTAAGGGCCTTGCTCAGGGGCCCCGGAGTGGCAGCTTGGTGTGGCTGGAATTTGAACTCAAGTCCAATTTATATCATCCTTTACCAAAAACCATGTAAAATAAATTTTACACCACAAATACTTCTGTCAGAAAAAATGCTTTCCAGAAAAACTAAGTAATCTCTGTTCATATCTTTCACTGATCACAGCATTTAGTGAAAAAGTTTTTGGCCCTGGCCCATAAGTTCAGCCTGCCTGTGTTTCTGGTGGACACGGTGTCTCTGAGCCGGCTCTCCCAGGATGCAGTTCTGCTCAAGGACAGCAAATTGAAGGAGCCTCACTGCACATTTCTGTGCACAAACAGGGACTTCGTCACCTTCGGCCTGCTCGGAAACCTCTGGAAGTATGATGTAAGGACTTCTTGTCTTACATGCAACAGTTGTTTAATTGTTTCTGCAATGCTGAGATGTGTACCATGTAGACGATGGATGGATGGATGGATGGATGGATGGATGGATGGATGGATGGAAAGATAGATTGACAGACATAGACAGACAGACAGACTTTAATAAGATTTAGCATGAAGGAATATGCTAACTGTCCCCTCATTTGTCACTCCCTCAGGCTGGCCTCCTGGAGGCTGCAGAGGAACGTGGCCTGGAGCTGCTGGAGATCAGGGGGAAAGACCCCAGGCTGGTCAGCATGGATGACCTGTCAGGCCGCGACATCCCTCTGCACCTGCTGTTAAGTTTCAACGGCCTTCTGGTGCATGTAGTTGTACTGTACGAACGAAGCGGCAACTACCTGTGGCATGGACCACTCAGGCTCCGAAGCAGCATGGACCGAGCATTTGCTCCCTGGAGGGAGCTCGAGTACGGCCGCTATGCAGGGGCCTACAGCAGGTACACAGCGTTCGAGACTGGAATCTTGGAACATGTAATGGTTATATTGTGAAAAGAAAAATTCACATTTTCTCCCTTGAAAGAAATGAAAGAATTGGTGGAATAGGGAGCATTATAGCGGTAGGGAATCAGCGAAGATTTGGCAACAATTTCATCACCTAATATAATTTCAATCAAGGTACCGTATGCACGAGTTGGTTTAAAAAATTTTGAAACTCGCTCTGTTTACAAGAGAGTACAGCAATACAGCACCTCCAGCATTCCAGCACACTTTTCACAGCGTGTCGAGCACCTTCTGTAATTCGCGCTGGATCTCCGCAATTGTGTCAAAACTGTGACCTTTGAGTCAGATCTTCATATTCGGGAAGAGGGTGAAGTCCGCAGGAGCCAAATCTGGCGAGTAGGGTGGGTGCAGCAGTGAGATCACAAGTGGACTGTTCTCCGACGATCATCATGCAACTTATAGAACACAAGCTGAAATATTTCTGTGTTATTTGATATGTGTTTCTTCTGTTTCAGGCCAGATCTTATTCTAACCACTCTCGATGGGCTTGATGTTCGGATTCCCAAAAACTTCTCTCACTTTCAGAGTGAACATTTCAACAGCCGCTTCCTGGAGTGCAGATATCGAGAAGCAGCGGCCTTTTACCAGGTACATTTTGTATTGATCATCAATTGATAGTAGACTCCAAATTTTTAACCCGACCGTATGCTCCTGCACCTACAAAGGCACAACTTGGTATCTTTCTTTCCAGCTGTATCCAGACGATACATCACCAGAGGCCATGGACTTCAGGATGAAGGCTAAGAGTCTCCTCCACCTCGCTGCTCGGGTTCTCAGTGGGATCGAGGTTCCGTTCTGGCTGAGCAGTGGTACATGTCTCGGTTAGTAGGTTGTTGCTTGTCGGGATTCATAAAAACAAATTAATTTGTTTCTATTAAAGTAGCTATGAAAGTCATTCTTCAGATTCAACCCCCTCTTTTGTCACAGGTTGGTTCCGGCAGTGTAACATAATTCCCTACAGTAAAGATGTGGACCTGGGCATCTGGATAAAAGATTACAGGCATGATATCATACAGGCATTTCAGAAGGCTGGACTCTCCCTCAAACATAAGTTTGGAAAGGTACAGCATCTTACACTCCTGTCACCTAATTATCCTGAAAACGTATTTAAACTGATGCTGAATTAAAATGATGAAGTCTGAACAGAGAGATTGTTGATTTTTTTTTTTTTTTTTTTTTTTTTTAATTAGTTTCTCTTTGTTGTACTCAGGAGCTTCATCTTTACTGTCCTACTTCATAGTGCACCATACTACCGTTAAATAGTTCCTCCACCAATCAAAATCAAGACTTGATCAGTGCCTATACATTTTATTGCTCTTATAAACTGCCCTTATTGATCCAGACTGCTTCTAAAATGATTTGTCTCACATGCAGTTAGAGGACAGTCTTGAGCTCTCCTTTCAAGGCCTGGATGTGAAACTGGACATCTTTTTTTTCTATGAGGACGGAGACATCGTTTGGAATGGAGGCACACAGGCGAAAAGTGGCAAGAAATTCAAGTGAAGTATTTTCATATTGGTTATTGAGTGAACCGAATGGAAAAGACTGTCCTTGGGTTGTTATATTATTTCTAATTTTGCATATTAATACATCATACAGACAAAAGCTTTAAGATTTGTATGTGCTTTTTGAACGTCCCATTCCACATTTAATCCCCATTCGCTGTTAGTCTCCACTCTTCTGAGAAGATGTTCCACTGGATTTCGGAGTGTGCTTGTACGGATTTGTGTTAATTCAGCCACAAAGGTAAAGTCAGGTACTGATGTTGGTGAGGAGGCTTGAGGTGCTGTCAGTGTTCTTCTCAATTAGGCCTCTCTTCATAGAGCTGGCTTTGTGCACAGGGGCATTGTCATGCTGGAACACGTTTGGGTCTCCTGGTTCAAGCGAAGGGGAAATTTAATGATACAGCATCCAAAGACGTCCTATACAACTGTGTGCCTCCAACTTTGTGGTAACAAGAACCACGTATTGCTGAAAAAGTCAGGTAGTGAAGATTCTGACATTTAATGAGGATTATGGTGTAGAGATGTTCCTCTGCCAGTTTATTAGTTTCCTGGCCATGAAAAAGTGTAAAACAATCTGTGTTTCTGGGTATATTCTTTACAATAGATTAACCATGTGCTTCCAGTGTGCAAAGAATCTTATGTTAGCCATGTGCAATCAGATCTCTCATGGACGTTCTCTGCAAATCCACAATGCATCTGATAATCTAGTGTGTCTCTGACTTTGTGTTAGGTACGTCTTCCCTCGGTTCAGCCTGTGTTGGACAGAGCTGCTGGAACTGAAGGTCCAAGTGCCCTGTGAGACTCTGGATTACGTGACTGCGAACTACGGACCTGACTGGAACGTTCCGGTCAAGGCTTGGGACTGGAAGAACTCACCACCCAACGTGCAGGAGAACGGCGTGTGGCCCATCAAGGAGTGGGATGATGTCATCCAAGTCAACTGAGGCTGAAACAGTGTGTAGTTTAGAAATATGGATGCCATAACACACATGGTTTTTCCAAATAAAACACTAAATGTGAGATACCAGGAGGTAACCAGAAAAGACTGTATTTCAAGAACTGTTTAAAAAAACTTATAATAACTGAATAATGTAAACCTTAATGCAGATGCTGTGTGTTTTTCCATGACTTTTTTGAAGATGTGAAATTGTAAGCAGATAACATGAGCTACTGAAATGTGTGATGGGCCATACTACTATTAGGATCTCGGTCTGAAATGTTAGTGTGAGTTTTCTTTAAATAAAACGCCTGAACCTAAACTGTAGCCCATGTCCTTTTTAATTCCTTCTGGTCACATTAGTCTAAGAAACTTGGATATTATATAGGAAATAGTTTTACAGGAAAATGAAGTTGTTGTTTTCAATCTGTTTATTATTATGTAAAGCTACTTAATCTGTAATTTTTTCTTAAAGAATTATTACATTGTTTAAAAATATTTGTATTGATTAACATCAGCAAAGTTCTTCTTCTTTCGGCTTCTCCCATTAGGGGTCGCCACAGCGGGGGGTGGGGGGATAGAGACTTCATCCAAGGGGTCGGAATTGGGCACAACACCTGAAACGACATAATCTCATACACATTTGCATTTACATTTATGGCATTTAGGAGACGCTCTTGTCCAGAGCAATGTATAAAAAGTGCTTTGAGACTTCATCAGTGAATAAATCAACACTGGTACACTAGATTACAAATTTATGATGTCAGCCTACAACTGTTGAGGCCTTTTTATTATTATTATTATTATTATTATTTATTAATAAAAAAAGACAACACAATTATCTCACTTTCCCACCCATCCTACTCACCAGTTTTGGTTCCTGCGGACTTCGGACAAATAACAGAAGCTGCTTACTGCACTTTGAAAAGAAGACTTCCAGGACACTTTCCGGAAGTGGCAGGAACACGTAGCTATATAAAGTACTTTCTTGAAAATGAGTCGAGTCTCGAAAGTTTCATAATAATTATATATTAATTTGCTGCATATATGCAGAATTGTTTAGGAAGACCACTGAGGATCAGCCACAAAACATTAAAGAATTTTTTTTTGAGAGGATTTACATGGTTAATAATTCATTGTATGAGAAGTTGGAGACTAAGGAAGGAGAAAAGGATTTGAGGGACCGAGCTGGGAAGGATGTGCTGCAAGTTAGGGCAATAAAGATTGCAGATGGAAATGTGTTGACTAGTGAGGAGAGTGTGTTGAGAAGATGGAGGGAGTATTTTGAGCAGCTGATGAACGAGGAAAATGAGAGAGAGAGAAGGTTGGTTTATGTGGAGATGGTGAAGCAGGAAGTGGATAGGATTAGTAAGGAGGAATTGAGATCAGCTATTAAGAGGATGAAGAGTGGGAAGTCAGTTAAACCATGAAGATGTTTAGGAGAGATGACAGTGGTGTTTATAACAAGATTGTTTAACAAGATTTTGTAAGGTGAGAGGATGCCTGAGGAATGGAGAAGGAGTGTAGCCGGTAACGCTGGAGCTGGTAATGATCTTTAAGAATAAGGGAGATGTGCAGACCTGCAGTAACTACAGGGGAATTAAGTTGATCAGTTACACCATGAAGTTATGAGAAAGAGTAGTGGAAGCCAGGCTGAGGGAAGAGGTGCCCATCTGTGATCAACAGTATGGTATCATGCCAAGGAAGAGCACCACAGATGCACTATTTGCTTTGAGAATGTTGATAGAGAAGTATAGAGGAGGTTAGAAGGAGCTGCATTGTGTGTTTGTGGATTTAGAGAAAGCGTACAACCGGGTGCCGAGAGAGGAGTTGTTATTGTATGAGGAAGTCAGGTGTGTCAGAGAAGTATGTAAGGGTGGTGCAGGACATGTATGAGAGCAGTAAAGTGTGCAATAAGAATGATAGACTGGTTCAAAGTGTAGGTGGGACTGCATCAAGGATCGGCTTTGAGCCCTTTCCTCTTTGCAGTGGTGATGGTTTGGATATGTGCAGAGGAGGGAAATGGGTTATATTTGTAGAAGAATGCTGAGGATGGAGCCACCAGCAAGGAGGAAAAGAGGAAGACCAAGGAGGAGGTTTATGGATGTGGTGAGGGAAGACATGCAGGTAGCTGGTTAAAAGAGTCAGATATAGAGTTCAGGGTAGTTTGGAGACCGATGATCCACTGTGGCGATCTCTAATGGGAGCACCCAAAAAAAGAAGAAAAAGAAGAGGAATTCATCATGCAAGATTTCTTGGTTCTGTTAACAGTTAGCAACACAGATGACAGTGCCTGTTAGAGGAGACACCCATATTATTTTGAAAGTATGTATGTAAAAAATAGAAGAAACATCAGTGTCCAAGTGACCAGTTTCCAAGTCCAACTTTAAATCAGCTTTCAGCCCTGTAAACCAATGTGAGAAGTGGGCGGTCTGTAAAATATGAACATTTTCTTGGCAAGCAGCTGACTGGCTGAATGGAACCATGTAGTGGTCTGTGTTTGTGTTTAACCTAGTACTCTGAAGTTACTCTGTGAGCTGAGATATTTTGCTTCTCCAGCGATAATGAGTGCGTGTGAGCGAGCCTTTCTGTGTCTTTTCCTGCTTGG
>JAAIIK010000041.1:2552977-2594939 GCA_014706435.1 Silurus glanis
GATTACATATTCAAACTGATGAATGAAATGTAAAAAAAAAAAAAAAAAGGCATAACATTGTTATAAGATTGCTTTTTGGTTTTTATAGGACATGGAGGACTTTGTCCAGAGCTCAGGAGATGATGGTGTTGTCGTGTTTTCACTGGGTACCATGATTAAAAACCTCACCATAGAAAGAGTGAACACCATCGCTTCAGCACTTGGACAGATCCCCCAAAAGGTCTCAGTTTTATTTACAATAAGCAATGCTTAATCTACAATTGCGTTTAGAATTCTAGTTTTCATTGATACTAAATGTGTTTCTTTTTACCTCCTTGAAGATTGTTAGTAGATCAATTGCCTAGTCCAAATTTCCAATATATAACTTAGACAAAAATAAGATCATCTTGCTTAAACCTGAATCCTGTCTGCAATTTCAGGTCTTGTGGCGATACAAAGGCGGAAAACCAGAAACTCTTGCTCCTAATACAAGACTCTATGACTGGATTCCACAAAATGATTTATTAGGTAAAAAACATTTTCATTGTTAATATACTATCACATTCTGTTAAATTAAAATCACTAATGATTTGTATTTTCAGGACATCCTAAAACCAAGGCCTTCATCACCCATGGTGGGACTAACGGAATATATGAAGCTATTTATCATGGAGTTCCCATGGTGGGAATACCGCTATTTGCTGATCAGCCTGACAATTTGAATCATATGAAAACCAGAGGAGCCGCGGTTATGCTGGACTTAAACAAAATGGAGAGCAAGGATTTAAAGCAGGCTCTCGATGATATCATCAACAATCCATCGTGAGTTGAGATTAAGTTCCAAATTTTAATTAGCATTTCACATTTAATTGCATCTTTCTCATTCATTAAAATTGGAGCAATTAAGTAACATTTAACTTGCATACATTATAAATATATATGTTTAGTCTTTACACAACATGATACAAACCTTTGATTTCTATTTTCTTTCTTTCCACAGCTACAAGGAGAGCATAATGAGACTCTCCCAAATCCACCACGATCAACCAATAAAGCCACTAGACCAGGCGGTGTTCTGGATCGAGTTTGTGATGCGCAATAAGGGGGCCAAGCACCTGAAGGTTGCAGCTCATAACCTCACATGGTATCAGTACCACTGCTTGGACGTGATAGCCTTTCTGCTTTCTGTAATTGCACTGGTCGTGTTTATCTTTGTAAAAACATGCAGCTGGCTCTTTCGTAAATGTTTCCGGAAGACCCCAGCAAGAAAGAGCAAGAAAGAGTGAAGCATGTGTATGTGAATATAGTAATCATTACTGTGATTTTTGACATAAATATATGTATAAAAGATAAGACATGTCCTACATGTCCAATATTACTTTTAAATGATTCCAGTAATGAATGATAACAAAACACTTCATTTAGTGTTTCTTTATTATACATTACACAAATAAAAATTAAAACATTTCTGTGCTTAAATGTGAAAATAAAAAATGACCTATTTTCTTAAACAGAGATGATCAATTGCCTTTTCCCTTCCTTAACACATGTGAAAAACTGCCCTCTTCTCACTCTCATCATCCTATTCATTCCAACAGTCCTCCTCACACACCATATGGTAGATATAAAAAATACACTACACACCACTGTTACGAACATCAGTGAATCATCAGTGAAAAAGTTGGCCATCTTTCACCAAAGAGATTCCATCATTAAAAAGTGGAAAAACAGGGGATTCAGGGAGGCTGTCAAGAGACCTATGTAAAAGAGTTGCTGGACTAAAAGTAAACACATTCAAGACCATCAAACATTTGATAGATTCTGTGCAATTTACCCATGGTGAAGCATGACGTGTTAGCATCATCCTATGAGGTTCTTGTCAATATAGAAAGATTTATGGATAATGTATTTCGGCACAAAATCTGCAGGCTAAAGAATGTCAATGTTTTGGGCCAAGGAAGGTCAATGCACTATAATGTAGCCCAGTTAAAGCCCAGACCTAAACCCTGTCAAATCCATGTGGAAAGCCTTCAAAAGGGTTGTGAAATGTAGACTACTGTATAATTCGATATGAACATATCTGCAACATTTTTGTACAATAATTAGTAAAATTGGCAAATACAAATGCCAACAAGATTGGACTTTTATTCAAGGGGTGAGTGCAGTCAGCCACAATGCTGATGGTTTTCAAAACAAGTGAATGAGTTACTTTGGGTAAAAATTTTAAAAAGGTTTGCCACCATGATCATGTAATGTGTTAAAAAAATACAGTAGCTAAGTAATACAGTTAGTTGCACCATCACTGTAAATAAGGGAGGGGCAAAACGTGAAAAGTCATGAGACTTAGAGAAAATAACTGGCGAATTATTATTACAAAGAAGTTTGTATTTTTTTTTTTTTTTTTATAGAAAACTTGGCTCTATTTGATTTTTACTTGCTTCTATTTGATTTTAATAGAGTCTACTTTTGGGCATCACAACCCTGGACCTAAGATCTAAACATAGCGATTAGCCTTGATAGTTCAAAGAACCTAATAATCCAGAGACTCGTTACTATTAGATTCGATAATTTTAGCAAATCTGATTCAATGTGATGTAGTTAGTATTGTACAAGCCCCAGAATGGACGGGAGATTTGGACGGGATTTGTTTTTGGCTTAGTACACACTCGCTTGCTGCATTTGCGCCTTCTCGTGCACTGATTTCAATGTCGCCTTCCTCAGCCACCTAAATCAGGTCATGTAGCTTCTTCTGCATATTGGATGTTGACTCAATAGTGTCAACTTTAGGCATTAACACCGGTTTCTCCAATGTCTGTACGTTGTATAAAACAAAGATTTTGGATCCGGAGTGTCCGCTGAGTGCTACTTCCACGCTGCCTTCTCAGAGTCATTACCCACTGGACTATTGTTCTGGCTGTTTCCAAACTATAATTCATCCAAATTCCCATTCCTATTCTTAATTTACCTTATTGGCCTTTACTGCTTATATTTATGGGCTTGAGTAAACAGGAGTGAATAAGTTCCAGACAATCTATACTGTCAGTGAGGACATCCTAGAGTCGATGTTTTCACATGGCACATCTGCAGGATTACTCTCAATTCAGGTGTGAGCAAGAAAGACATCATCCTGCCATCATGAGTGGATGTTGGAGAGCTGCTCTCTGCTTTCTGCTCCTTCTTGGTCTGGGCCAAAGTCCACTTTGTGTGACAACAGGGAAAATCTTAATCTGGCCTGAGGATTTCAGTCACTGGCTCAACATCAAAATCATCATAGATGAGCTTATAGAAAGAGGACACAGTGTGACTGTAGTTACCCAAAGTGCTACACAGTCGATAAAGACAGATCAGTCTTCTGGCTACAATGTGGAGGTCATACAGGTGCCTTACATTAAGAAGGATGTTGGTGACATATAAGCAAGGCTTTTAAAATACTGGATGTACGACCTGGTGAATGATAACATGATCCAGGGTTTTGTGAAGTTCAGTGAATTAATCAATGATATGTTTGAGCAGAATCACGCACTATGCAGAGAGGTTTTTGCATGTGAAGATCTGCTGGAGAAGTGGAGAAAGGAGCAGTTTGGTGTTCCTCTGACAGAACCTGCAATTGTACATGGGGAACTGCTGGCACAAAAGCTGAACCTGCCCTTTATACACACTCCTTTAGTTTTGCGAGAACTGTAGAGCGACAATGTGCAATGTGGACCTCCTGCAGAAAGTGAACTTTTTTTTTGTTTGTTTTGTCTTTACAGATATAGCGTTTGACCTCATCTCTGTGTCGAAATTGGATCAGCTCTTCACAGAGGTCATGGGCAAATGCTTTCATTTATGAATACATTTTAACTTCAGGTATAGAAGAAAATATCGAGCAGCTTTTAAAATTAGGATCTTGTCCTCAATTTACTTACAAAATCTTATAAGCAGTAAGGCTTAATGTTTAAGTTCAATGACCTCAAGTCTCTTTCTTGTGTCTGATACTACTAATTATTCAAAATAACTCGAGTGGTGCAATGGGTAGAATTGCCACTACATAGTTATAGGTTTACTGGTTCAATCTTGTTTTGTCCACACAGAGTTCAGAATATTTGTTAAGTGATCTTTTCAGTGTCAGCATTTCTACAATGTCAACATTCAACAATCATCCAGAACTGGATCACATAACCTATAGTGGCATTTGTCCATCATCGTTTAATGTCATTAACTGTCCGTACAACGAACTCACGTTGGGCAACAACTTGTATGTTCATCACATTTTCAAACCAGTTGGCTATACTTTTGGATAATGTTGCTGATAAAATTGTCTCAAATAGCTGTCAGTGCCAAAAACTTTAGTGCTTCTTCATGAATGCAGTAACTGGTACAACATGTAGGTCGTTTTTTAAACCTGAGCTATACTGATGTATTTCTGTGTCACCCCGTAATGCCATGGGCGATCTAATGGTGGGCATTCTTCAGCTGCCCAGTGTGTTGATTCTCCAGGCCATATTTGTGAATGGTCTTACTAAAAAAAATCTTCATCTAGTCAAGACTTACAATCTTGTTTCTAGCCATAAAAATCTTATTGATCTTATTTTAAGAATAAAATACTATGAGCAGATTGTGTAAGATTATAATTGTTGTGTAAACCATCAGCAACATCATTTGAGGCATTATTTTAGCTGTAATAACTGGTTTTTAGGTTGCCCAGTAGAAAATGCACAATAATCACACTTAGGACTTGTTCATTAGTATTATTTATTCCAAATGCCTGTTTTATCTCAAGAAATCTTACCAAAACTAATTATCTTACTGCACTGGCAGATAATTTGACTTATGATTTGACTTAAAACCAGTGTTGGGCAATAACGCGTTACTGTAACGCAGTTACTTTTGACAGTAACTAATACTGTAACGCGTTACTTTTTAAATAAAGTAACTCCGTTACCGTTACCGTATGGTGCGTTGTCCGTTACTTTTTTAAATGAATTAATTTTGTCTGAAGTGTAGCCTACAGTCTAACCTGTTTACAGCAGAGATGCATTGTAGGATTGGTGGATGAACCACTGTAAACACGAAGAAGACGCACTGTGGGCGTGTTTCCGTTTATTCAGGTCTGTGCGGCAGTAATGGCGAGTCGAGGCGAGAGCAAGACGAGTTTCTCAAAGTGGAAATATGCTCATTATTTCACTTTAGTTGAGCATAAAGACAAAAACTTTTTAGTCAAATGTAAGCTGTGTCTTTCTGGTTCGAAGGTCGTATCTACTGTGATAAACAGCAACTCCAATCTGTTGAAGCTCCACCAGAAACGACACGCCTCGAGGAAGCTAGAAGCTAGAAGCTAACCCGGTGTTCTGTTCTACATTGTTGATAGTTTTAATACTTAAGCTGTGAAAGGAACATTTTTAAGAGCTCAACACAACAGCTTTTATGATGCAGAAGCCACTTTAGTTTTTGATTGTGAATATATTATTCAGCTTATTTTGTTATTTATTTCAGAAATCCTTGTGATATATTCAATTACTTTTTAAATGAAGTAACTAGTAACTGTAACTAGTTACTATTATTTAGTAACTAGCACAACACTGCTTAAAACAACAACAAAAAAGTGTGAAATTAACAATCAATGACTTCTAATTTATATTTCTGATATAAGATTGATCAGCTTTGCTTCTGTATTTCACAAGCAAACCTACGACACGTTGTGAAAATTTGGGCAAAGCTGACATGTGGTTAATCCGCAAATATTGGGACTTTGTATATAAAATGCCACCTCTCTCAAACTTTAAATTTGGTGGTGGAATGCACTGCAAGCCTGCAAAACCTCTACCACAAGTAAAATGTTTCTTTTCTTTTTTTTCTTTTTGCCCCAACAACTGGGACAAAGTTGCAAGGCTTAGGACCAGATGACATACCAGTAGAAGCATAGAATGAAGCATAGAATGTTTATGAGAGATGGCAGTGGAATTTTTAACCAGATAGTTTGTAGTAGGAGTGTGCTGGTACCGGTTTTTCAGAACAAGGGAGATGTGCAGACCTGCAGTAACTACAGGGGAATAAAGTTGATCAGTCACATCATGAAGTTCTGGGAAAGAGTAGTGGAAGCCAGGCTGACAGAAGAGGTGACCATCTATGAGCAACAGTATGGTTTTATGCTGAGGAAGAGCACCACAGACGCATTATTTGCTTTGAGAATGTTGATGGAGAAATATAGAGAAGGTCAGAGTAGCTATCTATCTATCTATCTATCTATCTATCTATCTATCTATCTATCTATCTATCTATCTATCTATCTAATCCTGCTATACTAATCACTTCAAGTTAGTCAAATAAACGAGTATATTCAAGTTACACTAATTACAAATTTATAAAAAATTATTTGAATGGTGAAATAAACAATATTGATTAATTTTATTGACCCATTTGGTTTATTGCTCTGTCTGTGCACATTACAGATAAGTGATTCCACTTGTTCATCTGGTTTTTTATGTATGAGTTACTTTAGGTCAAAGTCAAAACAGCTTGGCACCATTTTCATGAAATAATTATCGTTAAAAAAATATTCAAAATCAACCAACACCATCATTATAATAAAAGGTGGGGAAATGGGGGAAAACGTCACGTGATTGATGAGAAAATAATGTTGGCAAATGAGCAAAAAGTTTATATTTTAAATAAAAAAACAAGGGAGTTGGAAAAGGTATAAAAGTTCATGCATAGACTGTGATTTCTGAGGTTTATCTTCATTTCTTTTTAATGACGTCTATTTGTTGACATTATGACATGCCATTTTGACCCTATGATGCCATTTGTTGACTTGTGGTCTGGTGCATTTGTGATGTTTAGTCTGGTCTGTTTCAGGTCATTGAGTCTTGGTGGTCAAAGACCTGCCCTGCTGCCACGAATAAAGTTCAACTTTCTTCAAACATATTGCAGATCTAAAGGATTACTCTCAGTTCATGTTTTAGCAAGAAAGACTGATCGTCCAGCCATCATGAGTGCATGTGGGAGAGCTGATTTCTGCTTTCTGCTCCTTCTTGGTCTGACTTTGTGTCCACTTTGTGTGACAGCAGGGAAAATCTTAATCTGGCCTGAGGATTTCAGTCACTGGCTCAACATCAAAATCATCATAGATGAGCTTATAGAAAGAGGACACAGTGTGACTGTAGTTACCCAAAGTGCTACACAGTCGATAAAGACAGATCAGTCTTCTGGCTACAATGTGGAGGTCATACAGGTGCCTTACAGTAAGAAGGATGTTGGTGACATATATGCAAGGCTTTTAAAATACTGGATGTACGACCTGGAGAATGACAACATGATCCAGGGTTTTGTGAAGCTCAGTGAATTAATCAATGATATGTTCGAGCAGAATCACGCACTATGCAGAGAGGTTTTTGCACGTGAAGATCTGCTGGAGAAGTGGAGAAAGGAGCAGTTTGATGTTCTTCTGACAGACCCTGCGATTGTATGTGGGGAACTGCTGGCACAGAAGCTGAACCTGCCGTTCATCCACACTCTAAGTTTTAGTTTTGGGAGAGCTATGGAGCGACACTGTGGAAAGCTGCCGGCAACACCATCCTATGTTCCTGCACCTGGCAGGCTCTACACAGATCACATGGACTTCCTGCAGAGAGTAAACAATTTTTTGTTTATTGTCTTGACAGATATAGCGTTTGACCTTATGGCTGTGGCGAAATGGGATCGGCTCTTCACAGAAGTCATGGGTAAATGATTATTATTATTATTATTATAAAATTGCCACTACATAGTTCTAAGGTTTCCAGTTCAGTGTTGTTCTGTCCATAAAGTTCTCCAGTTTCCTTAAACAGTTCAGAATTTTGGTCAAGTAATCTTTTTAGTGTCAGCGTTTATGTCAACATTCAACAGTCATTCAGAACTGGATACGATGACCTACCAAATAAACTATAGTGACATTTGTCTATCACCTTTTAAGGTCATTAACCGTGCGTACAACAAACTCTCGTTGGGCAACAACTTGTATCTCCATCACATTTTTTATCCAAGTCTAATGCCACCAATTGGTTATTTTTCATTTCATTTGATACAATTGTGATGAATGGATTTTCCACATGCTTGTTAATGTTGCTGATAAACTTGTCTAAAAGCTCTCAGAGCCAAAGCATTGGTGCTTCTTGGTGAATGCAGTAACTGGCACAACATGTAAGTAAGTGTTGAGGAGCTTATGAATTGGAGCCATAACCCCATGATGTCGGTGTAATAGTAACTACGGTGGGCATTCTTGAGATGGCCATTGTGTTGACTCTCCAGGTCAATTTTGTGAATGGTCTTAAGTTGCTGTGTGGCCAGATGCCCACTCCACCAATGTATGCACTTGCGGGTACCACTCAGTGCCATCTTACATGGACTTTAAGAGGAAAAAACAACTAAAATGACTTTAATTTTTAAAGAAATATTAAATTAAATAAACACTGACTTCTAATTAATGTTGTTTCTGATATAAAATTGATCAGCTTTGCTTCTGCATTTCACAGGCAAACCTACGACACGTTGTGAAACTTTGGGCAAAGCTGACATGTGGTTAATCCGCACTTATTGGGACTTTGAATATCCAATGCCACTCCTCCCAAATTTCAAATTTGTTGGTGGAATGCATTGCAAGCCTGCAAAAACTTTACCAAAAGTAAGATGTTTCTTTTTTAAGCCTTCTTATTCCATTATACCAGGAGATGCTCAGCCTGGGAAGTGAAGATGTAATTAACTTTACTACTAACTTTTAGCACACAAATCATTTATTGCAGGTAATCTTAGGAAATGACCAGCAATAAAAAGTTGCAATTTATATATTAAAATGTTTTAATATATTGAAAAAAAATCGTGGCATTTGGGGCAAATTTGCATGGCTTTGAATGTATTATTTCTTATCTGTCTTATAATAACACTGCTTATTGGTTGCTATAGGAGATGGAGGACTATGTCCATAGCTCGGGAGATGATGGCATTGTGGTGTTTTCACTGGGCTCTATGATTAAAAACCTCACCAAAGAAAGAGCGAACACCATCGCTGCAGCACTTGGCCAAATCCCCCAAAAGGTCTCAGTTTTTATACAATTACTAATAGAGCTTTAGATACTTAATCTACATTTTAATTAAGAATTTTAGTGTTTTATTGATTCTAAATGGGTTGACGATTGCCCTTTAGTTCAGAACTAAATATCTCGGTCTAAATCTCACGGTTTCTGTGATTTAATGCGTTCACAATTTAATTTTCATTTTCAATTTCAATAATTATTCAATTAAATATAATACGTTTAGGACTGCCCTTTAGTGCAGCAGTTAATGTTGGAACTCAGGGTTCTCCATTTACCTCCCCAAAAATATCAATAGGAAGATTGGCTCCTTTAAACTTTTAAGAGGATATTGACCAAAATCTGTATATAGGAAGTTCACACTTTAGTTATTTTAGACCTGAATTCTGTGCGTAATTTCAGGTTCTTTGGCGATACACAGGTGAAAAACCAAAAACTCTTGCTCCTAATACAAGAATCTATGACTGGATTCCCCAGAATGATTTATTAGGTAAGAAGCATTTTCAATCTTTTAGGGATAAATCACATATGGCTGGTCAGATCAGGTGTCCCAGTACTTTTTTCTATATAGCGAGTTACCGCATTCTGTTGAAGTAAATACAAATCATTTGTATCTACAGGACATCCTAAAACCAAGGCCTTCATCACCCATGGTGGGAACAATGGATTATATGAAGCTATTTTTCATGGAGTTCCTATGGTTGGAATACCGCTGTTTTCTGATCAGCCTGACAATATACATCATATGAAAACCAAAGGAGCTGCAGTTATGCTTGACTTCAACAAAATGCAGACCGAGGACTTGAAGCAGGCTCTCGTTGATGTCATCAACAATCCATTGTGAGTTAATATTTCTATTTCTAAGAGTTTTGTCTTTGAGAATTAAGATTGCTTCATATTTATGTAAATGTTTCAGTAAGCACACATCTAAGTAACTGCATTTTTCTCATTTAGTCAAATCGAACCAAATTATGTGATGTGAGTCTGGAGTCTCTATACAATTCGTTTCAATTTAATTCACTTTTATTTATATAGCACTTTTTAGCAATGAACATTGTCTCAATGTATCTTTACAGAATGTAAGGATTATAGAACAACATTTTTTAATTGATCTCTATGTATCCCTGATGAGTTAGCCTGGGGAGACAATGGCAAGGAAAATCTTCCTTAGATGGTATGAGGAAGAAACCTTGAGAGGAATCAAACTCAAAGGAGGAACCTTTGGATGACACCAAGATTGTGATTATAAATCATTAAGATATTACAAACACTATAGTGTGAGAAATATCATGGAGCTGTGGAACCAGGAGCTCCTGAACAACTCGTAAATTATCTTATCATCGAAGATCATTGTATATTCAATCTATAAATATCTTCATTATAAGAATAAATAAATTCTTCAATTATTTCGTTTTTTTTCCCCTTTTCCTGATGATGTGATGGTGGCTCAGAAAGTTAGCGCAGTGTAAGTCTGACACCACCCTCAAACAATTTTGCCTTAATACAACTGCATTGGCAGACATGGCAGAGATAGTCTTATGACCCTTGGCTAAGTTAAAACTATTCTAGGATTCAAACAGAAAAGTTTAAACATTATATGATGTGTACATTTCTATATTCTCTCTCTTTTTTTTTAGCTACAAGGAGAACATTATGAGGCTATCCCAAATCCACCATGACCAACCGATGAAGCCACTAGACCAATCCATTTTCTGGATCGAGTATGTGATGCGCAATAAGGGGGCTATGCACTTGAGGGTTGAAGCTCATAACCTCATGTGGTTTCAGCAGCACAGCTTGGACGTGATAGCCTTTTTGCTTTCTGTAATTGCTCTGGTTGTGTACATCTTTGTAAAAACATGCAGTTGGCTCTTCGGTAAATGTTTCAGGAAGACCCCGGTAAAAAAGAGCAAGAAAAAGTGAAGTGCGGCGAATTGTATTAAAAATTATCATGATAATACTGTTCATACATTTGTATGACTAAAACGCTCTGCATTAGATGTACATAAAATGTTCCAGACTTTCAGATTGTTTGCTCACAATATGTACAAGTTTACAATTATAACATCCAAATGGATGTAAGTATCCTAAGTACTATGATTTATTATGACTATCATGTTTTATTATAATTTTTGTCACAAGACTTTGCTTAATCTACTCAGTTTATGTGAATAGACTCCAAGCACACCAATCTATTAATAGAATGATATTAATGAGTTAAACACTGATCTATTAAAATTATAATAAGACCAAAACCTTCTTTTCAACTACTTAAAAAAGATTGGGCAAATAAGGCCACGGGTGTTGTGGCGAGTTTGAATCAGGAGTTTCTTTCATCCTTTATTCCTCTCAAAATGTTATGTTTGCTGTAAAAACGACGCTAAACTGTATGTTTGTGCTACACGACCTTAATCAAATGTACTGTGAAGAGTAGTTTAAACGGAGTGGTTAGGATATAAACCACTCTTTTCCAAGTGCTTAATATTTCCTTAACAAAATATATATTTGCCTAATTTTAAATTTATGATAATAAAGTTTGACTTATAAAATTGCTTATCTAAATGTGATGTAACCTCACTGTGCTTCCATAATTCAGGCAATAGTTTTCATACTAATGAACTTTGGGTTCAGGACAAACGTTGTCTCATTTAACTGTGTACAGCTTTATATGGTTAAAATGACAATAAAAGCCTTTTGACTTCACTTCTTGACTTGCCTTGAATCACGTATATTGTCACCCCTGTCAGATTTTCCGTAACCAAGCCATTTCTGTGGCAAACCAACAAGCATGTGTGCTTGACTATAATAAGTTAGATTAATGAAGTACCAATGCTATTTGGAACTATTTTGTATTTTTATTTTGCCATGTATTTCTGAAAACTAATGTAGTTTCTTTAGGGAAATTATATATGATTGTTCCATCGGTGAAGCCACCTGTCAATGAGAAATTGTGTTATTTATCTTGAGTTACTGGAACTTAAAATCACATGCTCTTACAGTAAATGGTGTTAGTAAAAATAATTTGAAAAGATATGGCTCTTAATTAATATAATATCGAATATTATTTTTCACAAAGGTAACGCATTATAGGCCATGTTCCAAATTTTATTTCTAAACATCTTTTGCAGTTCCAGGCTTTAGGTCCTTGTCTGCAATCAACAGTAACCCTCCCTGCTTGAGGGGCGCTGTATCATGGCTGGCCCTCCGCTCTGACCCCGACTTCCTAACAAGTTGGGATATGCGATAAATGAATTGCACTGTGCTGTAATGTTTATGTAAAGGCTGTAACGTAAAATCTCTTACTTACTACCATTTATAGGAAATTGGTAGTATAGTGGATAAGATATTCTGGTGTAAGACTGATCAGAAGTCATGGGTTCAAATCCCAGCACCACCAAGCCGCTACGCGAGGCTGTTAACCCTTAATTTATCATAAATGAGTTTAAATATAAATATGAGTTTATAAATGAGTTTCCTATACATCATCTTGGTGCACATGTAAGAACAAATTTACACCAGCACAGGGGTGGCACAGGGGTGGCCTTTCAAGCTAGTCTATCTTGAAAGCCCACCCTCTTTCCCAACTGCTGTTGTTACACGTTTTCTAACTCAATCTGGCAACCTATCAAATTT
Source organism: Silurus glanis (assembly GCA_014706435.1). NCBI lineage: Eukaryota > Metazoa > Chordata > Actinopteri > Siluriformes > Siluridae > Silurus > Silurus glanis. The sequence goes on from JAAIIK010000041.1 coordinate 2,565,637, forward strand.
GGCTTTTTATACACTGTAAAGGAGTTTAGTTTGAAACTAATAAAATAATATAGAGAGGAATTAAACAGTCAAATGTCCGAGATGTAGACAATGCAAACAATGAGAGGAGAGGGAATCTCGAATAAACTGGCAACCCTTTGGTTCAATCTGGCAACCCTTGCCGCAGAGGCGGTGCAGAGCTAGAGGAAGCGTTCAGCCATTTTAGACGAGCGCTCGGACACAGACAAAAACATTGACCTAAATGTCCGTGTTCTCTGTTTTAATGTAGCTAAAAGATTGTTATAGTAAAATAGACTGGGTTCTAAAGAGGAGGACAAAGAGGGCGACTTAAAGTCTCCTAAAAAAACAACATAACGGCTCCTAAAGATGGCCGTCGATAGGCGAGACGACAAAGGTACAGTCATGAAGCTAGCTAACGTTAGCATGTCGGCGCTTAGCTTACACCCTTTGTCTACTCACGTTGTATTTTATTCTTCATAGCTCCGCTAAATTGGCGTTATTATTATAATAATTAAGCACAACAACCTATTTGATATAATTATTCACATTATTATAATTATTAGTAGTAGTAAATGATGTTATTGTACGAGGTTAGCTTAGCTCATTTCATAGCTGCACGGAGTGTTTACTTGCTAGCTTTGTAATAGCGATAACTAGCATTTCTGCATCAGCTAGAAAAGCTTTACATTCGCTGTTGCTTCATGTCGTCAGACGAAAATAATATGAAGATACGTATTTACTAATTATATATATATTTTTTTGTTTTTTTAGATGGAGAGCTCAATGTTCTGGAGGATATCTTGACCGATGCTCCAGACCAAGATGACGAGCTCTACAACCCTGAAAGTGAACATGACCTGAACGACAAGAAAGGTGTGTGTGTTACTGTGGCCGATACATTTTATTATTTGTATGTAGTATTGTTGTATTTTATCCAAGATGTTTAGTGTAACAGGATGTATTTGAGGATTGCATTGCTGGGATTTGAACCTGCAACCTGTCTCCTGATCATTTTGCCAAAGCTTCAACCACTGAGCCATTACTTCTACTAATCCTTTTCATACCTAGGCTTTCAGTCGTGTCCTACCTGAATCAGGTCAATCCCTAATACCATCATTATGAGGCCACGGCTATAGACACCATCAATATTATCGAGTAACAAAAAATAAATGGCATTACTAAAGCAAGAAGTCTTTCTTGCTTTAGTCTCCTTTCACTGGAGCCTCAGCTGCACCACCCGCATACATCATCTCTACCCGGAGCATCGATACTAACCTCATAGAATGATCCCGTGCATTAGCTTATCAGTTCTCAGGCCATTGAAACCACGGGACTGCAGTTTTCCTGTTGATTTGAAATGAAAGCAAAAGGTTTGTTTTTGTGGAAATTCAACAGAAAACAAAACAAAAGTATAAATGGTTAAAACTGGTTTTGAACTGTTTTGGATGAGCTTTCCAGTGTCCAGCTTTTCTTGAAAAGTCCATCTTGAAAATGTCCTTGTAAATAAATCTACGACTAAATCCATTTATTCTCCTGTCAGCCATCGTAGAATGAAAAAACAGCAATTAAATCCACACATATATTCGAGCTTGTGCAGTTTGCTGCAGTGAGCTTGCGGTTTGCAAGCTCTAACTAGTGCGCATTCTGACTATGCAAGGACGTGAAAATGACATTGTACGCCTGCTAGATGGCCCGCATGTTGGCAACTCGAAATCTGATTGGTTAATGCAACAGTTTTTTTAAGCTGCAAGTGCCCGTGCTATTAATTCCGAAGGCCTTAAAGCAGATTTCTTTGCTTGTGGCAACCCATGATGGCTGAAATATGATTGGATGGAAACTCTTACATAAACAATCCTGGAAGCAGCGCAACCGAGAGAAAAGTTATGAAATGAAGAGAATAGACTGTTGGGAATAATTTAACACACATTGATGGAAAACATTGATGGGTCACTAACTGGTTCTCTGTGATGGATGAAAATTGTGAAGTCTAATCAGGCACTGTGACAACAATTTTAATCATCTACACGGTTGGTTTACTAAACTATTTTTTTTTTATGATCTCAGGTTCCAAGCGAAAGAACGAACGTGGGGACAGCCACGATGCAAAGCGACTGAGGTCTTCTGGCCACTCCACCAGGCAGCTAGTTAAGAGGTCAGTATCATCCAGTAGAGCCATTGGGAAAAAGGTGACCAGCATGAGAGGCAGACACCACCCTGATGACTTCTACGAAGACAGGAGGAACCATTCTGGCAGAGGGCGAGCTCCCCGGACTGATCTGTCCAAAGGACACAGCAGAGACCACCATAGAAGGATCAAGCCACTGATGCCAGAACTGAATCAGGTGTGTACATGTGTGTGGTTAGAGGGGCATGGCTCAATGTGGTTTTGGTGCAATAGAAACAGTTTCCTCTTTAATCATAGTGAATGATGCACAGATGATATAAACAGTCTTTCATATTTGTGCTTTTAGAAGCTGAGGAGGACGAGTGAAGAGAGCCTGGGCCGGGTCAGCCGTTCCTCGAAAGACGAGGAAGAAGCACAGTCGGAAGAGTACGCTTCCGAGCAGGAGACGGGCAGTTCCGCAGGCTCCTCTGAAGGCAACCGCTCTGACTGTGAGGAAGAGGAGGTAATGGAGGATGAGGATGATGAAGGAGAGAAGGGCCCAGACGATGAAGAGGAGGAAGAGGATGTTGAGGGAGAAGAAGGAGAAGAGGAGGATGAAGACTATGAGCTGGAGGATGGAGACCAGCAGGAAGGGAACGAGCAGAACGACTACGACACACGCAGCGAAGCAAGCGAGTCGCAGTCAGAGTCTGTGTCCTTTTCAGAGGGCGAGTCGGTGCACTCAGGCTCCGAGGCTTCAGGTGAGCATCTGATTACAGTCCTAGCGGTCAGCTTGATCCCAGATACCGTATTCTGCTTAACATCACATAATGCAGCAGTGGTGACTGGAGCTGGAGCTGAATTAAGCACATTTATTTTCAGCTGAAGCAAAATTCAGCGCACAGTCTGGTACTTTCAGGATGTTATCGACTGCAGTCTATTCTGTTGCATAACTTCCAGTGGTCCTTGAGAAGGCCACTTTACCAAATTGAAGTTGTTCAGAGCTGGTTACTGTGTAAATATATCTTGAAGCATAGATATAATTAAATAAATATAAAGTAAAAAAAATCCCAAAATATAAAAGTATTGCATTTGAGCCTCGTTAGCACTTGTTTTTTTTTCCCGCAACGATGGTCTTGTATTCAGCCTGTCACAGCTTAGCTATTATTCATGATCATAACCACTCAATAAGAGGGCTATAATTGGTATTTGTTGGGATTTTAATATTTAGTTGACATTTTATTCCATGCTCATATAAGTGGGTGTTAATGTGATGACACCTTCCTGTCTGTCAAATTTGCAAAGCTTCGCTGAACTCCGGTATGATGTTAATTCTAATACGTAAAACATTTATCTTCTGGTCAAGTTCAAACCGTGTTTATTTAACTGTGTTATGAAAGACAAGCATTAACTTTGGACAGTTTAAGCAGAGAACATGACGTAAAAGGCAAACAGAGTGTCTACAATTTTGTGAAATTTCAACCCAGGCCTATATTACAAAATACAGTGCATCCGGAAAATATTCACTGCGCTTTACCTTTTCCACATTTCATGTCAAGTCACAGCCATATTGCAAAATGGATTAAATTCATTATTTTCCTCAAAATTCTACAAACAATCCCCCATAATGACAAGGTGAAAGAAGTGTGTTTGAAATCTTTTTAAATAAAAAAAAAAAAGGGTGAAAAATAAATCACATTTGTGTAAGTATTCACAGCTTTTGCTCAATACTTGAAGCAAAAGTTAAAGCTTCTTTGGCACCACTTACAGCTTCAAGCCTTTTGGAGTTTGATGCTACAAGCTTGGCACCTATTTTGGGCCATCGTTTGTTGCAGAACCTCTCAAGCCTCTTCAGGTTGGATGGGGAGCGTCGGTGCACAGCCATCTTCAGATCTTTCCAGAGATGTTTAATCGGGTTCAAGTCTGGGCTCTGGCTGGGGCACTCAATGACATTTACAGATTTGTCCCATTGCCAATCCTTTGTTATCCTGGCTGTGTGCTTAGGGTAGTCAACCTGATGGACGATGAACCATTGCCCCAGTCTGAGGTCCAAAGCGCTCTGGAGCAGGTTTTTTTCAAAGATGTCAATGTACATTGCTGCATTCAACCTTTCCCCGATCCTGACCAGTCTCCCATTTCCTGCTGTTGACAAACATCCCCACAGCATGATGCTGCTACCACCATGCTTCACTGTAGGGATGGTATTGGCCAGGCGATGAGCAGTGCCTGGTTTCCTCCAGACATGAAGCTTGGCATTCAGGTCAAAGAGTTCAGTCTCTGTTCCTCATGGTCTGAGAGTCCTTCAGGTGCCTTTGCCAAACAAGGTGGGCTGTCGTGCTTTTTACAGAGGAGTGGCTTTCATCTGGCCACTCTACCATACAGGCATGACTGGTGGAGTGCTGCAGAGATGGTTGTTCTTCTGGAAGGTTTTCCACTCTCAACAGACAATGTTGCTTGATTAAGAGCAACACTTTATATAAAAATAGCATGCATAAGAAATAAAGGAACTACATCAGGACAGGACATGGGCTAATGTGCGCATGCCACAAAGTCAGCACCGGCACATGTAAACATGTCGGATTAGATAACGTCTCGTGTGAACAGTCCACTAAATCTTTTAATGAATGACAAAAAGCGTGTCTAATGTTTCCAGACATGCAACTGGGAGTCCCACAATATTTAAAAAATTTCAAAGGTGATTGTATAGGATTAATTGCTTCATAATAGACTGTCTAAATACTGTGCAATCAGTTCGAATGTACCATCTTAATCATCCACTTGACATTCCTTCATCCCTTTTTTTTTTTTGGTCCTTTTAAGCAAACAAGGCTATAGGTGACTGCAGAATCGTTCTGTAATGTTATTTGATCACTTGTTGTCAGACATTTTCGCTACAGGTTACTACCTGGGTGTGTTCATTTCAAGATCAGATATATAAAGTGCAGAGCTAGAAATCGAAGCCCAGGTCATCTAGAGAAGACATTTATACACGCATAAATATATACAATCTAACAGAAGGGGCTTGTTCTCCCATTTACTATTTAGATAAGGAAAGAAAAGAGAAGAAGCACTCTAGAGGGATATCGCCAATCGTTTTTGATAGAAGTGGAAGCTCAGCTTCAGAATCATGCACAGGTATTAAATAATCCCAAATAATTCAGTATTGCACAAATAGGCTCATGCACTAATTAAACTAATTATTAATTTTAGAAGAGGTTAGTTTTTTTGTATGATTATGACTGTGTAAGCTGACCTGCCTCTGCCCTGGAAGCAGTATAAAGCTAAATCATATTCTCATCAAGGAATGATGGATAACATCTGGCAAACAATGTTTTGTTGTTAATGTATACTTTTTAAAGTGTAGGCCACTTGTCATTCAGCGGCAGAGCAGGTCAGATTACAGAGTGTGGTATTTAATACTGTTGTGATGCACATCCGTTGGCCACCTGGTATAGTGTAAATTTTCGACAACGGTACAGTTTGATTATTTTTCAGAGGTTTCTGAATGCATTTAACGAGAATTACTGTGACTTCTATCTTATTCTGGTGGGCAGGATTATATGCAGAAAATAAAAATTCATTTAGATCTAGTTTACCGAGTCACCTCAAAGGCTCTGCACACTAGTTAATTGCCTGTGCATTGGCAGAAAATCGGGCTCTTGCTATTTTCCTTGCACAAGCATTTAAACTGCATTTTTTCCATTCTACGATCTAGTCATTAATATGCATCAAAGAGTGTCGAAAATATAGCTACACAAGCGTTTGTATATTAATTGACATCACACATGCATATAAAATGCCCACCATTTCACCAAAAGTATCATTTCTGTTTTACCACATCAACGCTTAGTGTTTGCTGCCCACAGGGTCCGAAAAGAAGCACGAGAAGCTGTCATCCTCCGTACGTGCCGTGAGAAAAGGTAAGAAACCCTCACAAAAGCTCAAAGAAAGCTAGTGCCGTAGTTGGAAATTTCCGCTTTTCGTGTTCTCAAGGATTTTGTTTCATTACCTAGATCAAACCAGCAAGCTGAAATACGTGCTGAGAGAGGCTAGGTTCTTTCTGATCAAGAGCAACAACCATGAGAATGTTTCTCTTGCCAAAGCAAAGGTGTGTATGATGTTATATTTTGTGGTAATATTACTTATCTGTAAAGAGGAGAGATTTTAATAGGCAGTTTGTGGCTTAACATCTATAATGCTTTGCCTCCAGGGAGTATGGTCAACCCTGCCCGTGAACGAGAGGAAGTTGAACGCGGCGTTCCGTTCGGCTAGAAGCGTCATCCTTGTTTTCTCGGTCAGGGAAAGCGGTAAATTTCAAGGTCCGATGTCTAAGGATAAATTGGATATAAATGTATTACAATGATCCTGCATTCCTTGATGTATTGTTTTGGGTTCTTTTCAGGTTTTGCTCGACTCTCATCTGAGTCTCATCATGGAGGTTCTCCCATCCACTGGGTCCTGCCTGCAGGAATGAACGCTAAGATGCTCGGAGGAGTCTTCAAAATCGACTGGATATGCAGGTATCTTTGAGTTATGAAGAATGTAAATGGTCCTTCACAGAGAACACGTGATTAAATGTTTCTGTTCGTGCACATTACAGGCGGGAGTTACCTTTTACAAAGTCAGCACACCTTACCAATTCCTGGAACGAACACAAACCTGTAAAGATCGGACGCGATGGACAGGTTGGTCCACTTTTTGTCTGTCTCTTCTGTTTCTTATTCTTTGTTTAAAATAAAAGATTTTGTCTCCATTTGACCTGAAAATTTGTTTCGTGTCTGCAGGAGATCGAGACGAACTGTGGCCTACAGCTGTGCATGCTCTTCCCTCCGGATGAGAGCATTGACTTGTATCAGGTTATTCACAAAATGCGCCACAAGAGGAGGACGCACTCGGAGCCTCGATCCCGGGGCCGTCCCCCGCACAGAGAGCCCGCCCCCCGAGACCTGGGAAGGTTAGAAATGTTCTTTGGACTGCTAGTGCGCACATGTGTCACATGACGGGCACGAAGGAAGCGTGTTGTTGTTTCCTTCTTCCTACTCGTCATCTTCGAGTCCTCAGAGAAGAGCCTGAAAACGAGCCGGCCAAGAGCTCACCGGAGCCTACACACCCAGCTGTTCTGTTGTTGCTGTTAATGTTCATGCTGAAATGTCCTTCTGAAAGAAGCGTAACACTTAAAAGCGTAGCGTTTTCTATACTGAATGAATGTACGTTAATGTTAAAAATCCCAATGTTAACTCCTTATTCGCTTTAGCCTGACATTTTCTGTAGCGGTAGCATTAAGGTGCATTCTCTTTGTAGATGAGTCTGTGTTTAAATGTTTGCAAAAGCCTTTTCTTTCAGGAATTTCCATGAGGGATAGACCCAGTCTTATATGGGACTATTTAAAGGAGCCGTAATATATAAGCAGAAGATGGCGCATCCATTTGAGAGGCAGAAAGCATTGGTTGTTTAAACACACAAAAAAAATCTTTCAAGAAGAGAATATTTTGGGACTCTTTCACTGGTGTTCCAGTCCTGTCCAAAAAAAAAAAAAAAACAAAAAAAAAACTGCTTGGATGGGTGTTTTGAATGTTCGATAGCTGTGTGTGAAGAGCGTAGCAGAACAAAGAGTGAGAGAAGGAAAGAGAGGGCCAGGGGATGAGGCAAGCTGAGCTTCCTGGGGAGAGATAGGCCAGTTCTGTTTCTGCATCATGCAATGCCCATGGACTGAAATGATGCCAGGGACTGTCCCTTATAGCTCTGCTGTATATGAACTTTTGCTGCTTCTGAAAGTGTGCCCGAAATGAGCTCATATTTACTCGACTCGAGCAGAAACGCAAACGGCCCCCAAAAAAGGACTGAGCAAAAAAAACAACAAAAAAACCCTACCTGTGTAAGGATGTTTGATGGTTTTCAGGCTCTGATCCAATAACCCCCAACCTTTACTCAAGGACTGTGGATGTTTGTCATGGCAAAAAAAAAAGAGAAATACCTCCCCCTTTCCTGATCCCTTTAAGAATACTCCTCCCTGTCTTCCAGCCGGTGGTAGGTAGGCTGTCATGTTCAAATCAACCCTGACGGACTAAGCTGGTGTAGGGCAAAAGCACACCCTGTCTCCACCTCATCTCCCCTCCCTTTGTGTCAGATTCCACTGATGCTTCCATGGACTGTGTACCACACGAGAAGTACTTGTGAGGGGTTCACCATGGGGGTTATTTCAAGTGGCTGGAGCTCCTTTTGTCTTTTTTTGTTTCGTTTTAAATGGACTGCATCACATCTTATTGCACCCCTTCTGCCTTACCAGGCCGATCAAGTAAAATGTCTTTACCAGGCCATATACGGCTAAAGAGTAAGCTGGACTGTTGTATGAACTTTTGCTATCATAAATATTTTCCAGCGTTAACAGTCACAAAACTACAAGAAAGCGGTATGTCACACTTTCAAACAGAATTCCTTTTTTCATTTATTTAATTTTTAATTTTTTTTCTTTTGTTTTACTGTTTTGGTTATTCTACTTATTTGGTTCTATTCTAGGTGGGGTCTTTTTTTATACAAGTCTGATGATGTTTTGGAGCAAAAACATTATTAGTATAAGCCAGAGATGCTCTTTCTAGGGCACAAAACAAGTTGCAGTTTGCCTGTCTGCGTATCATGTGAGGATAGCGAGTAATGTTTTTAATTCATATAATCAACCCTGCGAGAAGAAGTTGGAGATTACTCTGATTGTTCAGTGCACTCATGTCGGGCATTTCTATGAACATTTGCCATTCGTATTTAAGGTTGTTTCGGCATCTTATGCATTCGGAGGGTGGTTTTATGATTTCTTCTATGAGTTTTCAATGATTAAAAACAACAAAATGTGGTCATATTGTGGGTTAAACAGTTTAGGCTGCAAATAGGGTTTGTTGTCTAGAAAGTCGGGTTCAGAATTTTCCTTTGCATGTATGCATTGTTTAATTAATAATCAGTATAATTTAGCCTTGGGGGAAGTGTTGCTGTGAAGGCAGGTTGCTTAAAATGGACCCAACGAGTATAATAAGTGTCTGGAAATGCCATCACTGTGTTAAATATTCTCTGCAAAATGAATGAGCCAGGGAATTCAGTCCAGGGCAGGTTCACTCTTCAGCACCTAGTTCATTATGTCAACTGTCACATTTATTTCATGCTTTCTTCTAAAGCACATACCACAAAATCTGTTTGATGTTGTTTGAACTTATGTTGAAAAGATTACATCCCTGTACCGGTTGTGTATTAATTCCTTTAAACATTTTTAATAATGAAGAGTTACAGATGTTTGAAAGAGCTCGTTGTAAAGATTTTTTTCTAATGGGGAGAAAATGCTAAAAAGTTTTACAACAGTAACTTCATACTAACCTGCCTGATTCATGTAGGCATCGTCCAGAGGAATATGACATGCACAACAGGAAGAGACCCCGGATTGACTATCCTCCCGAGTTCCCCCAGAGACCAGGTCAATATCTCGCACTGTTCGTCAGAGCACAGGATCAATAACAACAATTCTGTTTTGCAAACACGTTCATTGAGTGCTTGCTTTCCAAATTTGTGCACAGTATTCAATGTACTGTATTAAAGTAATATGTAGGTTTTTTTATTATTTGTAATGTATTATCAATTTGAGTGTAGTATCTTTTTTTTTTGTTTGTTTTTTTGCTTATTGTATGTGTATTTCAATTTGATTTATTTTTTGCTTTGATTCCCACTAATTGTCTTACCATCGGTGATTTCCTGGTTGTTCAGGTTTTATGCAAGACCCACGCAACCAGCCTGTGGACAGGTACTGCTCTCGCTCTCCTCCACAACCGTTATCTTTACTCGAGACTTTACTTGTAATATGTGGGTTTTTTTATTATTTATTTATTTATTTTTTTTTAATTAATTGTAAACTTTATTTTCTTGCAGGCGCTTTTCTGGTGTAAGGAGAGATGTTTTCCTCAATGGCGTGAGTTTAGAATCATCCACCCTTTCCTTTTGGGAACATTTTATATTTTGGTGTACGATGAAATTAATAATTATCAGTAGTAATGATGAATCTGTTTTCTGCAGTCGTACAACGATTACATGCGAGAGTTCCATCACAGCATTGGGCCTCCACCTCCATGGCAAGGGATGGTCAGTACAATTACAGAGCATCATTTAAGCCTTATTTATAGTTTACATATCGCTGTAACTTTTTTTTTTTTTTTTTTTTTTTTTTTTTTTTTTTGTATGTTTAATAATTTGATTATTTCTGTTCCCCTGAAGGCACCATATCCGGGAATGGATCAGCCTCCTCACCACCCATATTACCAACACCATCCTCCCCCACCTCAGGCTCACCCGCCCTACTCTGGTCATCACCCTATGCCCCATGAGGCACGTTTCAGGGAGAAGAGGGTCGTTCGTTCTTTCTCCTCCAGTCTGGTAAGGAATTATTTGAGCATTGTTTCACTCTGAATGTAATGCCATATGATCATATTTACGAGGTGATATTAAAACGTTTCGAGACTAGCTCTGTTTACAATATCTATATTTATTTATTTACGTTTACACAATCACCTTCAAAATAGTCCCCACTAATCGTCACAAGCACACTCCAATGTGTAGTGGAACATCTTCCCGAAAGAGTGAAGGTTTGGGGATTAAATGTGAGATTGGATGTACAGAAAGCATATACCAATCTTATGGTCAGGTGTCCACAAATTTGATCCATAGTGCGTCTTGCCGTTTGTTTAGCATTAAAATTTTTTTATTAGTATAAAATAGCTATTTAAAAAAAAGAATAGTTTGAAATCCGGTTTTGTACAATCGGGTTTAATGTTGATGTGTTGCAGCACGATTACGATATGCGCGTGGACGACTTCCTGCGACGCACCCAGGCGGTGGTGAGCGGCCGCAGAAGCCGGCCCAGAGAGCGCGAGCGCCAGAGAGAACGCGAACGACCAAGAGACGCCCGGCGAGAGCGCGAAAGAGAGAGAGGCCGCGAACGTGACCGCAACAGAGATCGTATCAGAGACCGTGACCGTGAGAAAGAAAGAGGGCGCTATCGCAGATAAGACAAGTCATCTCCACAGCTTGTTTCTCTCATTATGATCACATGGAAAGGATGTGCTCTGTAATACATTAGATTGTCTATTGGTTCTCCCTTTTAAGTTCTGTCCGGAGAGAACACACACACACACACACACACACACACCCCTTTAGTGTTTTTTTGTAGATATTTTTTTTTGCTTGTGTATAAAGCTAAAGAAAATCTCCTCTGTTCCTTTCGAAGTCTTATTTTTAAATATAAGCATTTTCTTGTTTTACAGGAAATTTATTGTATCGCGCATGCAGCGTTTTCTACTGTGACAACCAAAAAATTTTTTATTTTATTTTTTCCCCCCTCTTTCAATCGCTCAGCATCTAGAGGCCTCTGTTTGCCATGCCAGGAGATGCTGCCAGTCCCTGTACATACAGTGTGTACACTGCTAATCAACTCTATCATGCGGTTACAATAATGCACACTTGTGTCTGTGATATGTTATTGTACATAGCTTCTGAATGGACTGTTATGCAGTACAACAAACTGCAGCAAGTTCTTTTATTTGGCTTTACATTCTGAATGTTATGTTTTGCGTATGTGGGTGAAGGAAAAAAAAGAAGCAATACCACCTTTTTTTTTTTTTTTTTTTTTTTTTTAAAACTGACGTATACTGTAAATTCCCTGAAATGAAGGTCAGTAAAGCACCGTGTTAGATGTTTTTGTCAGAAAAAGTTGTCTTTTACTGATCTCTTTTGTATGATTAAAAAAAAAGAAAACACCGTATTGTAGAATCTTGAAGCATTTTTTTTATGTAAGCTCTTAGATAATATGGAGGTAAAATTATGAAACCTAAAATAGCACCAAAGTATTTTTGGTGATTGAATATAATTTTGTTGCATTATAATGTTTGAGTCATTGGTGTAGCCTGTGTGTGAGGCCGTGTCAAATTTTACATCGTTATAGGATGGCTCTGCTTAACTGGGTCATGAAGATGACTGGAAAATGTAATCACCAGTCGATTGAGGTGCATTTGAGACAAGTGAACCCAGCACATTGTCAACTTCTGATTCGTCTTGCAGCTGGAATTACTGAGACTGCATGCAGTGCTGGTATCGAAAATAGTCACCCACCGGCCAATCAGAGTTAAGAGTTCCACATCACTGTGGAACACAATCAATCGATTATTTACTAGACATAACCATGAGTGAGAGATGGAGAGAATATTAATAGCGAGAATTTAATTAATCGGACTTCTCTGATCGCTCAAGTAGCATCTTCATCTAATTCTACAATTTTTTAGGTACCAGCTGCTCCCCAGGCTGAAACACGTACCTAAGTTGGACAGATGCAAACAAAGCTAGAAATTATATATATAATAAGATTAAATTGGTAGTCATTTCTATAAACAATTGTCAGCTGCACATTGTTGACAAGTTGTTCATTATAGAAAAATTGTTTTTCTGGAGAAGGCGGTGAGCTTTTTTGGTTCCTGAGTCATTCTGTGGCCAGACCTTGTGGTTTATTTCCTGCTTACATTTTCTTGTACAATAAAAAGTGAAGTGTTTTCTAACCTTCAAATAACCATGTGACCATGTACCTTGGAGAAAATAAGCTTGTCGCTATACTGATTCCAAGATGGCTCGCTATTATAATGCGCATAATCGTTATATTTAATACAGAATATTGAAAGATCCACTCACGCTAGTAATAAATTCATATGTAATATTTTATATAAATGCCATGTCTACACAGGGAATACCATGTGAAACGCAAGCCCCTGGTGAACTTTCTGTAAGAGAATTTTGCGGAAACGTTCCTGAAACTTTAGTTGGTAGCTGCAAAGAAAATACTTGAGCACAGACTTTCTCCAAATTTCCTTGTTAGTTGTCATTACGTCATATTGTTTGCGTTTTAGTTTTCAGGACGTTTGAGGGGGAAAAATGGCTTCAAAAATCTAAACTATGACGCTGCAAATCACATGCTAACGCTAGCTCGTTCTTTTATCTGAATTCAAAGAGGATTTAGCTTTTTATTGAATTGTTAGGCAGTTTTTCCTAAAGCGATAATGGACGTGAGATTATATAAAATCAAAAACAATAATTAAATATTATTTATTTAAAAAATATAAATACAAATGTGAAGAGAACGTCTTTGGACAGAGACGGACGAACTACAATTCCCATCAGCCCTCCACGTAGCTACGTGCTACGTCATTTTAACGCGCGACACGCTGGGAATGCTGACATGGCGGCTTCCATACCGTGTGCTCTGCGCCTCGGTTTGTGGACTGTTGTTCTCCTGATCTCGGCGCTTTGCATCCCGGGGGCTGTAGCGCTGATCGATGGGCTTTACTGCGGTACGCAGATCTGCTACGACGTCCTCGGGATAAGCAGAGACGTGTCCAAGGCGGAGATCGGACGCGCGTACCGCCAGCTGGCCCGGAGATACCATCCGGACCGCTTCCAGGCTGGAGACCCTGCTCTGGCCGGAGAGACTGCAGAGAGCGCGCATGAGAAGTTTCTGCTCATCGCTACAGCTTATGAAACTCTGAAAGTGAGTGACACATTTCATTATGAACTTTTCCTCAGATAATTTTCATGATTTTATCACCTGCTTTGCGTGTGCATACGATTAGACCGTAGTTATTACGTCAGAAAACGTCACATCCTATCATAATGTAGTATGCAAATGAAGGCAGAATCGATCACAATTGTATGCAATGATGCTCGAGTTGTATAGGTTCAGTGTATTTTAGAATATCATGATTATTTTTTTTTTTTAGTGGTGCATCTCTGATACAAAAAAATTCAATAATATGCTTTGGAAATGTATAATAAATGAGGCTTTTCTTCGAGTCAGATTATTTAATAGTCATTGTTTTGTTTTTAAATAAATAAAATAAGATACGTGTGTTATAATATATTAGAAAAGCAAATTGTGGGTATCTACATTTAGCATTCATCATATCGCCCAACTAAACTTGGAGAAAAAAGCCAGAATAATGTGAATGATTTAATATGAATTATAAATGACAATGTACAGTATATGCATATACATGACAATGCAGCCATTTATGCCGCTGAACCGTAGCTCCCGAAAGAAAGAAAAAACACACCACGATTCGGTGTATAAAAGACTGGTGCATGAAGACTTTATATGTTTTATCCATGTCTGCAGTAAACTGACTTAATATGCTGTTGTTCTCAGCTTGATAGCAAATCATGTTCATGTGACTTTTTAAATGTCTCGCAGGATGACGAATCCCGTCGGGACTATGACTACATGCTGGATCACCCGGAGCAATACTACAGCCACTATTACACTTACTACAGGAGACGGCTGGCACCCAGAGTGGACGTTAGGATAGTTATTCTCGTGACTGTGTGTGCAATTTCAGTTTTTCAGGTAGGCGATTCACTTTTTTTTCCCAACAGTGAAACTCTCATCTTTCTTGCTTTTTTTGAGACCCAATGAGGATAAAAAAAAAAACTACGAAAATAACATGGTTATATGCAAAGACAATTGAACAGAACAATACGTTCAGAAAAGGAAGAATTCTTTGGGTTTTGGAATCTAAAATACCAGTGGAAGAATTGCTTCTAGGTCACAAGAAAGTTCTAGGGACAGGTTCAGGGATAAACTAACAGCCATCTCAAGTTTTTTTTTAGTTGAAAAGCTGAGAAATGGCCAAGCGATGGTGCAGAAAGACAACTGCTGACAAGAAAAGGGGGGGGGGGGGGGGGGGGTCTGTAGTCTGTAGCTGAAAACATGATGATTTCCATGTAAAAAACTGTTTTGTCTCTGTGGACAGTTCACATGCTCCAAAGCCCATCTGTGTAACGTGAAGATACGTCTCGGAGAAGTAAATGAATTAATGTTCTGACCGGATCACAGTTTTTTTTAATTTTCAGATTCCGGTGCAATTCCGTTCCAGTGCAGTAGATGGCATAGTGACGCTATAAGTCTATATACATGCATGCATCATTACCTTCTCTTAATGAGTTCTTGGGTAAATGATGTGATGTGGAGATAATATTACCACTAGAAAAGTTTATTTTACAGTAACACACCAAGGCATCCAGAAGTCCAGTTCCACTTGAAGCATGGAAGATTGCCAGCTATTAATAAAAAACAAAAAATGCTTTATTAATATATGAATGGCGTCATGCTTTTTAATGTTAGTTCCTGAAATCGCTTATGTTTTAGCAGCTATAAAAGCCCTCTAGGTGTACAAACTTTTGCACTTAACCGTAAGTGTATTCAGTTGAATTTCCTTTTTGTTGTACAGTATTACAGCTGGTGGAGCAGCTACACCGAAGCAATCAACTACCTTACCACCGTCCCGAAGTACCGCATCCAGGCGACCGAGCTTGCCAAGCAGCAAGGCTTGCTCAACCGCACCAAAGAGAAAGGCAAGAATCGGCGTTCCAAAGAGGAGATCCGTGAAGAAGAAGAGGAGATCATCCGAGACATCATCAAAAACAAGATTGACATTAAAGGAGGCTACCAGAAGCCCAACATCTCCGACATCCTGCTGTTTAGGATCATCTTGTTCCCGTATCACATGTGCCTCTGTGTGGCGTGGTATTTCTCGTGGGTTTATCGCTTTACCTTTCGGGGCGAAGAGTACGGAGAGAAGGAGAAGCTCTACATCATTCGCAAGTACATGAAAATGTCCCAGGCACAGTTCGACAGCCTGGAAGATCACCTGAGACAAACGTTCCTGGAGCGTCAACTGTGGATTAAAGAGAACTATGAGGTGGGTTTGGGGTTTTCTCGGTACAAACGTGTCCTGGTAGGGGGGAGCTACAACCTCTCTCCCATTCACAATTTCCTGCTTCAATCCTCTGCTTTAAATTATCAGAGCTCAGAAATTGTGTAGTCATCACTATTTTACTAAACAGAACCAATTTTGCAGATAAGCCATGCTGACTTTTTTTTTTTTTTTTTTTTGCCATGAAGCTTGTTTAGGATTTTTCTAGTTGTGCTGTATTCAGGGTTGCAGGTGATATTTGGGTTTTTCCTTTATATTTATGAGCCTTATACCGTCTGACCTTGGACCAAATTTTCTGGGAAGCTCACTCCTAGGAAGATTTGCAACTGTTACAAAGGCTTTCTCTTTGCAATTTCTCCCTTTTATCTTACAACATGCTGAATTGCAATTTGTTTGGAGATGGCCTTATAACCCTTACCTAACTAAAGAGCAGTAACAGTTGCTTCTTTAGAGGAGACACACCTGAGTGCACCAAAACACCCAAATGGAAAATGTTTTGCTTTTATCACACTTCTGAATGATGAAGTAACTTTCATTCATTTTGATTCATTTAATTTTTTTTTTTAATTATTAACACTGGGCTTATTTAGTCTTTTAATGATTTGCATTAGCATAGATGAGTGTACTTATTTTTTTTGGTTTAGATTTTTATTGGGGAAAATTACATGTTGCAATCTATTGAGGTTCTAATGGAGAATGTACTTACTTTTTTTCTCACGACTGTTTATTTATTAGGAACAAATGACTAAATGTTCTTTACGTAGGCAACGTATAGATATAGATGCCTGTGTGCTGTCTTATTTGGTTCCTCGTGTTTAAAAGCAAAAGCGCTCTAAGCGTTATTTTAAATCATCTTGTATTCTATTTTATACGGAAACCCGTTTCCGCCACTGAATAGTAAAAAAAAATTATATTGCAACTTTTTTTTTTTTTCCTCGCAATTGCAAATTTGGGAAAAAAATAAAGAAAAAATTGTGTGGGGGGGGGTTTATTGCAAAGAAAAAAAAGGCAGAATTGCATGATATGAACTCATAATTGAATTAATTTTTTGTTTTGTTTTGGCGACACTTTCTGGCAATAACCTTTTTTTTTTTATTATTCACCGGCAGAAAAAAACTTAATTTAATGTTTTATATATACTTGAAATTTCCATTGTTTTAAATGGACAATTTCTTTGATTATCCATAAAAAAAAAGGTACCTCAATATATTTAATAATGACAACAGGGAGGTCAGAAACCGCTTGTACCTAAATAAAAGCTGTCTTTACTCCAGTATTGACAAAATCCCTCCTTGGTTGCATTTTCAGGTGTACAAAGAAGAGCAGGAGGATGAAATGAAACTGAAAATGGCCACAGACCCACGGTGGAAGCGCTACAGACGCTGGATGAAAAGCGAAGGACCTGGTCGCATCACTTTCGCTGACGATTAACTGCACATGTTGCATCAGATTACACTGATTATACAATCCTTCCTATGTGTGCGTGAGTGTGTGTTGATTTTGCACACATGTTTACAACTAGATTTGGTGTGCATCGTTGTAAGACCTTTGACTGATTTTCACAGATATGAATACAATTGAGGGCTGTATCTGTACAGAAGCTGCTGTAACTCCACTTGTCTGGTCTCCGGCTCTTTCTGAGCTGATCCGAGGTCAGGTGTAGCAGCTCGGTGCATTATTAGCAATCGGAGCAGTGCGCTCATCCACATTGCTGCTGTCGGCGTTGGCCTTTTACTCATATTGGGAGGCTGCCTTCTAATGTGTTTGTACCTGTTTTGCCTCTTTATGCAGCCAAACAAATGAAATATATTTTTAAAAGGATATTAAAGTGACTGTTAAACTTGTTCGATGGTCAGTTCAGGTGCTGTTTGTGTCTGCAGATGACTTGGGGGTGTTTTCTTAGCGGGTTTACTCATGCAGTTTGGAAAAAAAGAAAAAAT
Organism: Silurus glanis; assembly: GCA_014706435.1. NCBI lineage: Eukaryota > Metazoa > Chordata > Actinopteri > Siluriformes > Siluridae > Silurus > Silurus glanis. The sequence continues at coordinate 2,583,459 of JAAIIK010000041.1, forward strand.
CCTTTATTATTGGGGGAGGGGAAAAGGAAAACATGGTGCATGGTGAAACAACCCTAATAGCAGAAATGTTTGATATCTGTAATAGTGGAAAATAGATTGTACTGGTTTATTAAAAAAAAAAAAACAATAATAACCTCCTCAGGGACAGCTTTCAGGACAAATGTGGACGCCTAAGTTATATTTTTTGTCTTGTTAATTTTGGAGGAATGAATGCTGCTATAATGTACTTGTTCGGCAAGTGCCGCATTAATGTAACATACCACGTTTAATGTTACCATAAAAGATAACAATGTAGGACACTTCATTCTTTAATTACTAAAATTAAATGTAATAGTTCCCAATTTGTTGTCTTGTATGAGGGGACAGCATAATAATCTTATATTCGAAAACGAAGCTTTATATTCTATATGCCTTTATGTACAATCATTTTACTTATCAATGCAGTTCAACTGAAAAGAAGACTAAATGTTAACAGAGAAATTTGAATAAAAAGCGAATTGAAATTGATTTTAGGGCAAACAAAGATCAAAAGAAAAAACCTGGTTCTATAAATGTGCAAGCTCTTGTGTGATTGTGGATGTAACTGTGTTCCAAGGAAACGGATCACATTCGACCTTATGTTGAAAAGTAATCATCATACAGTGAACTTTTCCTGCTTAACCCCAAATAAAGATCTGCTTCTGTTGGATTTTTCATCACATCTTGTTTTGTCCAACCGACTAAAACCCTGGTCCATGAAGAGCTTGCAACCATGCATGATGCCTCATGTTTTGTATATTACTCAGAAGAGGGGTATAATTGAATTTCCAAAACATGAGATGTACCACGGAACACCATGAAGAACAAATCGAGAGAATAGAGCGCCACAATGACCACCATGAACAAGGTGTCTCTTCGGAATGTGTAAAAGGACGAGAAAAATGTACCATAGACACTGCAGAAAGACCTTCTTCAAATAAGAATAAGATTTAAAATAAGAATTTTACTTTCTATCTCATTGCGATCTTTTTATTGAACCACCCTCAATATCTTGTTACTTGTACTTTGTTGAAATGTCTGTTAACTGGCTGTTGTAGCATTACAATTTCCCTTTTTTTTTGATGAATAAAGTATTCTATCTATCTAGAAACATTACACGTGCAACAGCTCAAATATGGTTTGTGTGAAAAATCATATTGTGTTAAAGGTGTAATTGATTAATAATGTTCAGCCATATTCAAACAAATACAACAAAAGACAAGTGAGGTCAATTGCATTTTTTATTATTTGTATTATGGGTTTCAAAAACAGTGTATTTGTATCGATATCGACGATACCGCTCCTGAAAGTATCGCATTTTAAAGGAAAAAGCGGTATCGCTCATGCCTGTGTAACGTGCACAGTATACACATACCGCCTATGGTCTGGGCCACGCCTTCTCAACTCTGATTGGCCCAGAGACTTTTTGGGCGGAGCTTACAGCCCTGGTGTCTGTGAGTTCAGGAATTCGCTCCTGAGTTCTCATTAGAGTCGAAACGTAATTTTGTGGCCGTCGCGATAAATACAACACTCATCCGTGTGACCGAGCTTCATCCTGGACCATGTCTTCTTCTAACCTGAGCCTGACGGACATGAGGAGGAGCGTGGAGCAGCTGAAACTGCAAGCCAGTGTAGAGAGAATAAAGGTGAGAATGATAACAAAATAAAGTTTATTATGGCGAAAGAGGAAATGAATTGCACATGGAAAGTCGAAGGAGCTTAGAAACCTGGTACAAAGTGTGTATCATCATCTCAGATCTTTAACTAACTATGGAGAACTGTTTACAGCATCACTGTGACATGTTTATTGTACAACAACAGATGGAGATGCTTGACATTTTTTTAATATGCATGTTTGAACTTCATAACTAATACAGATGTGTGGGCATATATTTCAGAAATAAAAATTCATACACAAATGATTTAATACAGAAATAACTTTATTAATGCCTACATTTGAAGAATAAATCAAACTAAGTAGGCGTGTTAACAAGAAAAAAAAAAGATGTACTCATTATAAAATATACTTTTAAAACATTTACTGTCCAATTCTTCATAAAGGATTAGCTTCCCAGTGTGTTACATTTCAGACAGTCATAGACATTACATGAAGAGTCTGATCAGGATCGCCCTGATTCTTGGGGTGCCAATAATTTTAAAGCAGTGAAAATAAATCTCAGATTCATTGGGTTCATTTTGCATTTCTTGCTGGGTGTCAAAACTAATGTGTCCATGTGAATGTGAAAAGGAATCTAGGAAGCAAAACGCCTGCATTTGCATTCGCCTTTTTTAGATTTGTGTATCAATGATATCCTATGTTGTGTGTGTTTTAATCTCTTTATACTATAGCACATTGTTCCATGAATGCATGAATTGATTAATAAACAAGTCATGCTTTTAAGAAGATTGTCTTTAACAGTCTTTTCACACCTTTTGCTGATTTTTTTTTAATATTTATTTAACAAGATAAAAAATGATCTTGGATGCTTGGAGACTTCTAAAAGGAAATAAATACATAAATGTATCCTCAAAAAAAAAACCTTTTACATATGAGCACAGAATATATATCTAATTATGTAAAGATTTTGCTATACAATTCCCTGTCTCTGTGAATACAGTTGTTACTAATACCCTAGGATTTTGCCCCAATTTGGGATTGAATTACATATTAGAACAAGCGCATTAATAATAAAAAAAAAAAGGATATTAATATTAACCTTTAAAAAAAATCTGATTTGCTGTTATATAATGCTCAAAAGTGGAGACCTACAGCAAATTCTGGGTCCTCCATCTAGTAAACGTAATGAAACCACTGGGAAGGAAACAAACATTGGGTAGTTGTCAAACATTTTATTTTTAATCATGTCTATGATATCAATTTTATATCCATAATAAAGACAACATAATGTAAATTGGTATTTTTTCCACATCCTTAATCCCTTTTTCAACATGTGCCTATGTGCTGATTTGACTATGTAAACTAATGTCACTGTTCTGACCAGGAATATCTGACTATGAGACAGTACCCATTTGCATATAGCAGATTATGTGTCAGGAACAGAACTGAGTATTGTGCATACAGATGCAGCATTCTGGAGAAATCAAAGGGTAATTGTGCTTATTTTTCCAAATTAAACAACAACCCGATGAAACACAATAGTGTTGAATTAAGTTTTTGCTGAGTTTCTGGAATGCGGTTCTAGCATTGTTTGTATAAGATTGCTAAGCGGACAGGTGTGTGTGTGTGCGTGTGTTTGTGTATGCACAGGTGTCTCAGGCTGCAGCTGACTTACAGCAGTACTGTCTTCAGAATGCCGCCAAGGACGCCCTCCTGGTCGGGGTGCCAACGGGCAGCAACCCTTTCCGAGAGCCACGTTCATGTTCCATCTTCTAAACGCAAGGTGTGCAGCTTTTCCTATAATCAAAATGAATGGACGTCTTTATACAAAAAGTGTTTTATTCCTATAAACACGTTGCATTCAGACCATTTCATTCACTTTTTTTACACATTATGTTGAGGACTAATGCTAAAATGCTTTTCTTTTTATTCCACACCCATCTACACGTTCATTGGCAGATTTTAGATTTGTCATATCTTTGAAAATATGAAATGCACTATATTGCCAAAAGTTTGCAGACACCTGGTCATAATTATAGTATGTGCATTTCGAGCTTCGCATTTTGTCCCAGTTTGTTCTTATAATTCCCTCCACTTTTCTGGGAAGATGTTCTAGATTTTGGAGTGTGATTGTGGACATTTGTGTTCATCAGCCACAAGGGTGTTAGTAAAGTCAGGCACTAATGTATAGGAGGTGAGGGTGAGGAGGTCTGGGGTGTAGTCAGTGTTCCAATTCATCCCAAAGGTGTTCAGTCCTATACAACTGTGTGCCTCCAGTTTGGAGAAGAACCACCAAGAAAGGTCAGGTGTCCTGATACCTTTGTCCATAGAGTGTACTTTTAAGATGTTTTTTACACTTTCAATGGAGCCTACTGGCTCCATCATCAATGGAATGAACATGATCTGGAAAGGCACATACATGTGTCTATAAGATCTAACAGCTGAAAATGTATATCAGAGCAAAAACCAAGCTATGAAGTCAAAGGAACCGCAGGATTGTGTCAAGGCACAGATCTGGGGAAGACTCAAGAAATAATTCTGCTGGGTTGAAGGTTCCCAAGAGCACAATGGCCTCCATAATTTTTAAATAGAACAAGTTTGGAGCAACCAGGACTCTTCCTAGAGCTGGTCACTGGCCACAAACTGAGCAACCAGGGAAAAGAAGTGCTTTGATACTGTATGAGAGTTGACCAAGAAGCTGATGGCCACTCTGTTTGAGCTCCAAAGATCATGTGTGGGGATGGGAGAAACTTGCAGAAGGTCAATCATGACTAAAACACTCCACCAGTCTAGACTTTATGAACAGACAGAGTGACCAGACAGAAGTTTCTGCTTAGAGTGCAAGATGCATGAACGTCTGCTTAGAATTATCAAAAAAAAAAAAAAAAAGAATATATACCAGTTCCTGCTTGAAATAAAGCTTAGAGTAGAACTCGTCGCATGCGCTGGCTAGTTTATGTGGTCAGATTGCTCGTTTTTCATAAAGGGTTCCAGTTCTTTTTCTGTCTGAGATTCCCATCTCAGTGCATCTCTAATTTTGCTCACCGCTCTGTGATTATCTTTGTTGAACTGCAAATGCCTCAGACACCACACACACACACACACACACACACACACACACACACATGCACATGCACTTATGCATGTGTGGGGTATTTTTATCCCTGAGTGTTGGACACGTATCCGGTCAGCTCTCTGCAGTGTTGCTGCGTGATTTCCGTTCACTACATCAACAGGAAAATGGAGTCATGGAGTCACGGTGAAGGAGATTTTAGAGGTTGCATTAGATCAGGAAAAAAAAAACTGCAGGAGCCTCCTCATTGAGCAATGGCGTCGTCGAGGAACGCTCAAAGCCACGTGTCGTACATTCTCTCCTCTCTGTAATGAGCTTAGAGTAGGTAAAAAAGCAAATGTGGGTTTGCAAAATGGCTGGTTTGAGAATGAGGAAGCAGTCTGCCTTCTGTTCTTTTTTTTTTTTTTTGTGGAAAAGAAAAAGCAAGTGGTTTAGGGGTTATATTTAGTTAGTGCTAGGGTAATGTGTTTTCTTTGCTCGTCCCTGTACGCTGGTCAATATGTTAAAAATAAAACGGTGTTGAAAATGATGTCTGGCTTTCTTTTTTTTTCTTCCTCTTTTTTTACTTCTTTATTTTAATTTTTTCCACAGATATCGCGTTGCCGGATTCCTGGATATTCGTTACAGTGGAAAAAGACGCAGCATGGACTTTTATCCTTTTTGAAATCAACATTGTCTATTTATTGTGTAACTTGATCAGAGAATGTCGTAACATTTTGATGGTTTTTGCTACGCACTTTATTGGTGACTATGACAACATGCGGTAGAATCATGAGACGGTCGATAATCGTGGCGAATCCGAATGGGCAAAAAACAAAAACAAAACAAAAAAAAAAAAACGTTTTATTGAGTATGAATTAAAATGTGGAATTGTAATTGTGTGCATTTTGGACTTTTGTGGAAGTCCTGAGCGTGTATAGAGGGTAGTATGCTGTCCTGGTGCCTTATAAGACAAAACCTCTTCATTTGACAATATGATTCTCATATATGCACTAATCTGGGAATTTCATAGGAATAAACCGTATAGCTGAAATGTGAAGGTTTTCCAATAAAGATAAATTGTCTTTCCTATTCTGAGTCATCTGCTTTCATATATACCCAAATATAAACTTTACACTATAGCAAGGATTAGTAGTTCGGGCAAGTTCATGGTAGGATGCTCTAGCACACACACACACACACACACACACACACACACACACGATACTGTATATACACTCCCCTGGGATGACTCCACCCTTTCCTCAGTGTAAACACATGCCTGTGTTTGCTCTGCCTTTATGGTTTTGATCTTATCCTTTCAATTAATTTACCCTGCCTACATTGGTGCACTGGACAAAAATACACACAACCACCAAAACTCTGGTACTGAAGAATAGATGATCAGTAGGAGTTTAAAAAGCGAACCTGTTTTTGTATGTAAGGGAGATTGAGAGATACAGTGTTTGAGTCTATGCTGAGGCCTGGATCGGAGAAATGCCAGTTTTGAATATGCAATTTATTTTTGGCAGTCTTACAAATATTTTTCAGAGGTGGCAAGGAAACCAGCAACCCATAAAGAAAACCCAGAGAAAACAGAGATGATATCTGAGACACCACACAGACACTAACACAAGCTCAGGTTTGAACTGAAGACCCTGGAGGTGTGAGCCAGCAAATTAAACATACTATAGACAACATTTTTGGAACACTTGTGTTTTCTTCCCATATTGATGCCACCAAGAGTGGAAGTTCAAATGAGGACTAAATGTGGGATTGGATGTTTAAAAAGCATGAATGAATCTTATAGTCAGGGGTCCACATACTTTTGTTCATATATGTGTATTTTTTTTTTCTCAGGGTTATACACTGTAGTATTACACGTATGGTTATGAATAAAAAGAACAAATTCACTGGTGCACAACAAGCATGTTAAGTATGTGTGTCTTCTATTTTTATTTCATGTGCACACAGTTTTAGTCAGAAGGAGCTCGTTTTGGAACAAGGCTAGGTTTGAAAACAAGCAACTCAGGAGGTGACTTTTTTTGGGGCTAGGTTAAAATTAGTGCATGGTGGCCAAGATCTTGTTTTAAAGTAAGATTATGTTAAGGAGAAAGGATATTGATTTCAAATCAAATGAACAAAAAATTGTTGGGATTAAAACCTGTTCGATTTAATGAATCTATATTTTATACTGTTCTTTTTCTGCAGTGATGTTGTTGACATGGAGACCTGGCAACCCTGCTTCAGTTTAGTTACAGTATGTTCTCTGTACTGAGACTGTTAAACTCTCAACCCACTACAGTTAATCATTACCATAGCAATACACATACACTATATGGACAAAAGTTTGTGGACACCTGAGCATTAGATGGGTATGTCCTTTTTGAAGTTCTCATTCCACATTTAGTTCCTATTTATTCTTATAATAACCTCCACTCTTCTGGGAATCTGTTCCACTGGATTTTAGTGCTAGTAAAGTGTTAGTAAATTGGCGTAGGGTGAGGGTGCAGTCAGCGTTCCAGTTCATCCCCAATGTTTGAGGTTGAGATTTGAGCTACATAGTAGGCAACTGAAGATCTTCCCCTCCAACCCATGTAAAGCATGTCTTCATGGTGCTGGCTTTGGACACAGGGTATTGTCCTGCTGGAACAGTTTTGGGCCACCTGGTTGAAGTGATGGAAAAATGTAGCATCCAAAGGCATCCTTTACAACTGTGTGCTTTTAACTTTTGTGGTAACAGTTTGGGGAAGAACCACATATGGCAGGAAGCATCAGGTGTCCAGATACTTTTGTCCATATAGAGTAGTTCATACATATGAAATATATAATTATGTATTTGCTGTTTTTGCATATTTATAAAATGATTCTCATGTAAATATTCTGATTCTTAAAAAAAATTCCACTTGAGCAAAACCCTTATCTCCGAACGACATTGTTTTGTCAGGAAAGTTCACTCATCAGCTCCACCCCCCCTTCCCCATGCAAATCCCTTGAGAGCAAGGGCTGACATGTGCAAGAAGATGGAGGAAGTGATAAGTGTGTCCATTTAGTCTTTTTCTGAGTTCTGTGCAACTAGATGCCTGATTTTATGATAAACATCTTAGGCACTTTAGCTTCCTTTGCACAGGAATGTGCCTTCGAATATTATATGCCTCCACCTGATCTATGTAAATCAATACTTATATGGGTTGTGCAGTTATAGAAAAACCAGGGATGGATTGATGTAACACAGTGAAGTTGACACATGAGACACCTTTTAGTGTTTTATTCCTCTTATACCACAGTAATTTGCCAATAATCTGTTTTTGATTAATTAAGTAAACAAGAAATTATACTAAATTCAATATCTGATCAATTCTGTATGTGTAAATGTAAAGGTACATCTTTTCTACATGCAGTGTGTATCTTTTACATGGTAACCTGAAATCATTGCACATGAGTAACTGCATCAACTGTAGTGTACATGTAATTAGTAAATGCACATTTTCCTTAGAAGTGTGTATTTCTTAGCATTTGCTTTGGAAACAATTTCATAACAGGAACAATCTGTTTTAGTTACAGAAGTCAGCACTGTTCTGGAAATAAAGACTTACAGAAATTCCAAATAGGAACTAAAAAAATTTAAAATGTATTAGCAGAAAATTTCCGAAATTAAAAACAAATATGCCCAGAATTTTCAGCGAAGCCAAGAGAATTATTATTATTATTATTACTATTATTATTATTATTATTATTATAACCAATATATACAATTATTTTTACAACTATTACAAAAATGTATCTATTTTATCTATTTTATTCTATCTATCTAAATGTATCTATTTTACACAAATTATTGTTATACTGTTATAGAATTAAAGAAGTTACCATTAATAATTATCATAATAATCATAATCATAATCATAAACTACACTTTGAAAAGATGTTGCAAGGTGCAAAATTAGTGTTTTTCCTTTACCTTTATCAATTATACAATTCGAATAATGTGTTTTTATTCATTTATTCATTCATTCATTTATTTCTTTGATTATTCATTTATTTATGACTTGGCCTCCACAATCACCCGATATAAATCCAGCTGACATGGTTTAAAATGAGTTGGACAAGAGGGTTGCGTTATGAAGAGCATCCAACGTAAAACAAATCAAATATGCGGATCACGAACCAGAATTTCATATCGGATCAGTTGAAGCCCAGGTTACCAACAACCGCCACAGGTATTGTTAGCCAACAGGGAACCGGTGGAAATCGAGCTACTGTTAGCTGAAGGAGAGGAGGAAGACGTCTACAGAGACGGCAGGGAAAGGAGAAATGGAGGAGAGTGGAGGTTCGGGTTGGTACTTTAAATGTTGGTACTATGACGGGTAAAGGGAGAGAGGTAGCTGATATGATGGAGAGGAGAAAGGTAGATATGTTGTGTGTTTAGGAGACTAAGTGGAAAGGGAGTAAGGCCGGGAACATTGAAGGTGTTTAAACTGTTCTATCATGGTGTGGATGGAAAGAGAAATGGTGTAGGGGTGATTCTGAAGGAAGAGTACAGTAAGAGTGTAGTGGAGGTGAAGAGAGTTTCTGATAGGGTGATGAACATGAAGCTGGAAGTTGAAGGGATGATGATAAATGTCATCAGTGCTTATGCTCTACAAGTGGGTTGTGAGATGTAGGAGAAGGAAAGATTCTGGAGTGAGTTAGATGAAGTGGGAGAAGTTGTACTTAGGAATGAACAATTGGTGATTGGGGCAGACTTTAATGGGCATGTAGGTGAAGGGAACAGAGGTGATGAGGAGGTGATGGGTAGGTATGGTTTTAAGGAGAGGAATGTAGAAGGGCAGATGGTGGTAGATTTTGCTAAAAGGATGGAAATGGCAGTGGTGAACACTTATTTTAAGAAGAAGGAGGATCACAGGGTGATGTATAAGAGTGGAGGAAGGTGCACACAGGTGGACTATGTTCTATGTAGGAGATGCAACCTGGAGGACATTGGAGACTGTAAGGTGTTGGCAGGGGACAGTGTAGCTAGACAGCATCGGATGGTGGTCTGTAGGATGGTTTTTGAGGTGAAGAAGAAGAGGAGGAGAGTAAAGACTAAAAGAATTAAATGGTGGAAAATGAAGGAGGACGACTGTAGTGTGAGATTCAGGGAAGAGGTCATACAGGGGCTCGGTGGTGGTGAGGGTTGTTGGATGATTGGGCAACTACTGCAGAAGTGATAAGGGAGACAGCTAGAAAGGTACTTGGTGTGACATCTGGAAATAGAAAGTAAGATAAAGCGACATGGTGGTGGAATGAGGAAGTGCAGGAGAGCATAAGGAGAAAGAGGTTGGTGAAACAGGATTGGGTTCAGCAGAGAGATGAGAAAAGTAGGCAGGAGAACAAGGAGATGCTGCAACAGGTAAAGAGGGATGTGGTGAGAGCAAAGGAAATGCCATATGAGGAGCTGTATGAGAAGTTGGACACTAAGGAAGGAGAAATGAATTTATACCGATTGGCCAGGCAGAGGGACTGAGCTGGGAAGGATGTGCCGCATGTTAGAGCAATAAAGGATGGAGATGGAAATGTGTTGACTAGTGAGGAGAGTGTGTTGAGAAGATGGAGATAGTATTTTTAGCAGCTGATGAACGAGGAAAATGAGAGATAGAGAAGGTTGGATGGTGTGGAGATGGTGAAGCAGGAAGTGGATAGGATTAGTAAGGAGGAAGTGAGAGCAGCAATTAAGTGAATGAAGAGTAAAAAGTCGATAGGTCCAGATGACATACCAGTAAAAGCATGGAGATGTTTAGGAGAGATGGCAGTGGAATTTTTAACCAGATTGTTTAACAAGATTTGGAAGGTGAGAGGATGCCTGAGGAATGGAGAAGGAGTGTGCTGGTACCGTTTTTTAAGAATAAGTGAGATGTGCAGACCTGCAGTAACTACAGAGGAATAAAGTTGATCAGTCACAGAATGAAGTTATGGGAAAGAGTAGTGGAAGCCAGGCTGAGGGAAGAGGTGACCATCTGTGAGCAACAGTATGGTTCCATGCCGAGAAAGAGCACCACAGATGCCTTATTTGCTTTGAGAATGTTGATGGAGAAGTATAGAGAAGGTCAGAAGGAGTTATATTGTGTTTTTGTGAATTTAGAGAAAGCGTACAACCGGGTGCCGAGAGAGGATTTGTGGTATTGTGTGAGGAAGTCAGGTTTGGCAGTGAGGTATGTGATGGTGGTGCAGGACATGTATGGGGACAGTGGGACAGCAGTAAAGTGTGCAGTAGGAACGATAGACTGGTTTAAGGTGGAGGTTGGACTGCATCAAGGATCGGCTCTGAGCCCTTTCCTGTTTGCAGTGGTGATGGACAGGTTGACGGACAAGGTCAGACAGGAGTCTCCGTGGACTATGATGTTTGCGGATGATATTGTGATTTGTGGTGAGAGTAGGGAGCAGGATGAGAAAGGGGATTGAAAGTCAGAAGGAGTAAGACAGAGAAGGATGATCCGTTGTGGCGACCCCTAATGGAAGAAGCTAAAATAATAAGAAGAATAAGAAGGATTTAATATTGTTTTTTAATAAAGAATATGTACTTCTTAACCGATTAATCGGTAGAATACTCGATCACTAAAATAATCGATAGCAACAGCCCTATTCAAGATTGTTGAGAAACCATTCCAGGTGGCTATCTCTTCGAGGCTGACTGAAAGAATGCCAAAAGTGAGGAAAGCTTTTATCAGCAAAAAGTGGCTACTGTGAATAAATCTAAAATATAAATGAATATGATGTGTCCAAACATTTTGAAAAAAAAAAAAAAAAAAAAAAA
>JAAIIK010000041.1:2595039-2628927 GCA_014706435.1 Silurus glanis
ATATATATATATATATATATATATATATATTAGTAATTACATACTGCACACTGCACTTAGGTGAAAGATTATATAAATTATCGTCGTGAGTTGAAAAAAAAAAACGATATTGGTGCCATCTAGTGGCTTATATGAAGTACTGCATAAATTGATTAAACTAATTTGTTTTGGTCTTTGCTCCGCCCAGTAGGAAATGACATTTAATCTCTAACTGCGCAGTTTCTCCACCCGTATCCAGATGGGTCCCGCCTCATGTTTTACAGTTGTTTTTAAGTGTTTCCTCTGTAGTGAATTGTAAAAAAAAAAAAAAAAAAAGATTACATTTACATTACACTTTGTCAGCTTTTTTTTTTTTTAACGAAATAAATATATTTTTTAATCGGTCCATACAGAATAGATTCTAAAATAAAAAAATAAATATAAAAAACAAAATCTTATAATTATATTTATATATTTTTTAGATATAATTCAACTGTCGTTACGGCGACCTGAAAGTGTTAACCAGTCGTTATTGGTCCGCACTGCTGGTGGGTGTTAATAATCAGCCAATCAAAGCCGAGAGGGGCGTGGTTTATTGGAATGCGGGTGGTGGAAGAAGCTCTCGGGAGACACACGTGGGTTTCGAGCCTGTGAGTGGTCAGCAGCATGGCCAGTCTCAGCTACGAAGGCTGTAATTTCCTGCGCCAGAGGCTCGTTCTGTCCACGCTCAGTGGCAAGAGGGTGAAAATCCGGAACATCCGATCCAGAGATGACAACCCCGGGCTCCGAGGTGAGTTCAGGCGGCGTTTGGAGCGCGGTTCGGGTTGTGACGACGCACGAAATGTGCGGCGCGCGCGCGCGCGCGTGTGTTAGCTTAGCCTTTTAGCGTTGCGTAAACACGCGGAGTGGAATCGCAGTGTGTCCAAAATAAAACGTGACACCATGAATCCATGTTTGGGAACAATTTTCATCACTTTCTCCATAAATATATATATATATTTTTAAAAATAATAAATATTCACATTTTATTATCTCATTATAAGTTAAACTTTTCATCTTATCCAAAACTTATCCTGAAACATATTTTGTGATCTTAACATTTGTTTATATAAACATATATTTGTTTTATTACTATGATTTACATACACGTTAAACAATTAATTGCACATTCGATCAGTTCAGCTGCTTTTACTACCGTGACGTAGATGTTTTGAATAGTTATGACGTCACACCTGGGAGTCTAGAAGTTTGCCCAATTTAGGACAAATAAAATAATGAATATTATAATAATGAGGGTTGGGTTCAGAATGCTCTTCTGGTTCCTAAATTTCAATATACCTAATAATTGTGGTTTGCATATATTTTTGAATAATTTCCATGTGTTTCGGTTATAACCGGTTTCAGAGCAGGTCTGAGAGAGAAAGAGAGAGAAAGAGCGATGGCAGATTTGTTACTAAGATATATACCTAAACTGTAAAATGAAGCCACATTGATTTTAATGAGGATCGCTGACATCCCAGAAAGCATTGAAGTGGACGGTAAGGGATTGGATGTGGTGTTGGTTTATGATTCAGTGTTTTACTAACGATTTCTGCCTCCTCAGATTTTGAAGCGAGTTTTATCAGGCTTCTGGACAAAGTGACCAACGGCACCAGAATAGAAATCAACCAGACGGGTAAGTCTAAAGCTTCCAACAGGCCTTTTTGCATGCACTCACACATTAGGGCTGCAGCTATCGATTATTTTTGTGCTCTTTAACAAAGAAAACGTTCTTATCCGATCGCTCGATTAATCGATGGAATAATAAGCATGTCAACAATTTACGACCGTTTCGAGTATTTATAGCACTGCTGACTCTACCCAACCCGTACAGAAAATAGTTCTTTACTACTGATTCTCTTGATATAAATAAATTTTTCGGGGTAAAATATATCAATTAAATGATATTGATTAATTTGAGTAATTGATAAAATTAAATTGTTTAAATAAAATGGAATAAATGGAAAAATGTAATAGTTTACATTTGTTAGAGACTCCAATTGGGTCTATAAGATTGTAGATCTTTTACAAAAGATATATTATTCAGCATACTTTTAACAAATATCTGCATTTGAGAAACATGCAAAATGTAAGATATTTATTTATTTGTTCACTCGAATTATTTATTCATAAATGAATTAATTTCTTCTGTCCTTCTTTAATGAATTCACTCATTCGCATAGAAATTCTTGTGGCTGCACATTTAAACACTAGACTGAAGTAAAAACGTAGGCGATGACAGGAAGTGGCAAATCGCTAATCACGTTTCCCGTACGGATCGAGTAGCCACGCGTTTTGTAGGCCGTCATTTGAGACGCTTTTCTCCTCGCCACTGTTGTAAAGAGTGGCTGGTTGAGCTTGATTTTATGCTGATTGAACACATTTGCAAATAATTCCTGCTCAGTGGAAGTTAAAAACACAAGCGTCTCATCTTCCTTTGCGTCCTCCACGCAGGAACGGTGTTGTTTTACCAGCCTGGTCTCCTGTACGGCGGCTCTGTGGAGCACGAGTGTAACGTTCAGCGCTCCATAGGTTATTACCTGGAGTCTCTCATCATGCTGGCACCATTCATGAAGAATCCACTCAAAGCAGTCTTAAAGGGCGTCACGAACGACCCGACAGATCCCTCCGTGAGTAATCACGCCTACGACTATGCTGAGTGACACACGAATGTTTCTGCACTATATTTAACACTGCTGTTTGGTTTCGCAGGTGGACTTGCTGAAAGCCACTGCTGTTCCTTTGATGAAGACTTTCGGTATTGATGGGGAAGGTCTGGAAATAAAGGTACTGCTAGAGTCAGTGGTGTTTTGCAATCCTAAATATTTCCCCTTTTGTCTTCTCTCTTTAATTTTAATGCATTAAGATTCCTCTTGGACGGATAACTGAAGCCAGAAGTTTAAATTAGCTTCAAGATGTAAAATGCAATACACCCAGTCATCAGCAGATCATCTACTAGATTTAAGATTCAGATTTTATTTGTCACAAACGTAGTTATAACAATGGTAATGGTTATTATCTATGATGCTGCGATGATTTGGATTAAAATGCAGCTGTTACAGATGCTGCACCATGGATAATAACATAACCGTTTGTTATGGTGGTCATTCATGATGCCATCTCTAGAAAAAAAATCTTTTATAAATGCTTTTATAAAATGCAAGCAAATAAAAATTTTGTTACAAGACTCTTTGCTTTAATCAACTCAGTTTATGTTAAAAGTACTACTTACTACTTTTAACTGCTTTAAAAAAAAAAATCTGTGTGAAAAGTTCGAGTTAGGAGTTTCCTCCCTCATTTATTTTCTCTCTAAATGTTCTGCTTGCGTTGAACTGATGCTGAACTGTATTTTGGTGATCAGAAAACAAGTTTTGATTGGTACGCTCGACCCTGATTGGTTACTACGTGTTTGCCCGGTTAAGTTTTCTCTTCATAAATAAAAAGACGACTCGATTTCTCAAAATGTAGTCGAGTAAAAAGTACGATATTTGACTTTTGAAATGTAACGAAGTACATATACTTCAGTAATATAAAGATACGTGAAAAAGCTACTTGAGTACAGTAACGAATTACGTTTACTTCCTTACTGTTCACCGCTGTGTGTGACTTAAAATTGGTGAGGCATGTTATAAAGTGCCACGGCATATCTTGAATGATCTCCCTGCTGCTGCTGAAGATGTTTATCAGACCTTGTATTTAAAAACTTCACACATTTGTTAATTTCCCCTCAGGATTACACAGAGATGCAAAACAGTAGGGTGGGTTTTGTAGGTTAACTTTTTTTTTTCTTCTTCTTTGTTTTTCTTGACTCTTTTGGGGGGCTGATTTTCTGATTTTATATCTTTGTCAGGACAAAAAACATTTTTTTAAGAACGCAGTAACCCATAACCTCTCCGTTGGTCTCAGGTAATTAGGAGAGGCATGGCACCAGGAGGAGGAGGTGAAGTGCATTTTTCCTGTCCTGTACGACGAACCATCAGACCCGTGCAGCTCACCGATCCGGGCAAAATCAAGCGGATCAGAGGAACAGCGTATCCTTTCACAATAGCTTTTTAGTTCTCCAGGACAGATGTGTAGAGCTGCTGCTTCTGACACAAGTGCAGCATCTCACCATATGATTATATTTCTGCAGATTCTGGTGCTTTGACGGTTTGCTTTAAACCACTACTATTTACGTTTGGTTATTTGTCGATCCGTTCTTGCATCCTCGACTCTCGCATGGCAGATACTCAGTGCGGGTGTCTCCTCAGATGGCCAACAGGATTGTAGACTCAGCCCGGAGCGTCTTAAACAAATTTATTCCAGACATTTACATCTACACGGACCACATGAAAGGAGCCAGTTCGGGGAAGTACGTACTGGTATTATTTGTTTTTCTGATCATGGACGAGTCACTGCTTTAAAATCTTAAAGAAATGCGTAATTTATTTATTTATTTAATTTTTTTTTTAGTCAAATCAGTAGACATGGCATTAAACGAATTGTTTGTCTCACAAAATACTTAAAAACATAAAATGCCTCTCACTAAAAGCAGTAGGTTATTTTTGTTTTTTTCATATGACATCCAGGATCCACATTAAAATGTGCTTTAATTCATTAGTAAGCAAGAAAATTTTTTGTATATATGTGTATATATATATATATGTGTGTGTGTGTGTGTGTGTGTGTGTGTGTGTGTGTGTGTGTATACACACAAACTGTATATAAAAACTCAGTACTCAGGATAACTCCCAAATGAAATCCTGTTCCCTGTAAAGACAAAATATTAACAAACAATGGGACTACAGACTAAAATTATAGTATTGTTTCATCATTTTATTACATTTTTATGTTCAGGTCTCCAGGTTTTGGCTTGACTCTGGTGGCGGAGACCGTTAACGGGACATTTCTGAGTGCAGAGATGACCTCGACCCCACAGGGACAAGGCGTTTCAGTACTTCCTGAAGAACTGGGAAAGAATTGTGCCAAACTTCTGCTGGAAGAGGTCTACAGGGTGGGTTCTGAAGCTGGCACAGTGCCTATTTGTAGGAATGTTACCACTCGTTCTAGCTTATTCCAGTCCTACCAGTCCAATTTTGCTTCACATCACCGAATCTTCTGCCAATGCAAAATAAAAATAATCGTAGAAAGCGTCACCATATGAATTATTTCATGTGGGTTTTAAAACTCTTTAAGACTTGTATGGTGCAATACAAGCTCATATCACGACCAAACACACATTAGAACATGACATTGGTATTAGGGGTGTATCGGTACACAAAATTCAAGGTTCGGTACATACCTTGGTTTTTATGTCACGGTTAAAACATAAAATCGATTGTCGTTTTTTTTATTTATTTATTTACAGTTTTTTATTATTATTAACATTTGTGAACATCGACAGTTTTGATTTAAAAACAAAAATCGGAGTTTTACAACACACTACAAATCGTATTTCCAGTACGGAATAAGTAGCCACATTGATACTGTGCTCAATTTTTCATAATACTATGTATAGTCATAGGAATGTTAA
The DNA here is from genome assembly GCA_014706435.1 of Silurus glanis. Taxonomy (NCBI): domain Eukaryota; kingdom Metazoa; phylum Chordata; class Actinopteri; order Siluriformes; family Siluridae; genus Silurus; species Silurus glanis. The sequence goes on from JAAIIK010000041.1 coordinate 2,600,570, forward strand.
CGTCTCACCCACCACTTGACTCGGGTTAGTAAAACAAATTATTATATATATTTTTATAAATGTATGATTTTATTTTTATTTATGCACATTGTTGTTAAACTTGAGCAGCGTCCCATTGGTTGAATACGGAGACACAGGGTTAAGGGAGGCGAGTCAACCACTGACAAAGGATGTTAATATTTAAAATAATAGGATCTCCATTGTGCGCCTGGACCACCTTTTTGGAGTGTGTGTATGTTTACTTTGTAGTTAATCAGTACCCTGTGGTCAGTCTTCGTAGTAAACAGCTTTTAGACACACACTCATAAAGACGTGCTTCGCTTTTAAATGGAACCGCTCGTATAGATTAGGAGACTTTCTGTAAGTGATTTTTCTTTTCTTGTAGACATTTGTGGACTTTTTTTTGTGTATCAAGTGTATTTTCTGGAAAATTAAGTATTTTAAATTTTTTTATTATTTTGGGATTCTGTTTTGAATTGAAATCCATAGTAAGGTCGATACGTTTTCAAATGGACGCTTGTTGGTTGACGGCGATGTTCAAGTGTACGTACCGTCGTGTCTGTTGAAATGTCTTATAACCTCCCATTGGCCTGCTTTGTAAAAGGTTCTTTATTATACATTTTTATAGATTTTAGGGTTGTGCGTTTCCTTTTATCTGAAGAACCCTTAAAGATTCTGCGTAGGCGCTTTATAACTCTTTTACAAGGCCATCCAGGAACTCTTTGGGAACCTTTTTATTCCAACGGTGTATGTTACAGGTATAATGTAACCAAGGATCCGTTTTGAAAAAAAAATTCTGCTTCAAGAAAAATCTGTGTTTAATCGCTCACATATTAATTTTTGGTAATGATTCAGCTGCCGAGACTACGCTCTATACTTCCTCGTTAGTTATTTTGTCTTTGTTCATGATAGACATTTGAAAACACATCAGTTTGAGCAGCCTGTCGCACTCAAAGTGCTCAATTCGGTTTCTTAATTTCATGCTAAGAGGACGAACCTCTTCTCTTTTTGCAGTAGACAAATCGCAGTCCCGTCAATTATTATCAACTTTTAAAGATCTGGTGAACACAATACAGGCAGAAGCAATGTTTCACCCTCGAGTAAGAAATGAATAAACACTTTGTGTATTGTTCTAGGAATAAGTTTAACAACAGGCTTTTGCTAAATGTTAAATAACAGCACATTTTTATGCTTCTTATTAGTTTTGTGTTGTGTGGAGAGTCTACTTAGTTTATGTAGTTTTTAAAAAGCAAGGTTTATAAATCTTGGCACCATGTGTTGCTTTTGCTGTTCATTCACAGACAGGTTTTTGTTTTTTAGAGGATGTGCCGAATTATTTCGCCACTTTCTAAATGACGCAGGTTGACATTTGTCCACCTTTTGTCCTTATCGTGTACACATGCTGGCAGTCCTACTTTTTTTTTTTTTTTTTTTTCTCCCCGTCTTGCCTCAGATCCAGTCAGTTTGCATTTAACTTTACTTATCCGCATCCTGTTTATCTTTTCATTCTTACTTTTCCGTGACTTTTCAGCTGTCTGCCTCTGGCATGCTGCGGTCATTGAATGAAATCTTTTTTCCTGAACCGGACGGACAGTCGGATGCAGTGATGCAGCTAAAGTTTTAAACAGACCACATTGTGATGGTCGACTAATTGAATTTTAGCACTTAACAATGCAGCGCATTTTCTCAATCGCACAGTTAAAGGTTTATGTAACGGAGGTTAAGCATGTACTCAAAGAACATCGTGTTCTACCCGGTGTATTTAGTGTGTAACTGTAGAAAGTGGGGGTCTTGTAACTCAGGATCTTTGGGACTTTTCCACCGTCCTGTTTAGGCTTGTTGCTCCTGTGTGCTTCATCAGCATAACGCTGTGGTGTTATTGGATCCTCGGTTCTTGTATATTGTAATGCAGCTTGGGGAGCTTTCAGTTCCATCAGCGTTGGCTGAAGTGAAAATTGGACAATAGGAAGGAGGACTAGGAGCCAGTGTGTAGTTTTCCGCTCTTCAATTACTGCCTTTATAAAGGAGCAGGATGATATAATACATGCAGAGGTAAGTTCGTTTATAAAAGTGGGGACGAAAGAACATATTTGTAGTTCGATCTCGCAAATCCTTGTGAAAAATAATAATGCAAATCGATTATTATTTGCGTAAATTTGAATTTTAACAATTTTGTTGACTTGCATTATTTTTTGCAATATTGTGTAACTCCTTTATTTATTTATTTTTTATCAGTAGACACATTTATCTTTTTTTTTTCTTAATAATCACAGACATTCTAAATCAATTACCCGAAAGAAATCGATCCAGAACTAAGCACAGAATTAGAACTTGAATTAATCACCTTTGTTGTCATTATTAACTGATTACACTGCTATTCATTTATTGAATTTAAATGTAAATACTATAAACTTAATGTTTAACCAACTGAATAATCTATAAATTAACTGTTAAAAATGCCACAACATAAAGAGGCGAATCATGTGATCCAGTGTCTTTGTGGTCAAATGAATTAGAATATGAACATTATATTTAATCTGTAAAATATTTAGGATGTTAAATATAGTGTCTACTGATGTATGTAATTATGACACGGGTCCCTCAAAATGTTCATGCTGTCAGAATCTAATGTCCATTAAATATATTATTCTGGACTTTAATAATTCGACCCCATTGAAAAACTTTTTATTCTGTTGATATTTAAAGGTTTCAAAGTCTTAGTCTTAATCCTAAACATCTTTAGTTTTATATTTGTAAAACTAAACCAGGATTTCGCCATTAAAAAAAGCCATAGAAGCTGGCATGCCCTTTTTTAAAAAAAAAAAAAAAAAAAGAATGTAGAAAGATGTAAATAAATAAATGTAAAAGATAATAAAAACATTGTTGTTTTATTATAAATTTTCTGTATCAAATCATTGTAATCTCAATGTTTTCTCCTGAGGCAGTCACTTTTCAGAATTCTGTTAGTCGGGAAGAAGTTCGTGTCCACAACAGATTTTTTTTTATTTTTTTATATATGATTACGTGATTAAATCAATTCTGTGCAGATGTCCATGCAGTGACTCCAATCAGGACATGTGAGCAGTCATAGCCAGATGAGTCGTTCTGCCCCAACACCAGACTTAAATGTTTGTAGTAATGGGGAAAATGTTGTTGCTAAGAAGTCTAACATAACTACTCCATGCTCTTATAGGTGGAGTAATGAGTCATATACCCGTCTTTAATACGTCTAGAGTTTTCGGCATGCGTTATAGAGTCTGATTTTAAATTTCTTACACAAAACTTTGGTTGTGAAAATGTGTAAACTTTGCTTTAATATTAAGACAAATTCTGCTAAGAAACGTAAAAGGGACATAACGCTTAACACCTCATAGAAAATGAAAGGTCATCCGTCGTTCTCTCACTATGCCGCTGAACGAAGAGTGGTTTATATTATCATCATTCACAAATGTTATCTGTAGGTGCGTCGTTTTCTAACAATCCTGCCATCATTTTCAGGGTGGCTGTGTGGATTCGACCAATCAGAGCTTAGCTCTCTTGTACATGACGCTCGGCCAGCAAGATGTGTCCAAAACTCTTTTAGGTCCCCTTTCTCAATACACGTAAGTCTCATTTTCCACCTTTGACCTTTGGGTTAAACAGCTGTTAACTTAAGATTTGTTCTTTTTAATTTTTTTTTACCCGTTTAATTGTATGCTTAGTAAAGAGTTTCTATGAATTCTGCATCAAACTCTGCCTCCAGTGAACTGTCCATTTTCAGTTATCATGGTACCGGTGCTGTGTCCTAATCAAGTACAGTACTATGATAACTGAAGATTGGCAGTGCCAACACAATGCTTCCTGTGTCGGTGAGTGGCATCTGCAAGGATACTTTCAAGCTGGTTTATTTATTTATCGATTGATTTATGTAGATCTCATGAAACTCATTCCGGGCTGGCAATGTTACTTGTAGCCAACTGAGTAGCAAAACTATTCTCACAAAATGATCATACAGGCTTCTGGGACTTGATTCCAATGTTTCCACCAGTGTGAACCATTGGGAACTTTGTTGTTGTGGTTTTTGTTTTGTTTATTTTTTTTCCCCTCAATGACAAATCCATTCCTTGCGAAAATTTTATTTATTTTTTCCTCCATGCCCCCTCAGTGTTGGGCACACAGTGTCTCGGGTCACGGTCATTCCTGACGCAGAGAGCCGATCCTGGCCAAAAGATCGCAACTATATAGACGAGTGCCCGCAGGTTTATCACGTGCAACTTGTGAATGAAAAACATCGATGTGTTGCGGGGGTTTTTTTGTTTGTTTGAGTTGTAAAGAGCAACGACCTCACCTTGAGAATGTTCAGCCATGCTGCATGGTTATTTTGATCGCTATTGATTAGCAAAGCTTCGACGTTTACAGCCATATCCGTCGGTAATGTGATTCGGACGACGTGGTGTTTCGAGTGAAACACAGTGACTGAATGCAATGTTTAGGGTAACATGCAAAGATTTTTGGCTGCTGAACCCATTTAATGGAGGTCATTTCACATCCCGGGTCTTTCCTATATGGCTGCAGTCAAGGACACTCATCTCAAAACCGATCAAGGCCGATATAAAGTGAAATCGAGTCAAGATTGAGCCCAATAATTATAAACGCATTTACAACTTTACCTCATCTAGTTGACTTCTTGACTGTATTACTTTAAATAGGCTTTACGTCCTGTCAAATATTATGTATGCAGAATTATAATACAACACAAACATCAGCTCTCGGATGATCATGTTTGGTGAGCTCGATGCCCAACTAAAGACCAGTGAAAGAATAAATGTCTAAATAATTATAATCTCTTCAAGTCTACTACTGCCTCAAAATGTTCTAATGCCAGTCTGATTTTTTTTTAATTAAGTAATTAATTAATCTGACATGGCCCTTATTCATATCTATAGTAGTGTATTGATGAAATGCATGTATTTAGATCTTCTATACCAGTTGTCTATTAATAAGTCTGCATGTAACCATGGCTACTGTGGCGTCTTGCAGGATCGAGTTCCTTCGACACATTCGGGACTTCTTTCAGATCCAGTTCAAGATCGCGCAGCAGAAAGTAGATGAAGACGAGCGGAAAGGAGGAGAGAAAGTGCTGATGACCTGCGTAGGTGCCGGTTACACCAACATCAGCAAGACCATCAAATAGAGACTCCATTCAAACTGCTGCTGTGTCTGTCTGCGAACTTGCACACCGTTCAAGTGTTTTATTCAGACTGGGTTAATACAACAAGATCTAGTTGTACTATAACTGCTTGGAGGTTGTTCTTGAGCATCGTTTGGACACAACCTTAGGTGAGATATTTAGTACAAAATGTTTTATTTGTGAACTTGCTGTCCAGCAGAAGTGTATATGTGCTTTGAGACAGTCCTGTTTTGTTTTGGGTTTTTTTGTAATTGTAGGTTATTAAATTTATGAAATATGTACAGTTTCCAAATATACTTTTAAAAAAAAATCTTTGTCCATCTTTGTTTGTCTTTGCTTTAAATCTCTGAACACTCATAAACTGGATTACTGGGAGAGGACAACTGTTTATAGCCAACAGATATTTCAGGCCACATCACACCATCTTGTCTTTAATTATTTTCCTATAAGATGCACAACGACCGCTTATGGAAGAAACCTCGAGACTAAATCGGCTGAAAGATACCCATATGCTTAAAATCATATTTTATTTGACACAACTAAAAATACATGGCTAACTAGAATTATTTTTATGTATATACACCGTTCAGGCATAACATTGACATTAAACGAGTGTTTGTCAATAATGTGTATTATTTTAAATCATCAGCAGGGGGAGACATTTGAACAAGTCATTAGAAGTTGTTTTTTCAAGACTTTTTGGTGACAAGGTGAGGGAGGCGAGATTGAGATGGTTTGAACATGTGCATGTGCAGAGGAGGGACATGGGGTATATCGGTAGGAGAATGCTGAGGATGGAGCCACCAGGAAGGAAGAAAACAGGAAGGCCAAGGAGGAGGTTCATGGATGTGGTGAAGGAAGGCATGCAGGTAGTTGGTGTGAAAGAGGCAGATGTAGAGGACAGTGGAGGTATGGAGAAGGATTATCTGCTGTGGTGACCCCTAATGGTAGCAGCCATAAGAACAATTCATTCAGTGTTCCACCCTTTTGCAATTTCCTTTATCATGTCTGTTGCTTAAATATACATGCTTATGAGAAAAATTATGCAATATTTGGTTACCAAGAGCCTCCAGAACAGCCCCACTGGTGCTTTGGCATCAAGGTGGCAGTGCTTCACAGCTTGGATATGATTACACAATGATGTCCACAGTTTGGACTTGTCCTTTAAAAACAAAGTTTTGCATTTTTGCCTGATTCAATCAAATTGCCCAGCTAAGGATTTCACATCCAACATTGAGATGTAAAAACATTTCATTTAGATGCCTTCAAATCAGCTATTTCTTGGTATTTTTGTTTTATATAACCTGTGTTATATGTGTTATAACGTGTTATAATCTTTTCTGGTGTACATGTTATGTAAATTGAAGTATTACAATCTTGTATTCATTGAAAATATGAAGATTTGTTAATGTATGGTGCAGTATGAAAATGTTATTCTTCTAAGATTTATTTATGTAAGTTATATTTTATTTTGAGCCTGCTACATGCAAGGAATTTGTGCAGTAAGAAAACAGCATTCCATTTACAACCCCAATTCCAAAAATATTCTGTAATAATAAAAACAATGCAGTGATTTAGAAACCTGATCAGCCCATATTTTATTCACAATACAACACAAAAAACATAAATGTTTAAACTACAGAAATGTAACATTTCAAGGACAAAATAGTGTTGATGGCCTCAACACGTCTCAAAAAATAAAATAAATGGGGCAGGGCAACAAAAGGCTGGAAAAGTATGTGTCAGAGGTAAAGATGGGCAGGGGTTCACCAATCTGGAAAAAAAACACATCCACAAATAGTGTCACAGCTTAAGAACAATCTATATAAACATTTTAATTATCAAAAATGTCTTGTATGTTGCTTAACAGTAAGAGAGAAGTAGTATGTGTACACTCCTGGGAGACTTAAATAATATTTCAACACATTGTTTTTTCTTTGGATCAAGCAGAAACTTCTTGAGATCTATTTTGAACCTGTAACCAAACTGATTGAACATTTTGGGCTGACTTTATTGAAACAATTTAGTGTTATGAGAAACAAAATAAAATTTTTACTTATAGAAATGCACGTTTTTCTGGTATTTTTGTGGAATGTAAAACTTTAATTTTAATTCTGTTAAAACTGTTATATTTGTATTTGCTAAATATTCAATCTATTTAGGCTTGAATATGTTAATTCCAATAAACTTTTCCTCTGCAGCAGAGGTAGCTCTTGGCCTTCCTTTCATTGGCTGTTTTTTTTTTTTTTTTTTTTAGAGCGTTTGGTAGTTTTGGAGGCTACATTTGGGATACATTTAACATCATTTATATTTAGTATACTTATATTCTTTAGATTTTTCGAATTGATGGACCTTAAGTTCTTTCAGTAATTATGGCCTTTCTGTTTTACTTAATTTAGTGTTTCTTGTCATAGTATGGATTTGTACAGTAGTTGTAGTAGCACTTATAAGGGGTATTAACCGCGTGTGTGTGTGTGTGTGTGTGTGTGTAGGGTTATTTTTTTTTTTTTCGACGTTTAATTTTACTCGACAAGAGAGTCGGCGGACGCTAGGACTTGGTCACGTGGTTCTTTCTTGACGTTCCGTCACGTGACGTAAAGTCAGCTGATCTCCACGGGTTCTGGCGTTTACCTTCGTCCTTCACTGCAGCGGCGGCTTTCGGCCTCTTTATTCTCCGAGTGCCTGTTTTTCTTTTCTGAAATAAAAACAATGGCGAGTCAGTCTCAGGGCATACAACAGCTGTTACAGGCCGAGAAACGTGCCGCGGAGAAGGTCGCTGAAGCCCGGAAACGTGAGTTGTTTTATATTTTTTATAAGGTGTTATATGACACCGAGTCGAATGAATCGATTCGTACGGAAATGGAGCTGCTTAGCTAAGCTAACTGGCTAGTCATCAAAACAGAAAGACTGCAGCATAGATATGATGCGGTTGCTTTAAATGCTATATTATGAAAGCAAATGGTCGAAATTCGTTTCGGAAATAAGAAAATAAGTGTATTTTTAAAACCAAAAACGAGCTCCTCGTTATACAGAGAAAACCCATATCTGATTAGCTGCCTGGATCAATTCTCTTTATTCTCTAATCTATTTTTATAAGTAAATAACGTACACGGTTTAATAATGTAAGAACATTCGAGACGAAATGTTTCTGTCAATGAAACACCTTTTGGTTTTGTCTTAAGGGGGTACTAACTTATGCACTCGCCTGTATGTGTGCGTGTGGGATCCCAGAAGGCAGGATTCCACCTCTTGGTTTTTTTTTTTCTTTTCTGTATAAATGATAATGAAATAAAAACAAATAAAGCTCGACATAGAAGTTGTAGAAATGCATTGCAATTTCATCCAGTAGTGTAGAAAAGTCTTAAAATATATAAAACAATTTATAAAAATGTCAAAAAATGAGAAATAGTGAAGTATTCTAAATGACTTCCAGACTTTTCCCTTCGTAGATGTTTAAAATCGGACTAATTGAAATGTCTAAAAAGGTCTTAAAGAATAATTTGTTTCTTATTTCCAAGACTTTGTTCATTCGATTGACTCAATAGGCCCAAGTTACTCACTTCCCTGTTTGATTCCCCCTGTTTCTGCTTTTGCTGCTGGAACATTTGTGCAAGAAAGGATGTTCCAGAAAGAAAGAAAAATCAGTGCAGATCATTTCCCCTATTCATATATAGTTCAAAACAAAGGCGTTTGAGGAGTTTTGTTTTTAAAGTCTGCACGTGTTTTTATTCACAGGGAAAAACCGGCGCTTGAAGCAAGCCAAGGAGGAAGCTCAGGCAGAGATCGAGCAGTACCGTCTCCAGAGGGAAAAGGAGTTCAAGACCAAGGAAGCTGCGGTGAGTCAGAACGGAAAACGAGATTTTTCCATCTGCTGATAAAAATGTAGGCAAAGACGTTTGTGAAATATTTGGGTGACCAGATATTACTTTCACATGAAACCTACATTCATTGAAATTCACATTAGTTTTCGGTTTATTACATTTATTTTTTATTTTTTTGTGAATAAAGTTGTTTATTAATGCAGACATACAGAAAAATATCTCGCACCTTGTGGTGTTTTACGTTTATACTTGTATATTAGTGAAATATTAGTTTTATGTAATATAATCTATATGGACGAATGTTTGTGGACACGGGGTCTTGTGCATCCCATTCCACGTTTAGTCTCCATTTGTTGTTATAATAATCTTCAGTCTTCTAGGAAGATTTTGAAATGTGCTTATGGAGGTCAGGTACCTGATGTAGGTGAGGGTGAGGAGACCTGGGGTGCAGTCAGCATTCACATTCATCCCAAAGGAGATCTTCCACTCCACCATATGTAAAGCACATCTTCATGGAGCTGGATTTGTGTACAGGGGTGGAAAGGGGAACAGGCTTGGGTCTCATAGTTTAAGTGAAGGGAAGATTTTAATGTTACCGCATCCAAAGACATCCAATTGTGTGCCTCCAGCTTTGTGGTAACATGTCTTGTCTATAGTTTTGTCTATAGAATGCTATATTAAATGAGTTTTTTATAAATGTGTCCTGATTTATCTATTTGTTTATGTCTAGACACATTAACTAATTTATTTCTCATACTTATTTATCACACATTTTATTATATATTTTTTAAATTAAAGGCACTCGGATCCCACGGCAACTCGGCCGTAGAGGTAGACAAAGAAACCGTGGACAAGATGAGCCGCATCCAGAGCAGTTATCAGCAAAACCGAGAAGCTGTAATGAGCAACCTCCTGAAGATGGTGTGCGACATCAAGCCAGAGATCCACACCAACTACCGCGTCGCTGGATAAACCTCGCAGAAGAATCACTGAGGCAAAGACTTGCCTTGTACAACCATACAGATGTTCCAGCCGTACATATGTATTTAGTTTTACAGATGTGACAGGAAGCTGTAATACTGAGTCATACAGCTGTCCTGTGTTTACTACAAAACTACAGGTTTTGGTCACTTCTCTCAAATTTGAAATGTTTTATTGTTTGTAGCTTTAGGTGAATTATATTTATATTTATATCCTTCGATGGTGATGGCGGTCCTTCAGTGGTTCAGTGCATGTCTTTGTCTCTGCATCGTTAAACCTGTTGGAACGTGATAGCAGTGCATATGTCTGTCCAGTTTGTGCATTTAGATGTGCTTTGTGTTGTTCATAATAATTATTAAAAGAAAGTGTTTTATTTGATTGCTACAGAACCATGAAATGATCTTTGTGTGTGTATATATAAATATCTATCGCACATACATGTTCCTTAAGTACAACCTCAGCTTGAGGAAATGTATTTAAAATGTATTCACTTCCTCGTTCCCTGCGAAAAAGAAAAGGAAAAAAACACTTAATTTTTCTTCCCTGGAGTGTTTGTGACAAGGCTGAAAAAAACAAAAAAAACAAAAACAAAGCTCGTTTCTTTTTTTCCTCTTTTTTTTTTCCTCTCTAATGTGTACCTGACATTCCTCTGTTAGATCTGGCTGTGAAAGTACAATAATAATAAATGGTTGTGTGTGTGTGTATGTGTGTCTCCGTGTCAAACTGATTTTTATTTCTGTTTCAAGCTTTTATGAATAACATTTACAATTTTGTCGGTATATTATATAGTTTAATTGCACTATAATTCAGAAATCTATTACATCAGCTAGAATCTTTTATATACTAATTGTTTAGTTGTATACTGTTTTTTTTTTTTTTTTTTTTTGGAATATTTATTTATATATTCACAATCTTAAAAGTGTGTGTTATAAACTTAAACAGATCGACTCCCTGTACAAGATGTTTTATCGTAGATCAACAAAAATACGTCCTTAAATGGTGCGCATGCGCGGTGTAGAAACCTGCTGTCGTAAAACCCATGGACACATGTGCAACTTTAGTGCGCCCGCGCACTGCAAATCCGGCATTAAGGAAGTAAGAGCGTGATTCTGTTTCAAAATAAATGTCCTGTTTGGCAGTATATTTAACCGGCTACGTGGATCACAGTTTACAACACAAATTACAATCATATACTCTTAATGAGCTTTAAAAAAAAAAAACTTTTATATATTCGCTATTGATAATTTAATGCAAGCGTATACATTTAGGCTATATTTAAAGTTTCGAGTTTAATTATACCTCTATGAATTAGTTTTTCGAGCAACTTTTGTTGATTTTGTTAATCAAAACGTAAAGACTGAATCGTTTGAATGATTTTTTCCACATATACAAAATAATTCTGTCGAATTTTGCAGCAATATTTTGAAATTATATTTATAGACTGATCCTGATACTTGACACTAAATAAAAAAATTAAAGTCAGTGTTTTCTTTTTAAGTGCTTTATAGTTAAATAGGTTTTAGTTTGGATTTATCCGTACTAAAATAAGTTGATATTTAAATTAAGGGTCACATTTAATAAATTGCATCACAACCCTGTTAGATACGTGAGGACTTTTATTATTGAAAGGAAACATATCTCTGAATGTCTATGGCTTCTTGTGTGATCTTTTACTAGCATTCTAAGTCTTCATACTCGGGGAATGTGCATGAACACATCTGGTTATTTAACATAGTTTATTTTTAGATTAATATATAATCAAGGGTTTGTTTTGGGATTGAAGCAAGGTAAGTAAATCTTAATCTAACTTCGGTGTGTGTGTGTGTGTGTGTGTGTGTGTGTGTGTGTGTGTGTTAGGTTTGACCTCTGAACGATATGAAGTGATCTTAATAATGGACGTTTTTTGGACAGGTTTATTTAAATGGAAAAAATCAGGGTAATTTAAGGCTTTTTATTTTTGTATTATTATTATTATTATTATGTCTGTCCAAATTAATACTTAGAATGTTGTTCTATAATTGTTTTCAGTCATTCCTAACATGTAAACCGATCTAATTTTACTCTCATTAATGATATAAAAAAGATTTCATTCTTGTTTTGGATTAATTTCCTATCACAAGTCATTGAAAGTAGATCCGGCTTCAAATCACCGGTTTATATTCATGCGCTCACGCGGGTGGTTTTTAATAGTAACAGCCCAATCACAGCGATTTTTGTGGCGGAAGCTTATAAAACGTTATATAAAGTTTATAAATGTGATATTATTCACCAAATAACAAAATTATAACTGTTTGGATGTTTATTAAATCTTTATGAAACGAGTCCCCTTTTTCTAACACCAATGTGTTATTAAAAATGAATTTTTTTCCCTCAGTAATGAAATAAAAAAGCAACAGGAGAACAGGAACTAGTTTGTTCTCCTAGATGCTCCTCAACAAACCAAGAAATGAGCAGAAATAACCACGTGTTATTCTTTATGTAGAAAAAAAAAACTGTTATGGTACACGAGGAATAAAACACTCTTTAGGTGTGATGTAGGGGAGAAAAAAAAGCCACCACCACATCCATCAAGGTGTTGGAGTAACTCTACCTCACACCACCTCAGCGTCTTGGTCCTCACATAGATTTTTGAAAATGATTAACATTTTATATGTCCTCGAATGTTGTGATTTTGTGAATCCGTTGTTTAAAAACATACATTTCAAATTCGGCTCATTTACGGTTTCTTACCGTTGTGCTGTGTGACTTTGAGTTATGTGGGTTTGTGGGACCTTCGAACAACTTAACAAAGAAATAACATAACTGATCAATCGTGAGCGTGGAATCCATCAGTAGCTTCATCCGACATTATGGCTTCGCTCTGAGAAGTCCATACGCATCACTAGGTGGTTTTCCACCGGCCCTTTGAGGAAAAGTTTGGAGTCCCGAGTTTTATATCTTTTATTTAAATATAAGCTGCAAACTAAATCTTCATACAAACGTCACGGAACAAACACGACCTGCTTTTCCCCCGTTTTCCTATAGATCGTTTGCGATCGAAGAATTTCTTTACCCTCGTTTGCATCGCATTATTTATCCTCTGCGCAAACGGCTATGGAGTCGACCGTTATTCCTCGGAAAAGACCACCAATGAAATTCCTGTTTTTTTAGCTACAGTTCAGGCTGTTAGATTGGAAATATTGCGCACTTGATCAAATTATTGTGTGAGCTCACAAAAAAGCAAGGCGTTGCCTTTTTTAATTGAGAATAAAAAAAAAGAAGAAAAGAACGAATGAACGCAAACTACACGCAACCAAATTTTTTTTCAAGAGTTATACAATGACACACATCTCTTCTACATACATTCTGATTGTTTCTCCTGGTGTTAAATAACGTGACTTTATAAATAAACGACTACTGTCATAATGAGTGTACGTTTAGATATGAGCTCATTTTCCTTTGTTCACGTCTGAAGAACGGTAATTACGAGAATCCAGCAGGTAATTATACGTGCTTGCGTTTGTCGCACCTGAAATGAGCAGTGTTTTATAGCTCCTACAAAGTAGTCAAGTGAATAATATGTCCGTTAATCCTTCTTTTGTAGTTTTATTTTAATCGAAATACTGTCAAGGTGGCACTATTCTCAAACTCTTCACAAGTTCAGCTCTCGGATTAACTCTGCATTTGTTTAATAATTTAAAATGACAAAAGATTGCTAATTTACGAACATTGGCTTTGTACATGTACATCCTGACCATCACACGTGTGTGTATGTGTATGTATATATGTATATGTATATATATATATATCTGTCTGAGCATCACCTTTAATTAGCTCGTCTATACAGTAATTTTAGTTAATAAACATAATAAAAATATTAATGTCGCTTGTCAGGTGACCCAGAGGTCAAAAGTCCTGAAGACTTTTCTGTGGCGGAAAAACCCTTGACTGCGCTGAACATAAATCTTTCCATAAATATTACATAAAGTCACCGTGTCAACGATTATATACGTGTCGCAGTGTTAAACAGCATGGTTTTAAAAATCCGATTGTTAGAAGCTTTAGAGCTTTCGTCGTAGAAATCTGTTACTATGGAAACGATAATGTATTAGACCGAGCGTGTTCGTATAAACCTGCGATTTACTATAAGAGCTGTTCTATACACCGTTATAGTAAATGAATGCTCTCCCGCCGGTCTGAGAATTCAGTCATGCTGTGATACGAGTAGTTCAAATATTTGAGGATTAATGTGGGTGGACTGGGTAACATAAGTCTTTTGTTTGTTTTTGTCATTTCGCGCATATATGAATAAAAAGTCAGGATTTGCGAACGAGATGTTTGAGGCTTTAAGATGTTCATATCATATTTTTTAATCCCAGAAATCCTATAAACAACGGTCACAGAGATTTAGTCATTAGCAAGAGCAACCGTTTTTAAGATTCTTTGTCGGAGAAGTCAAAACTACTTTCTTAGGAATGAATAAATGTTACACACAATAGACTTTTTGTTTAGTCAATATATAAACAAGTAAAATAAACCACAAACGAAGCAGCTAGGTGTTTTTTTTTAAATGTCTGTAATACTGTATTTTGAAAAACTTTTTTTTTGTGTGTATAAAGTTTTGGAAATGTCATTGGTGTGATGTGAAATTCAGGATTTTGGAAGTGGACCAAGGTGTTTGTTTGTGTTCCTTCTCATATTCCAGAACAGTTGCTCTTTGTACCTCGTCGTGAAACACGGAAAATCCTAATAGTGAATTTCCCACACAAAATACATTCTCGGAATGGGGGAAAATATGTAGGACCTCTTTCACTTATTAGAACTGATAGTTAAAGGAATAACTGAGCAAATTGTGAGAGGAAAAAATCCATGAAATTAGCAAGGAATAAAACACGAATGGGTGCGGCATTAAAATACGTAGCTATTAATGCTGCTTAACACGTAAGCAGCAGGATCAGATGCATTTGCAGGTTAAAGCTTTGTTTAAAAGTTATCAGTTAAAAATCTAACACATGACCCAGAAACGTTGCCAAAATCAGACACTAAGTCAGAAGAAAAGCAAATATGAGGACACGGGGCAGAATCACAAAACCAGGAAGCGAGAATAGAATCAACAACCAGGAAAGTGTCCGCAGCAAACAAAGGCTCAGTCAGTCTGGCAAATAAACACAAGACAATACTTCACAATGAGAGAGTGTTGTTAAAGTGCTTAGTATGTGTGTAAACTGAACTGAACTGCACTATCGAGTGACTGTGAACGTGAAAGTGGGTGTCAGTGACGGGGATTATTATTCACATCGGCCATATTTGTAGTCCGATGATGATTCCAGGGGCGATATGACAGTTGGGTGGTCAGACACAAAGCAGACACAAAGCAGAAATACTTACGGTCAGATTACGATGCGAGTTTATACGTTTCAGTTCGATTCTCAGAATCCTTTGAACACAATTTTAGGATTGAAAAGACTGAAATATCAAACAACTGTGGTTTGAAAGATTAAAAACAAAATAAATCAGTTTTACCATCTATTAAAAATCACTAAAGAGAAATGTGTAAGCTCGCCAAGAAATTTCATTGAATAAACAAATTCTGTGATCCCGGGGAAAATTGATGGAGGGCTCGGTACTACACCCTGAGGCATTAATTTGAAATAGATCTCCAAAGTAGGCTAAAATGCCCGATTTCTTCGATTCTCAGGCACCGTAGGTCTCAGCGGCACGGGGCCGGTATGGTCGGAAAGCTAGTGAAGACCAGCCAACTGTTAAAACATGCTGATATAACATATAAATAGTAGTGTAAGGGTATATGTATTCGTACCGGTGCAGGGTTTTCCGGTTCGCTGCATGTGTACCGACTGCAAACATTTTTACTTACAGAACATTGTTAAAATCTTGAGTTTCCTCAGGAACGTATAAAGTGGTGGACCGCAAGTTTCACACTTTAAACTTTTTTTTTACAATTGTTTTTAAAACTTCAAAGCATACACAACAATGCCAAAAAGTTTCTTAAAAAGAGTGTCACTGTGGCTACTCACTCTGGAAATAAGATGGGACTCGAACCCACAGATCCAAAGTCCAATGCTTTAACCACTAGGCTACCACCTGCCCTCATCAATTCTATTAAAAAGATATTACATAAGGAGCTTTACATAAAGATTTTTATATTGTGTAAAGTCATGTAACTTGTAACACACCTTTTCTTGTTTGATTTGTGAAATTCCTGTTCACTTTGTGAGAAAAGAATAAATGAGAATAGAGTCAAAAGTAATAGTCAAACTTCTGCACCGAAAATGCACGTGCTTCAGAAAGAGGATCTGTGTTGTGCTGCTTATGTAATACGAGCGACCAAAGTCTTTTGATTGGCTTTATACCTGCCATTAGAAGTCGAAGGCTGGAGAAAGATCACACGGTGAGATTAGTTGCGAGGGATCATTTTCGAAAGGTCGGGCCACACTCCATTCACTCCACATCTGCACACGCCCAAGTTCCAAGTTCCATTTCTCCTTGCGAAGTGCCGCTTTATGTGAGCGCTTCTAGCTGACAGGACCTCAGTGAAAAGTCATACAGGAAAGAGAGAGAGAGAGAGCAGCGTCAGGGTGAGTCGGACCTGCTGTTTTGGGTTCAGATCGATGTGTTTGTGTCTAGCCTGAGCGCTTACTGCAAAATAATATCGTAATGTAAAATAATATAAAAAAATAACTTTAATTTTCAGTGGACAATGAAGTGAGTGTTGCGTACTATCTGTTATATCATGTGAATGTGTGACTGCAATTAGTTCCTTATTCTTTGAAAGTACTGTACTGTGGCATTACGATTGTCAAATTCAATCGGATAATAGATATATTTATCGCAAAAAACAAAAGTATATTTCCTTATATGTCCTGAATTTTGGACAAATTCGTCATTTACATTTTTACGTTTTTATTTTACATTTCTTTTGGTGGATTATTCAGTTTTTAGACGCTTTGTGAATGGGGGGAAAAAAAGGTTATAAATGTTAAATAAAAAGAGCATTTTTTTATCATATTTGAAATTCTGGTGTGCAAGTATCATGCATACTTAAAAAAATAAAAATAAAATAAAAAAAAAAAAACGTAAAGAGAGACACGGTTTAGTTATTTTCATGCACGTTTCCAATCCTGTGCTTATTTGGCATGAAGAACCACAATCCTGGCTACATTACCAGTGTGAATTTCACAGCTTTCTTTGGATACGGCGTGTTTTTATATCGTACAATCTCCACAAAAAGCTAAATCCGTTCTCATATTCGAGGTAGGAACTTCTCTAGGGTCGTTCTGGTGTGCGTTTTTATGCTCTACATCGTGTTGGTGCGGACGCAGTCGTCATAACATGAAAAGGAGACGTTTTGTTTTAAACACCCGTACCCTCTGATGAACTACTTTCTCATACGGAGGGAGTGTGAATTGTTTATTATACGTCTATTACATGTAAAATAAGCAGTATTCTATAAACAGACATTAATGAACGTACTGTAGTACACTTAAACATACTGTGCAATTGGTTTCACTGAGTAACTACTGCGATGACGTTTCAGGAAGCAAACTGAGACTGACATGATTTTTTTTTTTTTTTTGGAGAAAAAGAAGCCTGAGGTACTGGGAGCTGTATCTTTTCATTATCTGCTCTCTCTGTCAGAGCTGTTTCTTGTCTTATTCTCCCCTTAGGCTTGTTCTGCCCTTTTAGGAAAGTGTATTATTCTTCCATTAGACCTCCATTTCTTTTAAATGGCTACATATTGGATTAGAGAGAGGCAGTGTTCGAACGTGTAGCCCTGGGGGTCAACAACGGGATTCGACTGGTAAAGGTTAAGCGGATGTTATTTCCCAATTTCACTTTCCATGTGTGGTCATTGACATACATGAGAGTGTTTGGTGGGGTCGTATTTAGCGACGCCGTGTCACCTGGATATCGGACATAAGTACAGGTCGTACTGATTCGCTTGTCATTAGGATCTTATAGCCATAAAACTACACACCAGAAATGATTGGATACCAGTAGTGGGTTATAATTTCACGTTTTATTCATTCGTTTGTTTGTTGCAGGAAAATGGCACACGGGCATCACAACCATATGCCTTCCCCAACCACCATGGATCATTCAGATCACACCATGGGTCATTCAGATCACACCATGGGTCATGGATCCGGAGGTAACCAACACATGATGATGGTGAGTGAGTTTTATAGTTTGTACTCGTGGCGACTAAATGAATGTGATAGATCCTTCTAGGCTAGGCTAGGACTAGCGACGAGTTTTGCGGTTCGCCGTTGGGTCACGACGTAACGCTCTTTCATACACTTATCTAATCAACCAATCGTGCAGACAACCATGCAGGAACAGGTGAAGAAAAAGAGAAAGGGTGGGAAACGTGATCTCGGTTATTTTGATCTCTGCATGTATTTTTTTGTCCGAGTTTTCCAGAATCGTGCCGATCTCCCGGGTTTCTCACGCACAACGTTCTCTGGGAAAAAAAAAAAAAACAATACATGCGTTCAGCAAGAAAGCTTGCTGGCATTTGTAAATAGTCTGCTTGAAAGTTGAGGGAAATATAAAACTTATAAATCGTGACTGAAATTACTGTTGAATCAGATCATTGATCGAGTGAACACTTTAAATGCTTTGAGCAAGATGGAGATTGTGTAGAAAAAGGCTACACATTTGCGATATCGATCTTCATTTGATATTCATGTAAAGGTTTTTGAACACTACAGTGCAACCTCGATACTCGCGGGGGTTACGTTCTACGACCCCTCGCAAGTCATAAAAAACGGCGAGGTTTTGACTCTCCTTTTTATGGTTCCTTTTTCACGGGGAATTGTACATGTAGTGTAAACTCAACAACAATTGTGGATGACTTGTCATAAATGTTTAATTTACTACTTTAAATGAATAATACAATAATAAAATAATATTTTCAAACATTTTTTATGTAATTTATTAATACAAACGCTTTTTTTTTTAAATGTTACTCGCGGCTTCTCGCGAACTTTCAGATTTTTCTCTCAGTCCGTTTCCAAATAAAAAGTCGCCAACTTCCGAGGTCGCAAGTGTCAAGGTCGCGAGTATTGCTGTTCCACTGTGTATGTTTTGACAAAATGTTCTCATTGTACTTGCTGCTTTGGGACGATATAAATAAATAATTTAATTTATTATTGGACTCTTCATGCACCACATTTTTATATTTTACACTTTTAATACTAGTACAAGTTTGCGTTATTATTTGTTTTTTTGTTTTTTTATCATAATTCCAAATAATTTAGTTTTATACCATTTATATCATTTTATTCATTTATTGTTACATTAAACACTCCAGAACAAGTAAGACATTAGTTCCTGCGACTCCTTCTAGAAGCATTTTAAATACACACCTTCTCCTGCCATACATGTCTCAGTTGTTACCAAAGCAACATTAGCAGTTTGTATTAAATAGTTCATACTGTGTGATTAATCACATTTGAGTATTCAACATTGCTGTAGGATTCATTTATATTGCATTGTAATGTAAACGATGCCTGTTTTTTTTTTTTTCCCTCTGTGCAGCAAATGACCTTTTACTTTGGTTGCAAAAATGTTGAGCTGCTGTTTGCTGGCCTGGTTATCAACACACCTGGAGGTGAGTCCAAACTACTTAATTACTTCATTGTTGTTAATAAAATGTGCAAAGAATTCCATTTTATACGTGTAATATAGGGAGTTGCTTCTAAAAAAGTTTGAATAGTTCATCCAAGTTCTATCATTATTAGATTTTTGTATATTATATGGACAAAGTATTGGGACACCTGACTTTTCCAGCCATATGTGGTTCATCTCCAAACTGTTACCTCAAAGCTGCTATGGCGCTCTGAACTCAACCCTATTGAACGCCTTCGTGATGAATGTGAACCCTGACTGCACCCCAGACCACCTCACCTACAGCAGAACCTGCCTTTACTAACACCCTTGTGACTTAATGAACCTCACACAAATTTCCACGGTTTCTGGTGGAACATCTTCCCAGAAGTACGGAGTTTATTAAAGCAGCAAATAGGGATGAAATGCGGAATGTTGAAAATCACGTTATCATTTTAACATGCTTCTGTGTGGTGTGATGTCTTTATTCAGTTACCACGGTTACCAGCATGTTCCATCACCTACTTTATACCTTCTTTTTTTTACTCTTTTTATCAGTTACAGCTACCACGTGGGTCAGCTTACATGCGTATAATTATGTGTAATTCACGTGTAATATATATAGATATATATATATATATATAAATATAATGTATATGTATAATTATGTATAATTACTGACCATAGTCCATCATGTTGCTATGTACAGTCAGCTTTGCGTTACGTTGTCAGTCACAAGGATGCGAAAGGTGTACTTTCTAAGAGCTGTATGGCAGGAGCACTGGGGATTTTACACGTCTTTTGGATCAAGTTGTTTCTTATAACTGAGCTGACCAGAGAGACCAGGGTCTCAAGTTGCTCAAAACTAAAATGAACAATAGTGTTACAGCTAGTGACGGGTCATTTAAAGGAGTCTTTAACGTGACTTAAAAGAACAAGCAGTCTCAAAGTGTGATTCGTTCATTTTCTACCGGACGAGCACGAGGTTACGTACAAGGAACAGAATTGAGCAGGTAATTCTTGACTCTTCTAATCCGCGTCTTTCGTTCTTTTATCAAGTGACACCCTTAGACGCTACGCAGTGCGTTACACAGGAAACAGAATTCAGTAGCTCATCTCACGTCTTTTTTCACGACTCCCAAAGAGGCTATGCACTGCGTATATAAATTTGTGTATGTGGATGTGTGTTTGGAGATCTGTTTATTAAAAACTGAAAAAATAAAAGATCTGTTCATTTTGATGAACGAGATTCAAAGAACCAAGTCACTAAAATCTTCTTCTTCTATCGGCTGCTGCCATTAGGGGGCGCCCCCCCCCCCCCCGCGTCCTCTACATCTGCCTCTTTCACCCCAACTACCTGCATGTCTTCCCTCACCACATCCATAAACCTCCTACTTGGTCTTCCTCTTTTTCTCCTTCCTGGTGGCTCCATCCTCAGCATTCTCCTACCGATATACCCCATGTCCCTCCTCTGCACATGTCCAAACCATAATTCCTGATCCTCATATTTGATTTGCCACGTTTTACGCTTGATGCCCTTCCTAACGCAACCCTCCCCATTTATCTGGGCTTGGGACCGGCACTAAGAGTGCACTGGCTTGTGCAACCCTAATGGCTCGGTTAACCAGGTCACTACAATGATCCGATCTTTTCATCACTAGTTATAACAGCGCAGAACACTTGATCAACATCTTACGCTACAATGTGCTCATATTCAGAACTACTCATTTCCTCCTCTCAGAGATGGTAGGAGCCTGTTTCGGAGTGTTTCTATTGGCTGCGTTCTACGAGGGACTGAAGATCGGACGTGAGGTCCTGCTGAGGAGAAACCAAATCAGCGTACGCTACAACTCCATGCCTGTTCCCGGCACTGATGGAACTGTGCTCATGGAGACCCACAAAACAGTCGGGTGAGTACGCCGGGTACATTATACAGCGTAGACTTTACATTTGCACAAGAATCGCAAGTTCATTGGATTTTAGCCTCAAAGTCCTAAAGACGCTCTAATTAACAATGACATAACTCCGCCTCCTTGCGTCATTTATAGTGCTCTATAATGATAAAAGATCTAGTCCTGGCTCCATGCTGTTATAACAAGAAAAACTTTTCTTCTGTTTCTTTCAGACAGAGGATGCTGAGTATGGCACACGTTTTTCAGACTATACTTCACGTGGTCCAGGTGGTGATCAGTTACTTTCTAATGCTGGTGTTCATGACCTACAACGGCTACCTATGCATAGCCGTGGCACTGGGAGCCGGCGTGGGTTACTTCCTGTTTAGCTGGAAGAAGGCAGTCGTGGTGGACATCACAGAACACTGTCATTAAGCCTGTCCTCGCCCGTGTCTCCTCTCTCTCTCTCTCTCTCTCTCTCTCTCTCTCTCTCTCTCTCTCTCTCTCTCTCTTTCAACATATACAAATACATATAGGGGAGAAAAAAAACCATCACAAACATACAAATAACAGGAAATTATTCAATTATTTCATATTATATTACTCCAAAGGCACAAACACACAGTGTCAGGCTGCTCCAGATTTTATAAAAATGTTTTCTTCCCGTAAGTTTTATCATATCAAGTTTTTATCCCCTTTACTTGTCATTCACATTCAGGATTATCATATTTGACCCAGTCATATTTTCAGTTTTATTTTTCACACCATCTCTCACAGGCCTTAAATTCTACCTCTTCAGTTGTAAAATGATCACATCTCTGTGGGTTTTAAAGGGACTAAACCTTTTGCCTTAAAAAAAATATATATAGTACCTGGTGACATACTACAAGATTTACTGATTCTCAAAGGAAAGAAATTATCGGAAAATACACCACCAAGTGTCTTTTTTTTTTTTTTTTTTTTTTTTTTTTTATCATAATCGCTGAAATATCACAATCGAAATGTCAAAACATTCAGAAGTCTCGAAAGAGAGGGAGAAGAAAAGAGATCATGCCGCCTGTCCGGCTTTGGAACTCTGTTTACAAAGCTGAAATTTTTTTGTTTTTCTCAACAAACACCGAGAACGATCCATAAAATTTAGACAATCTGATGCCAGTGTCTTAGTGACGATTCCTTTTTTTATAATTTGTATATGAAATATTGTATTACTGTCAAGTATATACGAGTCTATTGTTATTTTAGTTACTGACATCATTACCTTTTTATCTAATGTTAAATGCAGCAGACATACATGTGCTCGTCAAATGAGATCTAATTAAATTAAATGTAATTTATAACGGCTGCTGTTTTCATTGCTGCTGCTGCTGCAAAAAAAAACCTGATCCTTTTTCCTTTTCGTGCTGAAGCTCACGGTGCTGAAGCTCATGTACCCTGAATATCTGTACGGTAATAAACATTTACAGGCAATAAATTCTGATTTCATCAGGGTCAAGGCTTTCGCAACTGCTGATGCTGCACGTCTTCAGGTTTATCCTGCTCACGTGTCGGGGCAGATAGCAGGTAAAACTAAAGGTCATGTCATACACTATTTTGCCAAAAGTATTGGGTCACCTGGTCATAAGTATGTGATTTTTGAGCATTGCATTCCACATTTAGTCCCAATTTGCTCTTCTAATTCCCTCCACTCTTCTGGGAAGATGCTCCACTAGATTTTGTAGTGTGTTTATGGATATTTGTATTAATCAGCCACAAGGGTGTTATGAAAGGCAGGTACTGATGTAGGTGAGGTGAGGAGACCTGGGGTGCAGTCAGCATTCATATTAATCCCAAAGGTGTTCAGTAGGAATGAGATCAGAGCTCTATAGCAGCAAGATCATCTTCATCAAAGCATGTAAACCAGATCTTCAAGGAGCTCACTTTGCTTCATTGCCGTGCTGAAACAAGTTTTGTTATTATAGCGCCATCTAAAGACGTCCTGTACAATTGAGTGTCTCCAGCTGTGTGGTAACAGTTTGGAAAAGAACCACATATAGCAGGAAAGGTCGTGTCCCAATACTTTTGGCAATATAGTGTATTTTGTCAGGACTGTTTGGGAGAGGAAGATTTGACAGAATAGCATCATCTACCAGGAAACATAATGTGGCATCAAAAAGTTTAAACTAGCTCTGTTTAAAAGAAAGTTAATTTATCCAAGTTCACACACGATCAACTTTAAAATAGTCCCCTAGCACACAGCAATACAGCGCTCCCAGAGTTCCTTAATCTTCTGGAATGCGTGCTGGAAGTCACGTTTCTGGATCTCCGCAATGGTGTCAAAACTGCGACCTTTGAGTTGGATCTTCATCTTCAGGAAAGGAGTGAAGTTTGCAGGAGCCAAATCTGGCGAGTAGAGTGGGTTGGGAAGTGAGATGGTGTTGATTCCCGGCGAGAAACTCACACGTGAGGAGAGCTCGGTGACGGGGTGCACACGTGGTCAGAATAGCACCAGTCGCACTGCTCCTGATGTACACAGGACGATGTCTTTTGGCACACTGACTTAAGTTCGGTGCTCCCTTTGACTGCGCGTGCAGGCTTGTGCTGCCATCTGTTGGCGTGTTACTACAAAACTAGTCTTGAAACCTTTTGATGCCGCCTCATATTTGAAATCGGATGGCTTTAATCCTGAACAATTTACAATCACACTGACATTTGAGACTCCTCGCAGGAAGTAAATGCATAAATGTCATTACAGAAATTTTCATTATTATCAATAATTATTTTCTTTGTGAAATAATGTTTTGTATTATTCTTAGATTATGGAGATTGTCCACCTTTAAAAAAGGGGCATTACAGCACTGATTTTTTTCCCCCTTGCATATCCTAGTGATGTTAGGAAGCTGGGGTCAGACTGCAGTATTCCCTGGAGCACAGAGGGTTAAGGGTCTCACTCAAGGGCCCCAAGAGTGGCAGCTTGGCAATACTGAGGTTTGAACTCCCAACCTTCCAATCAGTAACCCAGCGCATTAGCTAGCACTCAGGTTACAGCTGCATGCAGAGAAAAATAAAAATAATAAACCTTTTGGACAATCAAATTTGTGAATTTGGAAGTTCTGTGAAATAAATGATAATGATAAGGCCTATGATTACAGTGTGAGTATTATATAATATAAAAAAATAGACTCCTGAGACTAGAAGTCAGACCTCTTTAATATCATATTGTATAATCATTTCTCAGTCAAGGCCACATTAGTCCTGTTCAGAAGAAGCTGTGAGGCAGGCATGTATGTACATTCAATTTATTTCTAATCATTATTAGAACTGATTACAAAAAGCATTAGCATGGAGTGGCTCTGGGTTCCAAACTTTACAACTAAGAACAGTTTCCAATCAAAACAGCATCGATGCAGAACACGCCTAAGATCTGTGTCGTTTTTTTCCTGGGTTCGTTCATTTGCTCAGAACTGGAGGTTCCCGAAGAAAGACGGGAGTGTGTTTGACTTCGGATGAGGTTTGTATCCTATTCGCTCGTGGATGGTTTGCTCTCGGGTTTTTCCGTCCGAAGTGCTCATCTCGCTGGGTGTAACTCCGACCACATCCACTTCGTCTCGCTGTTTCTTTCGGCTCTGTATCAGAAAAAGTGTAATGAGTAAAGGGCATGGCCACAAGAATCCAATAGTGACGATTCGTTCATTTTAAACGAGTCTTTCATTTGACTCAAAAGAACGAGTCGTCTCAAAGTCGTCTCACTCATCGTCTACTGGACACACATGAACAAAGCATTGTATCTCTGTAGGTTCTGCATGTTCACCTCTTGAGTCCTCTGGTTTCAAGTCGTTCGTTCTTTTGTCACATGACTCATATAGACGCTACACTATGCAATAGATCAGGTTTTTCCGAATCTTGACATTATTGTCAAGTCAAGAAGTCTGTCATTCCAACTGTATATAGCTGATGCAGTACACAATGAATTGAGACGACATTTCTCCAGAAGCCTGGTGCTACATAAAACAACATAGTGCTACACAACAAAACAGAGCTAAGGACTAAAGTAGTCAAGTGGATTGTGCGCAACCTAGACAGACAATACAAAACAATCCAGAATAGACACAACAAAATACACAAAATAGCACCGACTAGTGTACCTCCTGTATAATAATATGGTATAAAAAACAATGTGCAAAAAAAACTGTAAACAAGAGTTTATTTGTAAACACACAATTTTGTGCAAAACAGCATGTAAACAGTTATAATACGGGAGGTTGTTGTGTTTAAATTGTGTTTAGTATTTGAGTGTTTTGTTTTCAAGTTTGAGTTTGTAACAGTTCAGTAACACACAGTTGAGGGGGTGTGTGTGAGTGATAGTTCAGTTCTGTGTGTGTTGAGGAGCCATGATGGCTTGAGGGAAGAAACTGTTACAAGGTCTATTTGTGAAGTGTGTGTGTGGTCGTCCACAATGATGATGGCTTTGCAGATGCAGCGTTCCAATATTTATGGGAGTCAAGTGACTGAAAGTCACAGACCAGAAGATATGAGCAACTCATGGTGATCATAATTTGTCCTTAGCTGCAGCTTCATATTTTAATTATTGGAACTGTAGTTAAAGGTCGTGTATGTAGACATGTTTGGGGACCTGAAATGTAACATTTTATATTTATTTCTGATCAATTTAATTAAATTATTTAAAAAAAAAATGGATCAAAATGATCTGATCTTCCCATCACTAGTTACAACCCACCTATTAGACACTGGAAGGAAACCAGAGAACGTGGATGTAAACCTTATTTTCATTATTAGGAGTAACAGAGCATCACTACACACCTCCAGCTCTTTCTTCACACTCTCAAACTCCTCGGTATCATCCAGCTTCAGCTCCAGACGAGTTGGTTTTCGGCGAAGCATCGTTTTGTTTATGGGCTTAAATAAACGTTAAAATAATAAAAGACAGCCCATACCTCCTAGGAATACAAATACAAGTGGATAAATAGTAACTTTAGAGTAATGTGCAACACAAGTTCTATTTAATTAAGTTATAACTGTGTTCCTGGAAGAAGAACATCAGCTCCAACATGCAGTCTGTTGTTGTACACTAGCTAGCTAGCTCAATCAGCAGGATTAATGTTCAAAATACAAACATAAAATTGCAGAAATGTATGTATTTTGAAAGTAATTGTGTATTTTAGTATTTTACTAAATTTAACATTCATATAAAATTTATATAAAACATTAAAAACGCCTTGTATTTGCGCACGCTTACCCGAGTTGGCGGATTTTTTTTTTCTCTTAACCGGAAGTTCACATTGGATTTCTGGGAAATGTAGTTTTTCTTCTGTGTAGTTTTCTAAATCGTTTCTGTATGTTTATTTTATTATTTACTTTTACGAGAAATCTTTAAAATGTTGTGAAAGCACGTTTATTTGTCACAAATCTTTTGATAAAATAAAACAAAAAAACATTTATTTGTCGCAAACTTTTTTTTTATAAAATAAAACATTTTTTTCCATATTTTTATAGAATAAAACAAAACATATTCATTGTACATTTTTTTTAATAAAACAAAACACGTAAATCTTTTGACATCGTTTTTATTTTAATTAAATAAAACAAAACACGTGCATTTGTTACGTTTTTTTTTCATTTCTGTTGTTTTAATACTTGTTATATCGTAATGTTTATTTTTTGAATGTTATACAAGTTAAATGTAACAGCGCAAAATAAAAATGACGCAATACATTAACACCTTCTAACACAATAAGCTACAATAAGTTATTTTTAATAAATAATAAAAAAAAAAATAATATTCATAAATGTAACATTTAACGGGTTTTGTTTCCTATCATTCTCATTATTAAGAAACAAACACGTTGGGTTTTAGTGGTAGAGTATTAGGATTTATTTTTCTTTTTTCTTTTCTTTTTTTAAAACTATAATAAATTACAAACAAAACAGACTTGTTTTTTTTTTTTTTTTACTATTATTATTATTATTATTATTATTATTATTATTATTATTATTATTATTATATCTGTGCGTCACTGTTCGACGTCATCGCTGCGACGGAAACTCTTATGACATCTTTTCTTCGCGACACAAAAAATGGCGGCGGTTTTCGTCGTGCACTTATAGTTATCCCACTAAAATAATTCTTTCAAAATACGTCCACCAGTAATGAAAATTTATTTGTAGTAGATATATAGATCAGTTAATCCTTCTTTTAGTGTCGTAGCTACTTCCATTTGCCGGTGAGTCTCAATTATTTTTACTTGTTTCATACATTTTTCAGTGTTTGTTTTTGATGCACGAGCCTCCAAAGAAATGAAAGAACTCTTCTATTTATAATTCTCATAACTCTCCTAATTTCTACTTGAAAAACATTGCTTTAAAAACAAACTGTTAATGTTGCTTCACGTTCGTTTTCTTTTGACTTAGTACTGTGCCGTTTGAACGATGTCGGATGAAGACGAAGTCCCTTTGGTAAAAAAGACTCGAATCTACTATGGAAGTATTGAGGAAAAGGAGAAGGAGCGTCTTGCCCGTGATGGAGCCGGTTTATCTGGGAAGGATGCGATTAAGGCCGCAATTGAGGCTGGGAATATTAACATCTCCAGTGGTAAGTGTTCCACTGAATGTAATGACAGCTTCTCTATTTGAGGTCTTTATTTGGATGGGAATAGTTTTCCAGATGAACAGGATCTCAGTTTCTTGGATACATTTCAGAGATTATGGGGATAATCAATTAAAAATGTGGATGAATGGATACATAGATGGTTAGATGGTAGATCGATTGGTGAATGGATCAAAGGATAGATAGATGGATGAATGGATGGATAGATGGATTAATAGATAGATCAAAAGATGGATAGATAGATAGATAGATAGATAGATAGATAGATAGATAGATAGATAGAT
>JAAIIK010000041.1:2628937-2641720 GCA_014706435.1 Silurus glanis
GATAGATAGATAGATAGATAGATAGATAGATAGATAGATAGATAGATGGATAGATAGACCGATAGATAGACCAATAGATAGACAGATGGGTGGATGGATCAAAGGATAGATGGATGGATGGATGGGTGGATGGATAAAAGGATAGATTGATGGATTGAAGGATGGATTGATAGATAGTTATTTGGCTGGGTAGATAGACAGACAGATGGGTGGCTGGATCAAAGAATAGATGAATGAATGGATGGATAGATGGATTAATAGATAGATCAATAGGTGGATGGATGGGGGAGGGAGAGAGAGTGAGAGCGAGAGAAAACTTTTTTAATCCCAAAGGGAGACTGTAATGTTGTAATCTAATGAGGTTAAATTAAAGGATTACAATGAGAGAGAGTAAAATTATTATTTAAATAAAATAAAATAAAAAACCCTGTGATACACTGTTTACTGCAGTGCAGTCAGGTGGGAATCTGAGAAATGCACATGAGGGTGCTTTAACAAGGTAACAGTTTTTTGGGACAGGTGGGAACATACATAAGTAACTACAGGTGCACCAGCAAATTGTAATATTAAAAAAGAGAATAAAAGTATATGATTATATCAGTACCATCTGATGTGTTAAAATAACATGCCGTGTCAACATCCCGCCTCCTCATGTAAGCTTAATAACATCTAATAAGACTTTTGACCATTATTAATTTCTCGAAACTTTTTTCTAATGTCTTTCTGTGAACATTTCCAGGGGAGTCCATGGAGATGGAAGAGCGTGTGAGCGAGCGTCAGGCTGAGGTACTGGCTGAGTTCGAGCGCAGAAAAAGAGCAAGACAAATCACAGTCTCTACTGACGATACCGAAGTCAAAGCGTGCCTGCGTGCCCTCGGAGAGCCGATCACGCTGTTCGGTGAGGGCCCCGCTGAAAGGCGTGAGAGGTGAGGTCTCGTTCTTTTTGTATCTTTGGCTTTAACGACGTTTGTATCCATTAACCATTAATCCATTTATTAACGAACACGTGCCTTTTTTTTTTTACAGATTGAGGAATATTTTGTCCGTCGTGGGTCCGGATGCTCTAAAGAAATCGAAAAAGGATGAAGAGAAAGCGAAGCGGGCCCAAGAAGACGTATGTATTCTCGCTTCTTATTTGGTTTATGGTTAATATTAATTCTCAGGCTGTCAAAGTTTAGCGCTGTTTCTTGTTCAGTCTCTGCAGACGTGGTACCACGAGGGTCCAATCACCCTGAAGGAGGCACGTATCTGGCTGGCCAAATACTCACTGCCCAAGTAAGAACAGCTTTTTCTAGTAAAAGTGCAAAGAATGCCATGTATTGTGTTTCTTTCTTGTTTCAAATGTTAAATAAAAAAAAGGTTAAAAGTCAAACTAGCTTAATGTGAATGTTGTCTCTTCTGTGCTTAATTTTTTTTCTTCTTTTTTAAAACAATTGAACGCAGTATTATAATCATTCATATGAAGTCTGAATCTTTAGAACCATTTTTTGCGTATGTAATATCTTATCTCAATATCTTGAACTGGGTCTAATTCTGAGGATTTCTTTCAGGGCTGCGGAGAGGCTGAACGCTGCTCACGCTCTGAGAGAGATTCCTGAATCTACACGCACTGTACGACAGCAAGAGCTTCACAAGACACTCAGGGTGAGCTGATATCTCCATTCTCAAGAGAAGCAGCACCTTCACCGGACTTTAATTTACCCCACTGTTTACATTTCCCATCAGAACCTGAATAACTTCTGCAGTCAGATCGGAGACGATCGTCCGATATCCTACTGCCAGTTCAGCCCGAACTCCAAACTATTAGTCACCGCATCATGGTGAGTTTGGCAAGTTGTGAGTTTTTTGCACCTTAACTGGCATCATTTTCTTGTTGAATAACTGTACTGTGTGTGAATTAGGAGTGGCTTGTGCAAACTCTGGAACATTCCAGACTGCAGCCTCGTTCGCACATTAAGAGGTAAGTAAGTAGTCCTTTAATTGCGCCAACAATTTTTTTTTCTTCCCCATGAGTAATTTTCTGAATTCATTTTAAATTCAGGTCATAATACCAATGTTGGAGCAGTCTGCTTTCATCCACAAGCCACGCTCACTCTGGACGAGTCAGACGTTAATATGGCCTCCTGTGCCGCAGACGGATCTGTTAAGCTGTGGAGTTTAAACAGGTTTGTGTGTGTGTTTGTGTACGTGTGTGATACTGTGAGGAAAAACATCAGACCACTGTGGCTGAATTCTGTTTGTTGACACAAGGCCATAAGATTCATGTTTTTTGAACATCCCATTCCATATTCAGTCCCCGTTTGCAGTTATAATAAATTCTACTCTTCTGCCACTGAAGATCTTCTTCTCCAACCCATGTAAAGCATATCTTTATGGAGTTGGCATTGTGCACGGGGTATTGTCATGCTGGAACAGATTTGGGTCTCCTAGTTCAAATGAAGGGGAAAATGAAACCCATCTAAAGATGTCCTATACAATCGTCTCCAATGTTGTGGTAACAGTTTGGAGAAGAACCACATATGGCTGGAGAATCCCAGTGTCCCAATACTTTTGATAATGTAGGATATTTAGACATATTATTAAACGTATTGTAAAAAGATACGTATGTATATGTATATGTGTGTGTATGTGTATATATATATATATATATATATACTGATCAGGAGCTCAGCTACAGGAGCTCGTCTGTTGGATCGGACCACACGGACCAGCCTTCGCTCCCCACATGCATCAATGAGCCTCGGCTGCCCACGACCATGTCGCCGGTTCACCACTGTTCCTTCCTTGTACCACTTTTAATAGATACTGACCACTGCAGATCAGGAACATCCCACAAGAGCTGCAGTTTTGGAGAAGCTCTGACCCAGTCGTCTAGACGTCACAATTTGCCCCTCGTCAAAACTCACTCACATCCTTACGCTTTCCCATTTCTCCTGCTACTAACACTCAACTTTGAGGACAAAATGTTCACTTGCTACCTAATAAATATATTAGTGTTCTTCACTTCACCTGTCGGTGGTCATAAAGTTATGCCTGATAGGTTTCCCCAGATCACCACACACTTAACTGCATCTTCAGTAAAGGTTTTATTAACTCGTATCTCTGCAGTGATGAGCCCGTTGCAGACATCGAGGGTCACTTCATGCGGGTGGCTCGTGTAACGTGGCATCCTTCTGGTCGCTTTCTGGGCACAACATGGTAAGAAACTCCTTAACTATAAAGTGTCCATTTTATGGCTACACAAAGTTACGTAGTGTTGCTAATCCCAGTCCCACCACTTTTAGCTATGATAACTCGTGGCGTCTGTGGGATCTGGAGGTCCAGGAGGAGATTCTTCACCAGGAAGGCCATAGTAAAGGTGTTCATGACTTGCATTTCCATCCCGATGGCTCCTTAGCAGGAACTGGGTGAGATTTTTTTTTTTTTTTATGGTATTGAGCACTGATGTTAATGCTTTACTGACAAATATTCAAGTACACTAATTGAAAAAAGGAAAGAAAATCACATAGAATTATTGATAAAATGACTGAAATACAATAATAATGATTCTTATATGGATATTTCCACCTACTAATATTTATTTATAATTAAAATCTGTTTTTAATTGATATGTCATTATATCCAGTATAATAATTAGACCAACATGTAGCCTGGCATCTTCTGCTAGAGTTCAGAATTGTGTTTAGAAATAGCTTATACACAAAATAAATATCAATTCTCATTTCTCTAACCACTTCACTTCCAGCGGTCTGGATTCGTTCGGTCGCATATGGGACCTGAGGACCGGTCGCTGTGTCATGTTCCTGGAAGGTCACTTCCGAGAGGTCTACGCAATTGACTTTTCCCCGAATGGGTAAAAAAACAAAATAAATAAAAAAAAAATTGAATACGTAAAATTGCATACGTAATTCTGTTCGGAATCCAAAAGTATGACGTGTGTGTGTGTGTGGTGCAGCTTTCACGTGGCTACAGGGAGTGGCGACAACACATGTAAAGTGTGGGACCTGCGGAAACGGAAGTGCATTTACACCATCCCCGCTCACCAGAACCTGGTGTCCTCTGTCAAGTTTCAGCGTAAGTGTCTGGAAAGTAGATGGTAAAGATCATCTGAGATCAGTGTTCAGAATGTCCCCCACCCCCTACTTTCAAAGTCCATTATGAGTATATTTGTTCGTTAAACGAATACCATACATTAACACTGGATTTTCTTTATTATTGCTCTCAGATATATGATATACATAATAAAGCACTCGATGGCATCCTGTTACAGGAAAGTGACGCATAAATCGGAGTCACTATTATTTTCCAGCACTTCCTGGAGTGTTTTATTTCTTCCAATGAGACAAAAAAAAGCGCCACTTGTCTTTGTTATCGTGAAACCACATCGTGCTGTTTCAGGAAAATCGACCGCTTTAATCTCGGGAATGCTACAAAGTGTTGACGTCATACGAGACTCTTTCCAGCATCTCAAAGGGAAAAACTTTGCAACAAATTTTTTGAGGATGAAGATGGCTTTCCTTTTGAGTCCAATTTCTCAAAAGGTTTCTTCCTCGTACCATCTCGGGGTCTTTTTTTCCTTGCCGCCATCACCAACATGGGGGTACATGTTTAGGGACTGATGTATGATGCTAAAATTTATATTCACAATTGATTTAATTTTGCTTTGGGACAATGTCCATTTTTAAAATTGTTTCACAAATAAAAGTTTATTGAACTTTTTAACCAATCAGATTCAAGGCTTTAACAGCGCGTGATGTAATATATAATTGGCCACAATGTGGCAAACTGGGTCCTTTTGGTTTCTCAGGAATTGCTGGGGTTAATATCTGTAATAGTTCAGCATCACTATGAAGGATATTTGTTGGCAGTGGAGGCATCGCTTTCGAGTCTTTCTGTTTATACTTTTCCTCCCCACTTTGTTTTCCAGCTACAGACGGTCATTACTTGCTAACGGGTGCTTATGACAGCATGGCAAAAGTGTGGACTCACCCTGGATGGTCTCCTCTGAAGACCTTGGCAGGACATGAAGGGAAAGTGATGGGACTGGACCTGTCTCCTGATGGACAGCTCATTGCAACCTGCTCATATGATCGCACCTTCAAACTATGGGTGGCTGATTGAAGATGATCGCGTGGTCTGTTTGTGTAGTTCATAATCTTGATTTTGGAAAAAGAACATCGTTCCAGTCAAATCTCTGAATCTTTATCATCTGATTATGTTTGAGTCCCAGATTTTTTTTGTTTTTTTGTTATTTCTCTCTCATTTTTGTTTTTTTCGTACCCAATAGCATAGATGCTATTTCAGACATCTTTGAACGTATTTTGCAAGCTTTATTCAGCTTTTTATGTCTCTCCATTGACCTTTTTGTTTTTATTAAAAACATTAATGCAGTTACTTGTCCTGTCTTGTCTTTGTGAAGGTCTTGAGTTCCAGTTATCTGATGCCACACACGATAGAGCACATCTTACAGCTCAAAACTGCTCACTGGATTGTTCATTGCTCTGTAAAGGACTGAAACTAGATTTAACTTTTCTGTTCCCTTGCAGATTTTTTTTTTTGAGAGTCTGGCCCAGTATTTGAAATGAGTATTTGAAAAATAAATACTTCTTTGTGACATTCCAGTATAATTGGATGAATACATTAAATATTTCTTTAGCTTCATTGTACATTTTCAAAAACAGTGGTAGCAGTAAATCCAGTCTGATTTGACCTTTTGTCCATTTTTTTAGTTTTCCCAACCACTATATGCTATTCAAGATGTTTCAGTGATGATGAACCAAGCTTCCATTTAGAAAGGTCCTTTCTCAAGGTTTTTTTTTTTTCCTCAAAGATCTGCATCGTGCACATACAGGATGTTCTTGTTCTAACACCACCAGCAGCAGAAGCGGCAGTGTCTACAGCAGGGGCTCATTTGGAAACGAGGCTCGTTCAGGGCCATGTTGGGCCAAGCAGACAGAGGCTGATCTGTGATTGGCTGCTTAACAAACGACAACTTGGTCTCCAGAGGGGGTTTCTGTGGGCTGCTTCGCTGGTTCTCCACCTCAGCTTTGACACCCAAAAAAGCAGCCAGGTCCAGGTCCAGGCCAACGGCGCCTCCTCGGGGTACAGGAGTGTTCTGACGACACTGAGGACAAGGGATCCACAACTGGACGGAGGGAAAATCAAGTCAGAAACATTCATTAGGCTTGAGATATTGATAAGTATCATATTTGATTCTTTCCTTTAGGTACAGTGTAATTTACACTTTCAAATGTATTCAGTTTGAGCTTAAATAAGGAATGACAACAGGATGCAAATCCACCTCTTGTAGGCAGTGGTGTGACTAGACTTCTTTATTATTTTGCACTGAGAGTGGTTCCTGGTTTGCTACTGATATTCTTTTAATTAACTAAAGAACAGGACAAAATATTGCTTTACTGATCACAACAAGAAATTAAATGTGTGCATAGTTTTAATAAACTAAATACTACACCTAAGCAACACATCATTTCATGCCTACAATTTATTGTTGTTCAATATCCACGAAAACGAGTTACTTCCTGTAATCACTTACATTATAACAGCTACAAACTGTTCTCTCTTTATTGCTCTTTTGGGAATTTAATAAGAAAAATGTCGCTTGTCCGAAAAGGCAAAATCCTCTGTTCTAAAGACTTTTCCTTCTCAAAGGATCTTTTTCATTGTGGACACCTAATCATAAGATTCGTATGCGTTTCATCCCATTCCACATTTGCTGATATAATAACCACCACTCTTCTAGGAAGATGTTCCACTAGATTTTGTGTTTGTGGAACTCATTCAGCTCTAAGGGTATCAGCAAAGTCAGGCTCTGATGTAGGTGAGGTGAGGAGGCCTGGGGTGCAGTCAGCGTTCATATTCATCCCAAAGGTTTTTCAATAAGCTTGAGGGCAGAGCTCTATAGCAGGAGATCTTCCATGCCACCCTACAGATTTGGGTCTTCTAGTTCAAGTGAAGGGAAGATTTAATGCTACCATATCCACAGAAATCCTATGTGCCTCGACTTTTGTGAAAACAGTTTGGGGAAAGATCTTTTTTTAGTTTTAAAATACTGTAAAATACTTTGTAAGAAGTCTACATGATGACATCATAAAATGTGGCCTGTGATCGCTGCCTACTCAGCATTTCGCCCAGACTTGAGATCAGAACAGAAAATTAATCCGTATAGAAGAAGGTGGTGAAGGTAAGAAACCTGCAGGCTTCCAGCTTTTAAATAGGTGTCCAACAATTAATTAATAAATATTTGATTGCTGAATATTGTTCCCTAATTGAAGTAGCTGTTTAATGGGATAATGATTTTGCATACCACTGACACAATATATTATTACATTTATGATTAACAATCAAACGAATAATTAGTTAGAAACTAGCCATGAACGCAGGTACCGTCAGTTGTTTTCTTATGAATGACTTGTTTGTCATTGAGTCGGTGTCGCTGATGCAAAGCAGCTCTTCGTTACCAAACACCAAGTTACTAAATTAGGATACAATTATGAGTCTTTCACAAACGGTTAATCATTAAATTGTTGGTTACTTTAAAACTTACCTTCATCTTAGAGATCACAGGGAAATGTGTGTGAATGTTTGATCTGTTAACTGGTGGCATATGTCAGATTTATTGAGCGACTCGTCCAGAAAAAGCTGTTGCTATCAAACATTGTTTACTTAATCAACTGAGTATCAAATAGGCCAATTGATGGAAGTTTTGCGAAGACATTTTATCCTCCATTGTAAAAGTAATTTTAATAGTTTATTCCGATACACACAGTTTTAAAATACATGTTTATGTATCTTTGCCCAACTCTGCTACCACTAATATAAACCTTGCAACCAGAATTACTATCAGAACCACTAAAAGATTTTTGCCATAGTATTATTCATCTTTCCACTTAATTTTTTTTACTGTTCACCCAAAACCTTGCTGGTTTCTCTAATCAATTTCTCAAAGCAGAGCAATAACACAACAATTGTTGATCCCAACCTGCTCATTAATGACTGTATCTAGTCGTCTCAGGCAGTCCTGGCAGAAAGTATGGCCGCAGTAAAGCTTCCGTGGAAGCCTCTCTACCAGGTTGTAAGCACTGTAACAGATGATGCAGTCAAGCTTTCGACTGTCTCTAGAGGATTGGGCAGCTGCCACCTCATCATCCTCAGCTGGAGCCTCCGACACGGCGATCACGTCCTCCATCATCCTGCTGAAGGAATAGCTTGTTGTTCATGATAGGAAATCCATTCAGACAGACTTACAAAGAATAAGATCTCCTGCTTCTTCATGGTCATTTGAATTTTATGTACCAGGTAAAAGCATGTTGGAAAAAACACCATTTGTTGTATTATATGCCGTGCTTTATAAATAAAATTTAGTTTAAATTGATTTATGTACATCTGCCTATCAGAACCTTCAGTTCACCACACACACTGTTTATGGCAACTAACTAATTACACTCTTACAATATGGTACAATATGGTTTACCTCATAGAATAGCCAGCCAGTGTAGCAGGTCTGTTGTCATCCTTGAACTTGCAATATATAAAACAAAATACTCTAAGACAGCTGATATAATGGAACACCAACACCATCGAATTTCATTGTCCTGTTATTGATAACAGTTATTGATTTTCCTACTTTACTGTGTGGTATATTTCGGGTTGTGAAGGAGAGTAGCTGTTGCTTAGAAGAAATCTCCGGAGACACCGTCTTGCTTGCAAACAATATTTATTTACAGACAGTTCAGCATCTTAATACGAGCACCCAGGATTTGCCCGGAGGGGTTCAGAGCCAAACGAACCGTCCTCCCGATCTAACGTCCCGCCTCATCTATATATCTGAGCCATTGCTATTGTCCGCATCTCAAAACATACAAGATGTAAGTGAGCTCATTTCTCCCGAATGTTTAGCATAAGGAACATCACCTCATATGGACAGGTTAGCAAGTCTTGTTGTACAGTCGACTCGTATGGGCTTTCAGAAGCTGCACGTACGCCCTCCAACATAAACATTTTGGCCCAGACTCTAATATAAACACTATGGGTCTTTCAAACATGTCTTATAGGGAAAAGATCTGGTCTGCTTCCAGCAATACAGAATAAAGTCGAACACAGATACTGCATATTTCCGATATCACATGTTTCAGATACTACAACTGTACTTTCTATTGTCAGTTAAAACTTCTAATAAGCTGCTATAACTTTGTCCATACAAATCTATGTGTGTATCTAGTTTTTTGTATTTTAAGGGTTTCTACAAGTATTCTACAAGTAAAACAAATTTCACAATGGTTGTATGACAGTTTGTTGAAATGGACTAATTGGGTGTCATCTAAAAAATCCACCAAAACACTATAAATAAAAGAAACAGAATAAAACGTGTTTAATTTTAATTAGACATAGAGTTACAAAAATAATGACAGTTTACTGCTTTACATTCTTTAAAAAAAAAACTTTAATTATTATTATGGTCTTTTTTTTATTCAGCTTTGCCTATTAAAGCATACAATGATTTTTGGACAGACCACTGTGACCCCCCCAAGTCTTTATGTGTTTTGTATATATTTAATATGCATACATACATACATACATACATATATATATATATATATAGCCCATACATGTCCTATTACATTCTGCTATTTTGGTTCTATTCTATTTGGGTTCTATTTTGGATTGTGCATTTCCCCCCCCCTATATTTCTATAAAACTATTTTTGTATCTATTTTAAATTATGCCTGGACAAAATGTTTTGACTAGCCATCGGATTTTGAGTGATTGATATTTTGTCTCATTTGACCAAAACAATTTTAAAGTTTCAGAAAACTCTGGCAGGAAAAAATATCCATTAACATACAGATAGTTCAATGCACAATTGCATTTCACTGATGCATTAAAAATAAAACACTATATAACCTTTATATGCAGTCAGGCTTGTTGTTAATAAAGAACCATGATGATAATTACATTGTCTGATTCTGTATTAGGAATTAATATGTATTATGTTATTCATTACAGAACCTCATGAAAAATGTATTATTAATTGCTTTCAATGCATGATATTATTGAAATCAATTTTAAAAATAACATTAGAATAGGGTCTGGTCTTACCAATCAGGATTTAAAGACTGTTTTGGGTTCTAATGTCACAGAGCCGTCAGCATGGACACAACTTTAGCTTCCACTATCGACTGTCTTGTCTTGCTTTCCTCATTTATCCTCATCGTGTCGTTTTTTTTCCCCAGCTGAAGATCGATCATCTGCATTCATACAAAGGCTTACAAACGCCCTCCCTGAAGCCACTACTATTAAGTCTGGCTCTGTCGTTGTTGTCTGTTCGAACCACTTTGGAGTCTTTAGCACAGAGGACAAACCGTGTGCTTCCTTACTGTTTAATATTTAAAGCCCATCTGTCATTGTGCACCTACACCTTACACACATGAGCGCGTACACACTCACATACACACAAACACAGATTTGAGTCTGTTATATTATTGTTTTGTTGGAAAGTATAGTAAAGCTTTGTTCCTTTTTTTTTATTCATTTCCATGAGCTACATCATGGCTACCCTCGATTTAATATTAATACTGGAACTTAACCAAATCCACTACTGTGCTTGTAATCACCATGGTTAGGAGAAGACCCATAAAACCCGATCCAATATCAGCTGGCAGGAGAGAAACACATGTCTGGTGGCTTATGTATCAGCTTTCTAAAGTAGGTGAAAAGCCAGCTCATGTTACAGCAATGAGGCTGCAAATGCTGTTCTCTCTGTAAGCTGCTCTGTTCCAGGATCAGCCATGATTCTAAAACTAAGACTAAAACACCTGTATAGATACCTGACCAGAGATCAGTTTGGTCGGGAAGGAAAATGTAAGCCTGAAGGTCTATCACCTTACAAGCACCACAATAAAGGCCTTGGAAACTTGACCTTCATTGGCTGTGGCCTATGGGCCGTGTTTCAGTCTGAAGAAATGGTGACTGAGCCCTAGTTCCTTTAAAGTCTACATCTCTTACAATGAAAGCACACTTTACTTATAACTGCCTCCAAAATGTTGATGGCAAAATGCTGTTGGTTTTGTTTCTGTCTGCTTGCATAATTTGATTTCTCTGGAAATAATCAATTAATCAACAATCCTTCTTTTGAACCATAATAAAGATAGAATCGAAGAAAAATCTCAGCCATTTTCAGTGGTGGATGAAACAATGAAACAAACCATGTCGTTGAGTAAAAGTAGAGATTTACTCAGGAAAATATGACTGAAATATGAAAAGTGTCCCTTTAAACTTTCACTTGAGTAAAAATACAGAAGTTTTTGCCTTCAAATGTACTTAAGTTTTCAAAGTACTACGATTTATTATGGTTATAATGTTCCTATTATAATTGTTTGTCACATGACTCTGCTTATTCAACTCAGTTTATGTGAAAAGACTAATGTTTCTCTCAACACACAGATCTATTAATAGAATGATATTAATGAGTCAAACACTAATTGATTTTTATTACAATTATCATGAGCCCAAATCCTTCTTTTCAACTACTTAAAAAAAAATCATGCAAACAAGATGATGTGGCGATTTCGAGTCTGGAGTTTCAATTTCCATCATTTATTCCTCTCTAAATGTTCTGCTTGCTGTTGAACTGACGCTGAACTGTATGTTCGTGCTACATAGATACCACCAAGCGCCAATCAAAACCAGTTCAAACCGCTCGAACCCGATTGGTGGCTTGTTAACGACTGATTTCCCACATTGTAGTTGAGTAAAAAGTAAGATATCTGACTTTAAAATGTAGTAAAATTAAAGTAAAAGCCACTAAACGGAAACACATCAGTAAAATTCAAATACTAAAAGCTACTTAAGTACAGTAATGAATTACATTTACTTCTCAACACTGGGAATATTTTTTAAGGTTTCTTTTCTGACAAGCTGCATTTTACTCATAAATGAGTAACTTATTTAATAATTGCAATCAACAATAATAGTCATTTCTTTAGCATTACATTTTCTAATTCAGAAAATAGTAAGGATATGTAAAGATAACTGACATGCGTAATGGCCTGACCACATCAAGAACCTTTTCACATTTCTTTCTTTATTTTTGGTCACAAAATCATTACAAAATGAATGAAAATAATGACACTTTTTTTTTATAATCTAAACGACTCGCCAATGTTTTAAGCGTGAGATGTTAAATAGACTTACA
Organism: Silurus glanis; assembly: GCA_014706435.1. Taxonomy (NCBI): domain Eukaryota; kingdom Metazoa; phylum Chordata; class Actinopteri; order Siluriformes; family Siluridae; genus Silurus; species Silurus glanis. The sequence continues at coordinate 2,641,149 of JAAIIK010000041.1, forward strand.
CATTAACATACTTTTTCATTAAGTATTTTAATAATTATATTGCTACTTGGGGTAAAATATATATCGGACATGCACAAACGCTGTTGTGTAATTATATTAAACATGTCCTTTATCCTTATTTTACATACATATTGTAAAATACTAATAGCACCCCAATTTTATCAATTTCTCCCACCATGTTGGATTAAACATCCCTGTCCAAAATGGCGTCCTAAATGGTGACGTAATTAAGGGGCGGCGCTGTGGGGCATGATCGCCCAGTTATACATACTGTAGGTTATAAAAATGTATTATTACCTCATAACAATTGAATAAATATTTTATAAGGAATTCTTTCAATATAAAAATGTTTCACTAATGCCACGTTATGGCAGTGGCTACTACAATTATTAATAAAATACACTTTAAATCAATTTTCTATGTTTTTTTTATGCAATTCCATTTTCAACCACTCGATGGAAGCAGAGAGGCGCTGTAGGCCACTGAACCTGTGAATAAACCCTGAGATTATCTGATTATAAATTAATGTATGGAGCAAATAAATAAATAAATTGTTAATTAAATTTTTTTTA
>JAAIIK010000041.1:2641820-2688977 GCA_014706435.1 Silurus glanis
ATATATATATATATGATGTTGCTTGATATCAACAGCTTCGCCAAGAGATACAACTTCTGTGGACAGTTTTTAAATGATTATATAATATTATATTTGGATTATATTTGGCAATATAATACACATAAATATTTTTATAAATTTGAAGAAAGATTAAATAAATAACATGCTTTATTTAAGGATAATTACAATAGAAATAAACAATAAAAATTTGTCAGTTATATCCTATAAGTAATGTAAAATCGGAAATTCCCAGCAGAACCTGTTAGCTACTACATATCCTTTCATCAGCGTTTTTTAATTTCATACAATTGAACAAACATCCTAATCACTGAATGTAGCCCAATTTGAAATTCTATTGACCATAAAACATGTGAATATTATGAATTCTTTTCAGAATCAACCAGGTTTGTTAATGTCCTTACACACAGCACATAACAGGTACAGTTCATTGCTTAATTGCATAATGCATTTTGTATTTGTGTCTTCGTTCATTGTGCTCTTGTAAAATCATTTCCTCATTTTAACGACCGTAAAATGATGGAGGACTTCCTGAAGTGTACGTTAGTCTCATTCAAGTAAGAGGATTTTAAATATTTCTTGGCCTGCCACAATCAGGACCGAGCACGACCACATGATTTGAAATTATAATCCCTCCCTCAGAAAGCACGACGTGACTCATTGTGACACTGATTGTTTCCTTGAATCCACACAATGACACTGGCCTTTCAGTGAGAATTAATTGGTCAGATTGGTTTCCATGATACATTGATTTGGTCTTATCGGAAATATTTGTAAGTTAAATCACTTTATGTGAACTATTTATGCCTCAAGCACATGCATAGTCACACACACACACACACACACACACACACACACACGCATCAAACAGTGACCACTGAGCTGTAGCACTTAACCTTTCATTGTCCTTTGCCTCTTGTGTTTGCTCGTTTGGCCGTCGCCATGACAACCTCTTTGCTTTAAAGAGCAGCTCCAGCTCTTTCAAGTCTTTCTATCAAAAACACACAGCATGCACACTGAGCCCAACATCTGCCCCTGTACAATACTGCGATAATCAGCAAGCATCAGATAAAGCCAGTTCTCCTTCCAACAAAGCCGTTCGTACCGGTTTACCTCACCTTATTTTTTAATTCTATTTAATTTCTTCCATACAGAATGAAACTCGTTTATGACTCAAGCATCTACTTTGAAATCTACTTGCGACCATAATTAATAAACTCTTAGAAACCCCTTTGGTTTGCTTTTTTGTAGGAACCTTAAACGTTTCTATGTAGAATCCTACTACAAAGTTCTTTACCAGAAAGTTTCCTTATAGAAACCATTTTCGGATTAAATGAATTATTCATTTATCTTTACAAACCGCTTGAACCTGGTGAGGATCAAGGTGAATTCCAAGCCTCAGATATTAATAATTAAATATTTATATCAAATTATGAGAATTGCTTTCAGAATGAAATACATTCTGTTTTTGTTTTGTTTTTACTTGACCTATGTGTTGGAATGTTTCCTGATGCCCACACATGCCTTTAGATTGAGTTATGAGATGCGGTGAGGTGATTTAGAAACTGGTTTACTTTGTTACAGGCTAGAGAATGTTTGAATAAGCCAATTTGGCTTTTCTGCAGAGGTGCCAAATGAACCTATTTATCTTGCTTTTATCTATTAAATGCTGATTTTAAAACTTTTTTTCACCACAATTCTGACATTGTCACAGGATTTCACTGCTGGTTCTGATCTTGGTGGAGATCCCTAAGGAGGACATCCAAGGGTCATCCTTTAAGGCTTTCACTTCATCGTGAGTGGATCTAATTGGCTCCAGCCCTTGACGACTGCATTGTTCAACCCAGAAATTCATTTACTCATTTACATTTATGACATTTGGCAGATGCTCTTATGCAGAGAGACTTACAGTTATCTCACTTACAGTCTCTCTGCATAAGAGTTAAAAGAATAAAAAAAATTCATACAAATGAGCAGCTATTGGATTAAGGGCCTTGTTCAGGGGCCCAGGAGTGGCAGCTTTGTTTGGCTGGGATTTGAACTCACAAATTTTGAAGCCAAAGTCCACTGCCTTAACCACTCAGCTATGACCCCATCTGCTTAAATAGCTGACTGTAGAACTAATGAAGAATCAGGCACAGGAGTGTTAATGTGTAGTGATACTGCTTTAGTCAAATCTACTGTAGAGTTACAGAACAAAACCTATTCCAGATCACTGTTACATTTTGAACTTTCAAAGTGTCCTCAGGCAATAATGCTGCCACCACCATGTTTCTCTACAGGGATAGTATTAACTAAGATACATTAGGTTATGCACCACACATACTCACAAGCTAAATCAAGCAATATTTTCAGCTTTTGCTTTTTGTGATACACACAAATCTGGTCAATTCTAGCAGGTGTATAATTTTTTGCAATTTTCCGCTCTCACTTGAACTTGAAGGCCTAAACCTGTTCCAGCATGACAACATCCCTGTGTACAAACCTTTCATGGGCTGGAGTGGAAGATCTTGAGTGGCCTGCTATACAGCGTCGACCTCAACCCTACTGAACACCTTTGGGATGAATTGGAACGCTGACTCACATCAGTACCTGACTTTACTAACACCTTTGAGGCTGAATGAGAACAAATCTCCTGAAATGCATTCCTAAATCTGGTGGAACATCTGCGAAGAAAAGTTGAGATTCTTATAACAATAATTTGGGTATAAATGTGGAATCAAACAATGATTCACAGCGATTACTACTGGTTACATAATCAAAAAATAGACATAATACTGAATTCAGGTTACTAGCACACCCTTCAGTGATCATCAATGAGAGCTGTGTTTACCCTCAGCACTGTGGAATGTCGTCTTCCAACAGGAATGTATAACAACCAGTATGTTTACATTGATTGCATGAAGTTGTTTCAGGAGACACTGTTGCAACAACACAATTCCTCTCTTCACAATTCAGTATGGTGGACGTGGGAACACCCCCTCAGCTCTCATTCTTTTTTTTTTAATAGGGTTGATATTTTACCAGAGGCTTTACCTTTGCCTCAAACAATACCCTTTATACCATCCAGAACAAACAGTAGAGAAGACGCAGCGTGAACAAATGGCAATTACGTACCATATGACATATTTTGACTATACCATTTTCATGATTTTAACACGTCGAAATCAATGGTATATTGATAATGAATGATTTAAGGTACATAAGTGGTACATAAGTACCAGTAATGTAAGCTGATGAAACGTACACCATGTGCACCTGTGCAGGCAAACGATGACACATTAAAGGTACAAAGCCATTCCCTCGGTAAAACCAATACCATTTAGTTCGGCACAATCACTTTCCGAGAGCACATTACAGCATTTGTTTTACCTGCAAATAAACATTCCACAGGTGTGACGTGAGGAAAAGTCAAGTTTTGTAGGTGGGGTAGTTTCAGTGGCAACATAGGCAAACACACTCACTCTCACACACACACAATAGCTTTACATATGGAATGTTTTTTTCGTATACGGCTGCAAGGCAGGTAGTTAAACATACACACTGTTCAAATAGAAATTTGAGATAACTCTATTCAGATTACAATAGAAAAGCCTGCAGCAAATCTCTTCAAACTTCTACATGAATTGTAGACGCCCATCAGTGTGACACTATATTCAGATCTACTGTTTTTATGTCCTGTTTTGTGCAGTCCTGACTGTTTCAGAAGCACCTGTCCCTACACTTATATAATAGGTATTGCATTCATGTCATGAAAAATACACCTGTATCTGGGAAAAGGCGGAAGAGACATTCCTGAGTTGACCCCACCCTTTATCTCTCTCTCTCTATCTCTCTCTCTCTCTCTCTCTCTCTCTCACACACACACACACACACACACACACACACACACACACACACACACACACACAGCTCTGCTGCTTTGCTTGGACATCCAGGGGTGGGGATACAGACACACTCTTCCAAGCAGAAGCTGATATTCACTTAAACAGCGACCTCAACACAGCTCTGACTCCTCAGGTATGTCGCATTAAGCTTCCGGAACTGGAAAGGCTCACATTCTGCTCACCCTACAGTGAGACCATCTGCTCAGGGAGTTGGAAAACTCTAATACACGTCTGCACAGGTAGGAACTTTTTGTTCTGATTTGTGGGCTGTTTTAGAGGTCAGCACTTTGTTTTTGTTTTTTTTTTCCCAGACTGTGTGCAAATCACTGGCAAGTAAATATGGTTCTTTTTTAAATGGACTTAGATAAACTAGAAAAATTCAGACGTTTATGAGGAATGAATATACACAGTAAAAGAAACAGATGTTTATCCATACGTGGAACACTGAGCAGTCGCTTGTTATTGCTATTACAGTGCAAAAGTTTGCATGGCTTTTGAATAGGGAATAAGAACAATTTGGATGAATTGTGGGTCAAGCAATAAGACAACCGTTCAAAATAATAACAATAATAACATAATTTAAGAGAAATTCAAAGAGATTAAAAAGAAATGTAAAAAAATAAAAAAAATAAAAAACTTACGGAAAGATGTCAGTTTTGATATGAGATTTATTTTGGGATGAGATTTAATAAAGTTAACTTTATTAATAAAGGATTAACTGGTTGTCAGATGAAGAATTGAGAAGCTGTTTTCTTCTATTTAGAAAGGGTGATACAAACTTTTAAGCGTATATCATTTCGATTTCTTTCCAATACGTTTATGTCAATGTTTGACTTTTTTGTTATTTAATACTTTTGGATTAGGGATGTGCAAACGTTTTGCCCAACTTTAAATTCAATAACACACTAATAAGGGTTAATTATGCTTTTACTTTTTCTTTTCCACAGATATCAAATCACCTGGGACCCTCTTAAAGATCATCAACCAATCCGTCACCTCTATGGCTTACTAAGTGGGGAAACTTCACCCTGATTAGAAATTGCATTGCCTTCCTTGACGTGATTTAAAAATCATGAATTTGTCGTTGGACAACCCTTACGGCGACGTCAGCATCCCCAGAGCCAAGCTGCGCTCGTATGATGACTCCAACACCATCATTATCAACCCGATGACTTTGGAGAGTTCGTACAATGGGAACATGTCCCAAAACCCGTATGGCAGTTTCAAAGCCCAAGGAGGGGATGCTCCGTCTGGCGTTCCTGTCTACGGACAGGTTAAAGACAGCAACCTGAAAGGGTACACCATCAAAGAGGACGAGGAGCAGGTGAGCCGGTGCTACGCTTGCTGTTGCCGCTGTCGTAGGAAGAAGTGAGAACTTTTGGAGGACTTTGATTTGTATTTGAAAGAGGAATTGCCTTCTATAAGCTGCTAGTTGAATTACTGACAAACGAAAACGTACGTCTTCCCAAGTGACCGCTGGATATTTGATAAAAACTGGGATATTAAACAATGGTTTTGAGTTGCAAATGGAGCAGTGTTAACATTATATGATGTATATTTAAGCGAAAAGTTGTCTTGAACTTTTCGATGTGCCTGATGCCTTTTCTCTGTCCTAAATGAGTATGATGGCATATCGACAATCATTTATTTTCAGTCAGCCAGTTTCAGCAAGCTTGATTACAAGCGTTGTTGGAATTCAAATCCTTCCTTACTCTATTCAGGTTTGTGCTCGGAGATCCCCCAGGGCTCAATTTCGAGACCATTCTTCTTCATCTTTGGGCCTATGCTTCTTTGTGTATTAGTAGAGGAATGAGACCAGGTTTCAGGTGAACCATGCCCTGCAGGATAGCACCATTTTTCACCCAGTTTCACCTGCATGCTAGGGTGCATACGAATGCAGATTTGGTTATTGATAAAGATCAGAATACACACTGTTCTTTAAACATCACAACCTCAATTGGTGAACAATGCAGAGAATGTCCACTTTTAACTGGAAACTTGGAATTAACTTGGATACAAACGATGAAAATGTTCCGAATGTTGAATATTTAGGATTCAGGATTCTGAACATTTCCAGGTCACTATTTAAACGTAAGCAAATTTCTGACACCATGTATGATCAATCCTTTTGTACAAAAAGTTTTCTTCAAGTCAAATCTCTTCCAATGAATCAATCATATTCATGTACATATATCCGATGTAAAGATTCTACTTTTTGCTCAGAGTTGTTGTGGATATTATGGAACTGTACTGAATTAGAAAAAAATGCAAAGAAAACATTTGCACTAGTGCTCCTGAGAACTCACTGAAACAGTTATGAAGGTGTCATGACAAAGAAGAAAGAAGGCAAATACTCTGCCTCATGACTTAAACAGGAAATAAGAGATGACAGGTGCAGGAACATCCTAGGAAACCTTGGACTATGTTTATGTGAAAGCAAAAAATATATATATATTTAATTTCTTGTAAATTAACGCTACTACCATCATCTGTATTTCCGTTCTGGCCATGTTTACGATGTACACAGGGAGTTGCTCTGGAAGAAGGGGCGGTTTTTAATGTCAACACCTAGTTACAATTGCTTGTGAATCATATATATATACGCATATCTGCTTTCCACCTGCAGGGAAAAGAAAGCAATAAAAGAAGAGTTGTGGACTTGAAAAAATTATCAAATGATGAATGTGTGTAGTAAATGCGTTTATAATTTTGGTGGGAAGGGCAAGTGTCCTTATATTTAATTATTAGCCTCTTACCTTAGTAGGCTAGCTATGTTTAAAGCTTTGTTCTCCAACATTTTCTTGCTGTTCGGGTTATTTAGATATACATAATTAAATATCTTTAATATCTTAAATCTGAAATGAATTTTTTTTATATGAACTATGGATGTATTAAAGGTAGAAACTGCTGAACCAGGAGCTTTTCTTCGTCTTGTTCTTCGAGTATTACGCTACACTTGCTAGCAACCTGATGTTTAGACCATAACGCGCTAAAGCTCTACTAACAACACAGGTTGTCATATAGATGTTTCTAAATTAAGAAGCTTAGCTCAAGCATCGCTAGACACAAAGATCAAAACCTGAAGGAAACTGGCAGCAGCGGAACCGGTTTGGAAACAGATGAGGGAGCGGCTGCGTTTCCTGGAATGAAATGCACGAACACTAAACTGACTGGTTTTAATTCTGACCCGGCGAAGCCTGCGTTCATCGTCACATACTAACCGTGGAGCATCAAAGGACGAAACCATCCTGAATGACTTTTTTTAAATTCTCATTTAAATCCCTACAATTAACCTACAATCTTCAATTGTATAAGATTTATTTAAAGTAAAATCCTTTCATTGATTGGTTCACATTTAGATTAGCATAATGCCATTTGGTTATTTGTGCTAGTGAGATTTCCACCAGGGCTTTATTATTTTATTCTGTCACCCTCTCTCTCTCTCTTTTCATCAGTCAGTAAATCGCCAACAAAAGATTTTTGTGAAAAAAGCTTTGAGTTTCATGCTGTAACTGAAACCTTTACATTTTCACTTTGAGATCTCATTCACATGATGCTAATCATCACCCAGAAATGTTAAGTATAGACATTACTGCTCTCTGTGTTTGAGATTGTTGAATTTTTTTCCCCCTCCTATTAAATGTTGTCATAACTGCAGTGGTGGACGAAGTACACAAAGGATGTACTTGAGTTACAGTAGAGATACACTCGGAAAAATATTACTCCCTTTACACTTTTACTTCAGTAAAAGCACATAAGTATTTGCCTTCAAATGTACTTAAGGATCCAAAATTTGATTTATAATGGCTCTAATGTTCTGATAATCATTTTTGTCACAAGACTCTTTGCTTAATCAACTCTGTTTATGTAAAAAGACTCTAATGTTACTCCACTACACACATTAATTAAACACTATTTACATTATCTTCTTCTTCTTCTTTCGGCTGCTCCCATTAGGGGTCGCCACAGCGGATCATCCGTCTCCATACCACCCTGTCCTCTACATCTGCCTCTTTCACACCAACTACCTGCATGTCTTCCCTCACCACATCCATGAACCTTCTCCTTGGCCTTCCTCTTTTCCTCCTTCCTGGTGGCTCCATCCTCAGCATTCTTCTACCAATATAATTCATGTCTCCCCTCTGCACATGTCCAAACCATCTCAATCTCGCCTGCCTCACCTTGTCACCAAAACATCCTACATGCGCTGTCCCTCTAATAAACTCATTTCTAACACTATTTACATTATCATGAGCCCAAAACCTTTTCAACTAATTAAAGAAAATCGTGCAAATAAGGCCACGGGTGTTGTGTAAAATTAGAGTTGGGAGTTTCTTTCATCAACTGTATGTTGGTGATAAGTAGATACCACCAAGCGGCAATCTGAACAGGGTTTAAAACAGGGCATGTGCTCAACTTTGTTGGTGGTTTGATGTGTGCTTGAACAGTTAAGTTTTTCCCCAACTCATGAATAAAAAGAAACGACTGATTTTGCAAAATGTAGTTGAGTTAAAAGGAAGAAATTGGACTTTGAAATATTAGTTAAAGTACTGCAATACAGTAACGAATTACATTTTCTTTATTACTGTCCGCCACTGCGTAACTATAACAATTATGGCTACAAATGCTAATTTTGAGCAACAAAAATTATACTCCAAGCATTTAATAAATGCCATTAAAAGCATACTTAACATCCATCAGGGTGAACTAGTCATTTAATGACATTTTCCCACTGGATCAGGAGCACAAGATTGCCATTAATGGTGTTTAAAGAGCTTCTCAGGACACCTTTCCTCTCCAAATGTGTAGACTTTGCTAGTTTTAAAGGCATCTGCTAGATGTTTTGCATATTCTCTCATAAATTCCAGTTCCTTGTTTACTGATATAGTAGACAATCCCATCACACGCACAGGTTCATTTGATGATATTGTACCTCAGCATTAGTTTGGACATTCTATAGAAATGGCCAAGATTCCAGTAAGGATGAACTTCCTGCTTTTGCCTTTCCCGAAACCAGCGACCCAGAATCCCAATGTGAACCTCGGTACGAATTCATATGCACCCTCCCCTTTTGTTCCAGTTTCTAATAATACACCAATGCTTTTCCAGATGACTGGATTTTTCCTTTGGTAAACAGAATTGTTATTTTAAAGACCCAGTCTGTAATTGAACATGCGGGTTCACGCTTTTGCCGATTAAATAAGTATAAATCCTGATTATTTTATTAAAATCAAGATTTAGCTCATTAAGCATTAATAAATAAATTGTCAACATTTAAAAACTTTAGCTGGTCATTGAACCATGGCATTTTTTTCTCTCAAAGAAACCATTCCAAGAATGAAAAAGACAACACAAACATCTTTTTTTTTTTAAAAACAAATTTGCCAAAATGTTTACTAACGGCACGTATTCTTACATTTTCATCTACTGTACTTAAAATCTATGCAGAGTTAGAGTTCAATTATTCAAGTATTTTACATACAAATTGGCATGCAGTACAGTAGTGCAATACTGTGTCAATCTGCCACTCTAACACTGTAATAAACAAGTAGTAAACAGATATTAAACATGTAATAAACAAATCAAGCCGAGATGATAACATTTCTTGGACAAGTTTTTCCTCATCAGTTCAATAATGGACGTTTAGTAGGGGAAATTCAGACTTCAAGAAGCAAGTAAAGGCATTTCGGGTCTGACGGTGTGTTCACACCAGCAGCGACAAGATGCTGAAAGCCAAAAGGAAGTCAGCCGTATTGGACGAGTGCTGGTGATTTCCAGCGATGCGACCATTGCCCTTTGCACACACTAACAAGTCACAAGCCTACAATATCATTCAAATTGAGACTTTCTGAATTCTGTGTAAAACTTACGTGGTGACAAATCGAAAAGATTGGCTCAAATATTCCTCGGACCCATCCTACGGAGGTTTGTTCAGGTCCCCACAAGCTAGTAATTGACACGAGTGAATTACCATACCTTCTAGCATGAATTTATAGCACGATTTACTTCAGAACGATGTGGAAATCATTTTTCATTTAGCTGTAATGATTTATGATGACCCCTGATGCTCACCTACAAAGCAAAGAAATGGACCAGTACCCCTCTACCTCAAAGCACTTATATTACCCCCACACTGCTCCTCAAATTCAACTGCACTGGTCCTACCATCTCTCAGGTATAAAAAAAAGCCATGCTTCAGAAATCTACTGTGTTCTGGCACACGCACAAGCTTCAAACAATTTCTAGACCTACATCTTCCAGAAGTACTTTAATTACCAAAGAAAATATATATATATTTATATAAATTAGCTTTTCTAACTACATTTCCTCCAAATTAAGTTTTTAGACTGATAGTATTCTTAGTCTCTGTTCTAATGAACCAGGAAAAAGAGATTTTAAAGCACCTTTCGAAGTCGCTCAGGATGATTTTGATCACCAAAAATGTAAATGGAAATATGAAAAGAAACAATCCGTGATCAGCAGCGGTGGAAACAGTACATAAACCCTGTAGTTGAGTTAAAGTAGAGATAAACTCGGTAAAATATGACTCCAGGAAAATTAAAAGTGCTCCCGTTATATTTTTACTTGAGTAAAATTTCTAAAGATTCTTCCATCATTTATTCCTCTATAAATGTTCTGCTAGCTGTTGAACTGACGCTGAACTGTATGTTGGTGCTACGTAGAAACCACCAAGCACAAAATACGATATTTGACTTTGAAATGTAGCGACGTTAAAGTCTCCACAAATGGAATTACTTCAGTAAAGTACAGATACATGAAAAAGATACATGAATTACACTCCGTTACTGTCCACCACTGGTGACCAACCTGATGAGCAACAGAACAATGTCTATGTCAATGTCTCAACCAACAGGAGTCATGTACAGTTTCTTGGTTTTCGACCCTGCCCAAACAACCATTTTTTATTTTATTTTATTTTTTTATGTTTACTAGCTTCTAAGACTCTGCTGCCACAAGCTTTCAGTAAACCAAAATTCATTTAAGCAGAAATTGCAAATGTGCAAACATTAGCTTAAATGTTTACACGAAACCGTTTGTGTGTTTAAAACGACCGGCTATTTATACGGATATGGATTTACAGAGCTACTAGTGACACCATTTACATTTTATATTTATGGTGTTTTGGCAGATGTCAAATACATTTATCTAATTTATACAAACTACGCAGCTATGGGGTTAAGGGCTTTGCTCAGGGGTCCAGGAGTGGCAGCTTAAAGTCGCTTTGGATTTGAACTCATGACCTTTGGATACAAAGCCCAATACCTTAACCTCTAAATTACCACCTCCCCATAATCATAATCACATGCTGTAAACTAAAAACAGGACGGTCCATTAGTGACCAGCATAGAATGATCTGAGAGTGCAAATTAGAAAGAAAGAAAGAAAGAAAATATATCCATCAACACTGCCGGTGTGAACACAGAGTACAAACAGAAGCCTAACATGTGGCAGGGATTCTAGTGAACTTCTTCAGATCACAAAATAATAGATCTTTTGCAACAGATCGTGTGGCAAAAGCTAGACAGCTCGTTTGAAATAAATGAACTCTTGCCTATTCTTTTCTTTTACATATACCAGCGTTCAAATAGGATTGTACGTGTTTGTAGGTCATGAATATCAAAGAAGGATAAAGCAGGATTAAGGAAATAAAACGGGAATTAAAGTGGACAATCGGGAATTTTGTTTGTTTCTTTTTTTTTTTTTCCTTAAAATGCCTCTCAAACAAACTGAAACCTTTTTTTCCCTAAAAAACTTTCTTTTTTAAAAGCAAGTGTGCAGGAAAATGTCCTAAATATTTTCAGAGGTTTTCCAAGTATTACATAAAAAAAGAAAAAAGAAAATGAACAATATGTCATACTTCGTAGCAGTGAATTATTATTTATGGTACATCTGGAAAACATTCTGTATTACGTTACAAACCCAAGCTGATGTCCTCATCACCACCCCTCATAGCTCTTTAAGTTAATAAAACCAGAACTTCACCCAAAGCGCTTGCCATGTTCGCAAGAAACGAGAACACATTAATAAAATCATTCCCCGGGGTGAAAAACTTCAAAATGTAAAGCTTTTATCTGAATAATGCTCGAATTGCTGAGCTTACTGATATGCATTAAACTTTTTTTTTTTTTAACCACAAAACAACATCTGGGATCTTTTCATTCTAGAAAACAGCCACTTGCTCTTTATCGTAATAAGGTTTCCGTTTGTCTGAGAGGCTTGAATTGTTTTCATTTACAATAATATGCAGCTGAATGGATTAATTGTTGTTTTATCTCATCTATGAGAGAACTTCTGTTCAGGTTATTGCTCAGATCAGATCGATAAAAAAAAAAAAAAGGGAATAAGAGCTTTAGTCGATTGTGAAGCAAAAGTGCCAAATCTGTCATCTGTCAGTGCTACAACCCCCCCGAATAATCTATTCACTCCAAAACAATGATGAAAGGCAATATGGCCAAAAAAAAAAAGACAAATTTCACAAATAACAACAGAAAAAACATTTAAAGCATAAAAAAATAACAATCTAGCAAACCAACAGCGACAAGTCGATGGTCTAAGTTTAGCATGTTAACAGAGAACTTTACGAACTAAAAAAAAAAAAAAAAAAGCAACCTTGTTATAAACACCTCTGAATTAAACGTGACTCTGATCACAATAACGCAACGCCGGTGACACGAACCCTTCTGCGTCACCGTGTAAGAGGTGTTCCTTGGTATGCGTTGTGGGTTATTCCGTGGGACCCTCCGTAAAATGTCTGCGCATTAGATCGGAGCGTCCTCGCAAGAGATGCACCCTCATGTCTCCATGGTCCCGAGAGGTTCCCCGAAGCGGATCTTTTGGCCTGCTGTGAGGTTAAAGGTGAAGTCTTGTGGAGCTTCAAACAGCAGAACGATGGTGGATCCCAGGTTGAACTCGCCCAAGTGCTCACCTTTACGCAGACTCACGCCCTCCTGGTTGTTGTTGGAGATGTAGCTAAAGTCATTGTAGGAGCCTTTACTGTAACGAGGGTTGTTTGTACGGAGCTCCTGCCGAGGGAAGATTATGATCTGGTTAAATGGTAAATGTAGAGCGCTTCGAAAATCTCGATTGTTTTTATTTTGTATTTTACATATGAAAAAAATCAATATGCACATTTACACGGTGGTCAAAAGGTTTCAAGAATAATTTTGTAATACGCCAACAGATGGCAGCACAAGGCTGCACGCACAGTCACAGGGCGCACCGGCCTTCAATTCTGACCACGTGCGTTACCACGTCTGCTAAACTGACCACGTACACACACTGTCACTCAGCTATCTTAATTTTTTTACTTTATGACTAAGTAATATACACTTTCTAGTCCAGACTGTAAAGTCATGCAAGATATCAGAGACAGAAGTCAGAGCGTCACGTGATTACACAAGTGACACGCCCCCTAGAAACACACTTGAAATGCATCAGCAGTAGTGATTGAAACTACGAATGTGAAATACAAGTGTGGGAGTAATGAATGTGAATGAGGTCAGGGGTTCAAGGTCTTGAACTATTGCAAAGCTGCCACTCTTGGGCCCTTGAGCAAGGCCCTTAACATTTGGTACTCCAGGGGCACTGCGTCATGGCTGACGCTGCGTCTGACCCCCAGCTCCCTAAAATCGCTTAGCTATATAAAGACACAATTTCACTGTGCTGTAATGTACGTGTGACAAGTATGAAGCCCTGTAACTTTATTCACTTCATTATCCTTTTATTTCCTCTACCAAACTGCATTGGGAGGAAAAACTAGAGAACACTAGAGAAACTAAAACCACATTATCCAATCAAATTGTTAATGACCAGGAAATCGTTACAGATTCGAAACAACGAATCCTAAACGCTGTCTTTGCATTTTACCTTCTGATAAAATGCAATGTTTAACATTGATCATTTTAATTATCATGTTACTGGCATTAGATTTTTTTTCCCCTCACATCCAACATCACATCCAACATCACCAGCAGCGGTCACTGAGGACAGGTAAATCCTGGAACACACCAAAGCACCATCCCCTCAAACAGCCTCCTGCGTGCCTCTTTCTAAAAAAAATTCAGGACTCAAAGAGAAATACGAGTTGTGTGAAAGGGGACCGAGTTCTGACCTTGTCAAAGTAGATCCGGATGGATCCGACGTTGGTGGCGCCAACGGCAGTCAGTGAAAAGAAGCCATGTCTCCACTCTCCGCTCAACACCACGCGTTCATTATGACAGAAGAGCTCTTTAATCCATCGCGCTATTCCCGGGTTCACTGACATCAGAGAGCCTGCAAAAAAAAAAAAAAAAAAAAAAAAAACACAAACAGCCGTTTATTCTCTTTAGTGAGACGGAGTGAGGGACGAGTTATACATCTGTACAGATGCATGAATGAGGTCTGGAGAGGAAGAAAACCCAAAAGGAGAAGAGACACAAAAAGATAGATGTTTTAACATTTACGTTTACGCCATTTGGCTGATGCCTTTATCCAGATCGAAAATGATCTGATTCATACAACTGAGCGATTGAGGGTTAAGGGCCTTGCTTAAGGGCCCAGTAGTGGCAGCTTAGTGGTGGTGGGATTTAATCTTCTGACCTTCTGATTAGAGGTCCAACATCTTAACCAATTAGCTACCACTTCCCCCAAGACATGGAACAGTCTGACTCCACAATCATCCCTTTTGCACTGCACATGCATGAAGATTCCAGAGTACACCCAAATCTAAACTCTATCTGGACTTATTCTGTTCTGGATAACTGCATTTATAAATGATTTTCAGAAATCAGGAGCCTAGTTTCAGTACTGGCAATAGGAACAATTCTCTCCATCTCGAGAGGGTGAGAAGATGGACACAAAAGGTGGAATCACGGGAAGCATAAATCTGAGTCAAGCTTAGGTTAGTGGATTTTCTTCCACTATATCAATCCATATATTTGGCAGGATTATTTTTTTATCTCTTTTTATAATTATTTTGATACAACAGCACCACCTACAGGAAATCCCATTTTTTCCTATAACGGCATCGTCGTTTGAGGCCTAACGACATTTTTAATTCTAGACCAGTCTGGATACTGTCTATTGTACCAGATGCTGTAGCAAAAAATCTGTATAAGAGATTTGCATAGCATTTTTACATATCAGGGTCTGGATGCAAACCCGCACGCCACAGAATTACGTCTTAAGCCGTGAAAGGTACAAGATGCAGTATGCAATTCGATTGAAATTAATAATACATTGTCTATTTTAAAGTGTGTTAAAATCTCAGTCACTTTCCGAAATCATGCGATTACACGGGAAGATTTGCGCCTCACCAGGAAAATGGCGTCTGTGTGCAACTCTCCAATCAGTGGGCGAGTGAAAGCAGTGATAATCTCCCGGTGCCAGATACACCACGCAGTGGAACAGATCGTTCCCTTCCTTTGTGACCAGCAGGTTCTGGAAGTTGTTGTGATCATCTTCATCTAAACACCCAAAAACACAGATATTAGAACGACATTAAACAGGTCTCTCGATTATTGAATCAACCATTAAAAAATAACATTAGTAACACAAACAGGAAGGTAAAATAGGACCCACGTCTGATGCCCAAGCTCTCAGTCCATGTGTATGGACCAAGAAAGGTTTCCAGAGAGTAGGTGACCCCCTTCACCTGCTCTACCTCGCAGTTCTTTACCCGTCCAAAATGAAGGATCTTCCCATCAGCTGGACTGATCTGAGAATGTATAGAATAATGAGTAACTATTACATAATTTTTAACTTAAAAAAATATATATTCTCCAGCCTGTCAGTGTCACTCAGACACCCTTAACGGAGACCTGAATAGTGTAATTAGTTGATATGCTAACAAAGAACAAAAGTCCTTTTTTGTTTTTGTCTTTGAGTACAAGAGGAGGAGGCAGCACTGTGTTTTTCAACAGCTACAGAATGAAGATTATGATTGCAAAATTAGCAGTACATAAACAAATGTTGGAATATGAGGAAGAAATGCACAGGAGATGAAAGAAAAAAGAAACGATAACCAAGTTTAGTAAGTGATACCTGGATAAATTAGCTTGGATTAGGTTTTACAAATAGTAGTATCAAAAAGTCACACTATCACCTTCAAAATAGTCCCCCTGCACAGCAACACAGTGCTCCCAGTGACAGTTCTGGAATGTGTCCTGGAAGCAGGACAGTGCTCCCTGTGACTGTGTGAGCAGCATTGTGCTGCCATCTGGTGGCATGGTTTAAAACTAGTCTTGAAAATTTTCAATACCATCTCATACATTTATGGCATTTGGCAAACGCCCTTATCCTTACAGTTATCTCAGTTATACAGCTGAGCAACTGAGGGGTAAGGGCCTCACTCAAGGGCCCAGCAATTGCAGCTTAGTGGTGCAGGAATTTTAACTCATGACCATCTGAACAGAAGTCCATCTTATCCACTATTCCCAGTTTACATTTACCACCAAGCTGTTCTAGCTGCTAAATGCAGCGATATGGTTTGTTTGATACATAATCGATGCAGGCTTTAAAATCCTCTTTAAAACAACATTCTTACTGATTACATACACACGTCCACTTACCACGCAGTGCGAGCCGCACACTGGCCGAGCCTGTGGTTTGAGTTTGCGTCTGAAGAACTCGCCGAGGTTCTTGTAATGCTGCAGGTCCTCCACAGCGGCCTCCTTCATGTTCACCCCGAATGTCCATATGTACAGGCTATAAATGGGCTTCCGTAACCACACAGGCAGGTCGACCTGATTAAGACGACCCCAGGCCCTGGAGAGCAGGCGTGTGGGGATGGTCTTGTATATATTAACCTATATAGTAAATCAGGAAGCAGATTTAAGTATCCAGCTGTTTACTGAATATGCATTATGTAATTAATTACCAAAGTGATAAAAGCATATAACTCTAAAAGTAATCGGTTTGCATTTTAACTGAAGCAACAGTACTTAAAGAATTGCACAGAAAAAGTCTGCATTTTAAAGAAGCCATGCTCAAAAAACATTGAGGTATTTATTAATGTAGACGATCCAGAAAATTTTAAAAATATCCCAAGATTGACTTTTTTTCGAATAGTTCAAGGCAACAACTCAATTCAAAAGCTAACCTGAATTAAAAAGAAATCTTTTAATGATCAAGCTCATAAATTGCTTAACATCGTGAATAAGTATGCAATTTAAGACACTGTCCTCTGTCATCAGATTGTATATACTCAGTGGATTCATACTTCAGCTCTAATAGAGTTTAGTTCTTTAGTGTGAATATGAAAAAAGGTAGTTTGTTATAAAAGATTCAGATATTAGTATTTAACAAAAAAGCGGCTGTCTGTCAAACCAGTCTACCAGTCTGTCTTTATCACTGTGTGTCTATATATTATATCAAACTATCAATAAAGGAAAATAGAGAAAGATACAAAGAGACAGATAGACAGACAGTGATGGAAAGAGATACATACAGACAGTAAAGACATTGTGAGAAACAGATGGAGAAAAAACAGGAATAGGAACAAAAACAGAAAGACAGACAATTGTTTGATACAACCGGATAGACAGATGGACAGATGGTGTGATGAAAAGGAGATAGAGAAAGACAGGCAGACAGAGACAGACACGCAGTAATAAACTGTGACAGACAGAGAAAATGGCAGACAGAGACAGACAGAATAATAAATGGTAACAGACAGAGACTGGGAAAGACACGTTGACAGAGACAGACAGAGAGTGATAGATAGTGACAGACATGCAGACGAACAGAGATTAAAACAGGAAGGTAGACAGACAGTTGATCGATGCGAACAGACATGCAGACAGACAGAAATAGAGACAAGACAGGTAAACAGAGAGAGTTATAGATGGTGACAGACATGCAAACATACAAAGATAAAGATAGACAGACGTTAAATACTCTCATCTTCAATTTAGTTAAAAAAAAAATCTGAGATCAATGAAATGATTTCACAGCAACACAGCAACATGGAAAAATCATTCTAAGACTCTGATCCTCTATTGACAGTGTGTGCTTATAAAGAAATATCATCCAGTTAAATCAACAGTCTGAAATGATCATTACAAATGAGTGAATGAATAACTGGAATTCTGAGACAGCGTATCAGAGGCTGGGCCTGACTGGGAATTCTTTTAGATCCTGAACAATGCTGTGAAAGCTGCCATGGCACACTAGTGAGGAGTTGGACAAAGCTTTCCTCAGTTCAGTAAACCTCAGCAGGACAGAGCGCCTTTTCACGCCGGCCTGTGGAGACTGAATACGCAAGCAGCCATCTGCGCTACATGCTCTTGCCCTCAATGCACCCTTTGAATTGTATTAAAAGATTTCTTCTGGTCTGAGTTGGAATGGAAAAACGTTAAACCGATAAAAAGGCAATATAAAGGATAGTCTCTGGATACTGATTTCACACAGAGCTAACCAAACACACACACAAACACACATACACACTTAGATGCGTGTAGTTTTGGCCGTAATGCCCTTCCTCAAGACTTACTCTGCTGGTGGGTCTCCAGCCCACCTTAGCGAGGGGCTTGAGTACAGCGAATGGCAGTATGTAGTGGAGGAAGGAGAGTGGCCATGAGCGCAGTCGGGCAGTGGGCCGGGACATACAGCTCAGCTGTCCAAGGCGCCGCCGCAAAGCCAACTGCGGGAACTGCAACCTGTGCAACACGCATGACGAAGCCAGTGAGGCTCAGAGCTCAAAACAGTACATTACTACACTACTGGTAAGATTTGAACAAGCATGATGTAAATCAACAACATTAATTCATTCAAGCGTTATTCATGAAGCACCTGTTTCATCAGTCAGGAATATAAATTGCAGAAATACAATTCGCATTTTTAATAATAAAAATACACAAACATACTGTAATTCTAGTCTTAACATTTCACATACAAATTAAATACTATTATCACCTAGGGCTAAACAGGTACATTGTGAATTGAATTGAGCTTACAATCTCATTCAATGTATAAAGCGAAAAAAAAAAATAAAATAAAATGAAATTCAACTGTAACCTTCAGAAGCACCATACTGCATTTTCTTACACGCCGAGTTGACGGTGAACTCGCAAACCTAGTCACAAAATCTTTTACTAGCAACCAAGCAAAATCTATTTTTTTATTTATTCTTCATTTAATGCCATGCATCAATGGCTATTTCCATGGCAGGATTGGGGTAAATAAAGCAAAAAATGTTAGAAATTTTTACAGCATTACAACAATAGAATCTTGCAAGTTAACAAAAGGCCGTTCTAGGAGGTCTTTCTCTTCAATACTAATAAAACTACTACTAATTTAATGAAATCTCTAGCGTTTCCTCTGTGAGACATTTTGGAAAAATCCTTAATACATACTTTCTGAGGAAAAATTTTGTCTATTGTTGTTCAGAGAATAAAGAAAAATAGAGGCTATTACATATATATAATTTTTTTTTGTTTGATTATTTTTTTTTTGCATATCCCAACTTGTAAGAAAGATGTGGGTCGGGGATTCGGGTCAACCATGATACAGCTGGATACCCCGGGAGCTGAAAGAGCTCGACAGTACTGGGTCTTGAAGCCTCGCCCTTCTGATCAGAAACCCAGGGCCTTAACCGTTGAGCCACTTCCCTAAAAGCACATTAAAACGTTTGATAATTTTTCAAACAATAGCTAAACTTCTCTAATCTCTAATCTAATTATCTAATCTCTAGTGTTACTATCCTAAAGGTCCTTCAGAACAAACACTGAATATAAACCATAATCTGAGGTAAATAACAGGTCAATAACCGTGTCATAAAGCAGCTGAAAGATTTTGCCTCCTCTAGAAAAGAAATGATTAAAGGCTAAATTTGTAGGGCATACGATGTTGTTGAAGCCAAAAAAGAAAACATTTTTTTTTTAATGGTTATTCAAAGATAAATGTTTAATCAAGCTATATGCATCTTGTTCTAACTGGAGAAGGAATAAGAGAACACAAACAGAAATTAGCGCACACAAACAAAAAATATAAAACCTTTTCACTTTCAATGGTATTGCAGTCTGCCATGACCATATACACACAGAGTTAAATATTTATTGCATCATTTTTTTTTATGCAAAAGTGATTTGTTTCTGTCTGGTTAAATTCTACAAGAACTTGATTTTTGTGGACAATTTACACAATTTTAATAGCAAATCTATTAAATGTTTACGATGACTCCATTTAAATATCAGTAAGTACATTAAGTTAGACTATATGGACAAAAATATTGGGATTTTCCGCCCATAGTTGGTACGTTCCCAAACTTTTACCACAATGTTGAAAGCGCACAATTGTATAGGATGTCTTAAAAATCCTGTGTTACAGCATGACAATAAACCTGTGGACAACTTCAGGTACCCTCAGCCCACTCACGAAACATTAATACCTGACTTAACTCCTTTGTGGACCAAAACTGCCCAGCCACACTCCAATATCTAGTGCAACATTGTCACAGAAGAGTGGAGATTATTATAATAGCAAATGGAGACTAAATGTGGAATGGGATGTTCAAAAAGCCTAATCTTATAGTCAGGTGTCCACAAATCTCTCTCCATATAGGCGTATGCACCCTTATGGTTACAATGAAATTCTTGCTAAATGTGTTTCATTTCTGTCAGATGTTTACCGAACTGTTCTGAATATTTGATTAAAATAAAATCTATAGTCCAAGAGCCTTTGAAATGAACGAGCTTTGAAACCCTGTCGCAGCATGAACTTGTAAAAAGCTAGTGCAGCTGTATGTAGACTTATGTTTGGTAGTAGACCGTGGCAATATTTTGAATTTAGACAACTCTCAAGCACGCAAGTGATTACACACCAGAAACCTGCTCTGCATATCTTTAGACAGGGATCAGTTGGGGAAAAGTGGTTTGTTCGCGAGCATGTGGAGATTGAGGGCATGTTAGCAGACTAGAACGAGATTACCTTCAGTCCGTCAGTGAGCTGGGGATTTCTGGAACTGAAAGTGATGAGTGAGCAGTATTGGGGTCAACTGGAAGTGAAGTGAGGAAGCTATCTATAGGTCCTAATACACTGTCTATTCTAATCAGGATGAGACCATGCGTAATCAGTGGCCAGAGAGAGAGAGAGAGAGAGGTATAGAAATTCTTAACATTGAATTAACTTGGGCTAGTGATGAGACTGTTTGTTGGGAAAAAAAGGATAAAATAATAATATTTTACATGAGTCTCCATCAGAGAACAGTTAATAACCACAACAGTGATTGAACGATAATGAATGGAAGTTTGGTGTCACCCAGATGAAGATGGGTTCCCTTTGAGTCTGGTTCCTCTCAAGGTTTCTTCCTTATACCATGTCAGGGTTTTTTCCCTCATCACTGTCACCAATGTCTCGATCATTACGGATAAACTTCGAAACTTCCTTTATATATTTATATTCATAATCTATCTTTCTGTAAAGCTGCTTTGGAAACATGTCCACTGTTAACTGCACTGAATAATAAGCAGATTTGGAGAAGTTATATACAATAAAATGAAATGACAGACCTATAGTGTTAAGTAAAGCCTATTAAATGAAGCTCGAAAAAAAATCAGTACTTCAGTTTCACCAGAATTTACCAAAAGAAATTTACATTTCAATTGCATACAAGTATTAATGTTGCCTCATCACCATACCACTGGATGCCAATATTATATTTAATATAAATATCCAAAAATATTATGACTTGCTCAAAGTTTTTGGGATGTCATGCAGTTGTACAGGTTTATACTTTGAGGCTAAAAGTTTAGAGGTTGTGGATCAGAAATCAGGAAACTCGCAAGTCAAAGAAAGGCTATGCTAATAAATTAACATGGGAGGGTGGTTTGATTGTGCGTTTACTAGATTCATTTAAGCATGTTCAATATCTGCTTTATAAGTACAGTAAGTGAAGACTCAATAATTTGTTATATTTTCCAAAATATATATACACAATATATTTTAACCACTGTATAAATGCTGCCATATTGAGGTCATAGGACTGACCGCATTAATGTTATTGTCAATGATATACATGAGATAATAATAAATAATAGTTTGAGGCTCTCACCAGTACACAGCAAGGGGTTGTTTGGGGGTCAGCAAAGTACTGTGAGCTATATTGAGTCTTTCTGGGCAACATTCGGTTCTAGTTACAGTCTGGTTGTGCAAAGGAGCCAGAAATTCCAATCCACATCATCTTCCAAACCATGAAACTGTATGATGGGAATGGTGTGGAGAAATCTTTGAACTGAACGAGGTATTTACCACAGAGCAGTCACTAAAACTGGACTAAGCTTGATTGATTTCTCTACGCAGTGCTGACCTAATTGTCGCCAAGGGCTGCCCGATTCTTCATGAGGATATTGATCCAAACGGTTGTGTTGTGCCATCTATGTAACACGATCTAAGTAGATGCTGTTTGAGATCACAAAGAGATACAGATATTCTCCCAGGACAATAAGATCATGATCAATAATAAAAACAAAAATTTGGTATCATCCACTACCACAAACATGAATCTCCTCTCACACAAAATAAAAATTTTCTTAGTCTTTCTGACAGTGCTGAATTATTTTCTGTGGAGAGTGTACTGTAGCTTTAAAACTGCACTGCAGAGGTTATCAGTAGCCATTTTTAAACCATACTGCTCTTGTTTATCCTATATTACATAACCTTACTCGCT
Organism: Silurus glanis; assembly: GCA_014706435.1. Lineage (NCBI taxonomy): Eukaryota > Metazoa > Chordata > Actinopteri > Siluriformes > Siluridae > Silurus > Silurus glanis. The sequence continues at coordinate 2,664,390 of JAAIIK010000041.1, forward strand.
TCTGAGGTGAATAATTGCAGTTGAGGCATTTCAATTTCCCTCATTCTTTCATGAACGTACGGTTATAAAAGGGTCAATTTGGTACGGTAAGTAAAGAAAAATAAACAAAAAAGGCTTTTGTGCACTACACCCCCTAACCCCCCCCCCCCCCCCCAACCAGCCCATCTAGCCTGTCTGGCACAGCTGAGCACACTGGTATGAAGAGCACTGCAGCTTACTTGCTATTCACGCCACAGAATAAAACACAGGGAGAATTTGCTGGCTCGGAGTTTAGGAGTCTGGCAAAGGGAACAAAGAAAATCAACGAGGGGGAAAACAAAGTACACGGTGCCTCCTCTTGAGAGGTTGTTTCTCCGTTTGTGTGTCTGCATGACTGAGCAGCTCGTTATAAGGACAAGTCATGGCTAAGGCTAAGAACGGCTGGGTTAGCTCCCATGCATTGTGGCTTCCTGGCAAGATCTTAATAGTATTACTGCACAATTAGGCCAAATGCAAAAAGGAGAGCACGCACACACACACACACACACACACACACACAAACACAAAAGCATTCACCAGGGACATTATTAAATCCCCATAGATCTTCTCAGCTTTGTATTTTTTTTCATCTCTCATTATCCAGTATTTAACATATCTGCTTTTCTTTAAAACACAAAATTCATCAACACCAAAGCTGTATAATTCAGTTGCATGCACTCTCATACACACACACACAGGCCCGTGCTCTACTCCATCACACTCTCTCCATCCATCCACGCTCCCGTGATACCTGAAACGGCTCTGATGGCTGATCTGAACGACCCCCGGATCACCGGGGCCTTTGGCATCAGCGTTTCTATTGTCGACCCCCGCGGACCCCTCTGCCGCTCCTGCTAACGAGGAGGAGCCGAGCGGTCGGAGGCGCCGGGCATCAACCCTGACTCTGTGGAGATTGTAGCAAGAAGACGGCCTGTGCAAAGCTCTGCAACATCTCACCATTTCCCTACTGCGCTCCGCTGCTGCTGCTGCGTCAGGCTCGGCTGACACATGATCACGGTAGAGAGAGGTGCACCTTGCGATGCTTTCCTGGTCCTTCTGCTTGCTTGGCTTCTGCCGGTGCTTTTCTCGATCTCGAAAGCCAGCCCTTGGAGCCAATAACTGGTTTGCGCTGTGGGCTTGTGATTGGCCGGTTGAACGCTAGAGCCGCCTCCTGTGGTGTTAAGCGGCTGAACTGATGCTGCTGAGAGAATGGTGGTTCGAAAACATGGGGGTGGGGTGAGCGTTGTTTTCTTTCATTTTTTTTTTTTTCGCTAGACAATACAGTCAGGCATGTGCTTACTGGATCCTGAACCCTTTTACCCGCCTGGCTAAAAAGCAGAAGTCATGTTCTGTAACTGAGACATAAATTCGACACAAACCTCTAAATCACACGCAAAACTTTTATATTTATTTTTTTTTGTATATTTTTATATTTCATTTTTGTGAGAACACCAGAAAACTCTCTAGAAAAGAAGATCCAAATAGACCCAAAAACGCAATTAAAAATTAAATTCAAGAATCTTTTTTAATAAAAACTTGAATTCATTTGCCGACTTCAAATGAATGGGTTTAGGAATGAAAACTTTTCTGGTGTTCAACTGCAAATCTACTGCATGTGTTCAAATGAGCTTAAGATCTGAAAGGTTGTGTGTAAAAAAGAAACGCCTGAGAATCCCAACATTGTGACCAAATTTAGCAACCTCTAATAATAATAAAGGAACATATATCAAAGATAAAACATACACTGCCTGTTTTTTTTTGTTGTTGTTGTTCTTTTAATAAAGATTATTAAATTGTGTACCAACTTCTGCACTGCACTCCTCACGTTTCAAAATACTGCAGTGTTGCTATATCATGAAAATGTCCGATTTTGTTCCCTAAATAGCACACCATTTTTATTGTTCCGTATCGGGTACAGTACTGTAATCTGTATTCATCTATCTAAACGTTTATGATATTAAAAAAAATCAAATAAAATAAACGATTAGAGATTATAAAAAGCTTCTATAACTGCTTTCGAATGTTGTCGTGTCACACCTAACTATTCGTTTCCTTCAGTTTCCAAAATACTAGTGTCAGAGGGCATACTCACACCCTGTCAAATATATAAAAACTTTTGCACTTCAATTTAAAGCACATTAGCCTCGTTTTCTAAACAGAATTTAACACCCCACAGTAGTTTATCACATTTTAACATTCTAGCATTCAATATTTAAAAAAAAAGTGTCTATAAAATTGTTTAAAAATCTTTCCTTTTTTCCAATTTAAACAACCTCGAATAAATTTTTACCTACTTTTTACCCGGTGATCCTCTAATACGAGGGAGAAAAGCGAGTTTTCGAGTAAGTTCTACCCCTTTTCCTGTCGGCTCTTAAGAGGAGGAAGCTAACCACGAGCCAATGTGAGTCATCTGAACTCTGAACAGCTGTGAAAGCCCTTTAACTGAATCTCACAGTGACATCACCACCACACATTATCGGACAGGCCAATTAGTGAAGGGTCTCACTTCCTGTTTGGCCGTGATCATGAAGAGAGTCTTGGGATTCGAGATCGGCGTATTTTTTAGTATTATTATTTTAGCAAGAACAGGATGTACATATTTCTTTGAAAGAAAGAAAAAAAAAAAGTGGAAAAAGGGAAAGTACAGCCTGTAACGGGAACAATCTGAAACAATAGCTGACAACTCATTCGTTCGGCCTCAACAGACCAATTCAATGCGACGTCATGACAACTTTTAAACAAATTTTACTCAGTGTTGGATGGTGGGAAGAAGACACAATGGTTCCAGTCATTGTGGTATTAACCACCAAAATACACAGATATTGTGTACATCTAAATAACTACAGTTTGCAGTTGCACATTTTAGTGGGTTTTTTGTTACATTTTTAATGAAGAAAAAAACAACAATATACGAACTGGTCTAATTTTCGGGAAAACACGGTAAGTCGTTTTTTTTTTGGCTACTTTCTATTTTCATCAAAGATATAAGCAACTTTTACTCTCTACTAAGCTGCATTTATAATTCAATGTGTGTACTTTGCACAGCAGCTTTATCTGCCGTGGCTTATTTATTTTGCTCAACACTCCCCTACCTGCATCTGCTGCATGTGCGCAACTTTTTAGCACTCACATTTTTAGTCCAAAAAGAGTTCGAATACATCAACAAGAGGTGACATTTGGTTTAATGCCTTTCTCTCTCTTTCTCTCTCTCTCTCCCCCAATCAGTGAATTGGATTCCTTGTCTGAGAATTTTTTCCACGTTTTCTTGGGCAGTAGATTTTTACGTACACGTTGCAAAGGCTTTCGATTTGGCAAAATGAACATGCTGAAAAATTATTGATTTTTTTGACTGTAATCTACAATCAAAAATTCAAAATCTTGATCATTTAAAGCATACCCAGACCCAAAACTAAACAGTGATTGAACTTGTAGGACTGTTCCAGTCTCTCAACTCAAACAGGAACATTTCATTGGTTTGTTGTCCTTATCTTATTTTATTATCTAACTGTCCACTGTGACTCGGGTCAACACCAGGTCAGCACAAGTGACAGTCAACAGAGCCGTGCTGGAGGTACGATGTCTAGGTGATGTAATGAATGTAAAACGATCCAGATCAGGTATGACACATGTCTTTCCTAAAATAAAAACCGGCCAATTGGCTCGGCACCATGTCACTCCACTCTCTGCTCATTCGTCTAACACTGGCTAAGCTCGTCAACAATGTGGAGATAAAAAATCAATTCCAAAACCGTGCCAATGGTTTATACATACATTTTCCTTAATTTATCAATTAAATATTAACTGACAGAGGAGTCCAAGGATATTTCTTTCTAAGAATGTAATATTAAATATGAACAGCATTTTTTCAGTGCATAACTGACCGTAGGATTCAGGTGTGTTTTTTCAAACATACTATTCCACATTTAGTCCCAATGTGCTGCTATAACAACCTCCACTCTTCTGGGAAGATGTTCCACTAGATTTTGTGGAGGTGTGTGTTTATTCAGCCACAAGAGTGTTAGTAAAGGCAGGTACTGATGTAGGGTGAGGAGGCCTGGGGTTCAGTCAGCGTTCAAATCCATCCCAAAGGTGTTCAAAAGGGTTAAGGTCAAAACTCTATAGCAGGCTACTCAAGATCTTCCTCTTCAACCCATGTAAAGCATATCTTCTAGGAGATGGCTTTGTGCACAGGGGCATTGTCATGCTGGCACAGGTTTGGGTTTTCTAGTTGAAATCCGAAGACATCATTATACAATTGTGTGCCACCAACTTTGTGTTAACAGTTTGGGGAAGAACCAACATATGGCTGGAAAAATCCCGATACTTTTATCTATAAAGCGTATAACTGATGTCAAATTCATTTCTATTTGCACCATTTTGACTGACTGAATAAAACATTGCAAGTAAAACGTGAATAAACAATAAGGCTTGGCAAGATTAAATGTAAAAGACAAATTCACAAAGTGGGCCAAAGGTGAACATGTTGAACATCCAGCAACAAGAACACTACAATCAATGAGAACATGGGTCGATTTTCACTACACTAATCAACACGACAAGAAGAACACAGTGATGTAATTAAAAATTGAATAATATCCTAAACTTATACGTAATTTCGACATCACTGAGAAATGAGACGTCTCACATTACAAACTGTTATGAAACAATATTCGAAGCTGATGTTGAAGCACCTGCTGACAGTAAAAAAGCAGAAATTATGATTTTATCAGACAAATAGTGTGAATGTTATTCAGAAGTAACAGAACAGTGGGTGAAATTAGAAACTGCAGCATTAGGAACACGAGGCCTCGATGACCTTCTTACAAGGTCGATAAGCCCCAAATAACTTTATTTACAGTGTGCCCTAGACAACATTATAACAGACTGAACAGACAGGGACAAGTGGTTGCATCAGCAATGGATTTAATGAACAATCCTATCCTCAACTTAAGTCTGTAGCAGAATTCGTTTTTTCATCGGAAATAGGAATCATTAGTATTATATATACACAATACACAGGTGCATCTCAATAAATTAGAATGTTGTGGAAAAGTTCATTTATTTCAGTAATTCAACTCAAATTGTGAAACTCGTGTATTAAATAAATTCAATGCACACAGATTGAACTAGTTTAGGTCTTTGGTTCTTTTAATTGTGATAATTTGGGCTCACCTTTAACAAAATCCCACCAAAAAGTCACCAAATCTCAACAAATTTGAATACTTTATAAGACCAATAAAAAAAAAAAAACATTTTTAGTGAATTGTTGGCCTTCTGGAAAGTATGTTCATTTACTGTATATGTACTCAATACTTGGTAGAGGTTCCTGGTAGAGGCTTTGCTTCAATTACTGCCTCATTTCGTCGAGGCATGGAGGTGATCAGTCTGTGGCACTGCTGAGGTGGTATGGAAGGATTCTTTGACAATGGCCTTCAGCTTATTTGAATTTTTTGGTCTCTTTTTTTTTCCTCATTTTCCTCTTAACAATAATCACATTCTCATCAGATTCTTTATGGGGTTCAGGTCTGGTGAATTTGCTGGCCAGTCAAGCACACCACCACCATGGTCATTTAACCAACTTTTGGTGCTTTTGGCAGTGTGGGCAGATACCAAATCCTGCTGGAAAATGAAATCAGCATCTTCATTAATCTGGTCAGCAGAAAGAAGCATGAAGTGCTCAAAAAGTTCCAAATGGCAAATGGGAGCAGTGACTTTGGTTTTTAAAAAACACAGTGGACCAACACCAGCAGATGACACTGCACCCCAAATCATCACAGACTGTGGAAGCTTAACACTGGTCTTCAAGCAACTTGGGCTATGAGCTTCTCCACCCTTCCTCCAGACTCTATCAACTCGGTTTTCAAATGAAATTTGGAAAAATTGCTCTCATCTAAAAAGAGGACTTTGGACCACTGGGCACCAGTCCAGTTCTTCTTCTCTTTAGCCCAGGTAAGATACCTCTGACGTTGTCTGTGGAGTTGCTTGACAAGAGCAATACGACAACTGAAGCCCAATTCCTTGACACGTCTGAGTGTGGTGGCTCTTGATGCCCTGACCCCATCCTCAGTCCATTCCTTGTGAAGTTCACCCAAATTCTTGAATTGATTTTGCTCGACGAGCCTCTCAAGGCTGCGGTTCTCTCGGTTGGTTGTGCATCTTTTTCTTCCACACTTTTTCCTTCCACTCAAATTTCTGTTAACATGCTTGGATACTGCACTCTGTGAACAGCAGCTTCTTTTCAATGAATGTGGCTTATCCTCCTTGTGAAGGGTGTCAATGATCGTCTTCTGGACAACTGTCAGATCAGCAGTCTTCCCCATGATTGTGTAGCCTCGTGAACCAAACTGAGAGACCATTTTGAAGCCTCAGGAAACCTTTGCAGGTGTTTTGAGTTGAGTAGCTGATTGGCATGTCACCATATTCTAATTTTGAAATAGTGAATTGGTGGGTTTTTGTTAAATGTGAGCCAAAATCATCACAATGAAAAGAACCAAAAGACTCAAACTGCTTCAGTCAGTGTGCACTGAATTTATTTAATACACGAGTTTCACAATTTGAGTTGAATAACTGAAATAAATGAACTTTTCCACGACATTCTAATTTATTGAGATGCACCTGTATATGCTGAGATTAAATTATATGAACATCTGCAAACTGCTCTTTACACAATTACAATTCTATGATGATTCAACTTCTAGTTAGATCAGGCATCTGTGCTGCATAAAACCATCAGCCACTAAACTGAAACCAATTCTATTCAATTCTAACCAAAATCGATTTTTGTGCCAACTGTTTAAAACTGCAACACTTTTGCTTATGAAATGTTTTAAATCTAGAGACTGTTTCCTGTGCAGTTTTAGAAACATATCTGCAAACTGTGTAATTACAAATTGAATCTATTTTTATTAAATCGGCTCGAGAATCCAATTAAATTTTGTGGTAATCCAATCTGGGCATCTGCAACACCAAGCCCCATTTAATTCCTTGGAATTTACACCACAGGAATTATACCATAGCAGTCTATTCTAAAATCTGATTGGTCAAACAGGGGTTAAATAGTTTTGCCAAAATATCTCCTCGAACAGAGGTTCAGGCTCAAAGGCAAATCACCTGGTTATATGGTTTACATGTCCTTGCTGTAATGCACCATTGTGTCTACAGTAACATCTTAACACAAATTGGCACATAATCCTGATTACACACATTCCATAACATTATATTTTACTATAAACTGACAGCACGTCATTCTTTGATTCGCAAACTGCTGTGGTACAAGAGGAACAAAACACTTTGTGCCAAACTGGAAAAAAAAATAAAAAATAAGTGAAACAGTGAGTTACCTAACATAATGGACTTAATAGTCCTTAGTGTATATCCTTATGTAATGTACATTTATATTCCAAACACGTCCTCGCTACATACAGTGTCACAATATGTTTGCAATATCGCCCACTCCACTTTGGTGTTTGTGCCCAATGTAAACAAACAGGCCAAGAAGAAAACCCAGTAGATGCCCAGGCCAAGACAACGTCCCACTCAGGAACAAATATATAGTAAAATCGGAAAAATATAGTAGAGTGATTCCTCACACACACACACACACACACACACACACACACACACACACACGTGCACGCACAGGGCATGGTATCCAGAGACACTGGTGATAAATTTATGCTAAATGATCAGGATGCTTCTCTATTGCTACTCAACAATACTGCACGCACACACACACACTGTCAGTAGAGAAAGCAGACTGCCTCAGAACTGATAAAACGATCAGCATAAGAGCACTGAGAGCAAGCCATGTTCCTGGGTTGTTGGTTTACACACATGATTAAAAACCACAGCTGAAAAATACATAAGAGCCTTACCTGTAGCTCATTGGCGAGACGCGGAGGAACCTCGATTCCAAGCTTCTCCAGATTCCGGTCTTTATAACGTTCGTATTGATTGTAGCCGAGGTAGCCACTTCCAGTAGCAATCAAGAGAGGAAGCGGGCGTACACGAGCTTGAAGACCTTGAGAGCCTGAATCAAAGAGGGTGTGTGTGTGATTTCAGAGATCTTGTATCAGACAATGGCTTGACACACTGTATAAGACAATGGCAATAAAAATCGAATCCTAAAACGTTTCTGATTTTACAGTACTGGTCCACAAAAAGCCCAGGAATAAAGAAAATGACCTTGTTCCCTCTTACATCATTAATCAGCAAGATCTCAATCATATTGAGTTAGACATAAAAAGGATTTATCCTTTCATTGAAAAGTTTTGATTATGTTTTGTCAATAATATTTTTGGTAGTTGCCTACATTTTGTCATCAGGTAGCAATAGCGAGGCGACTAAATCCATCGCCAGTGATTATGGACCGCGACAGGAAAATCAGGCTGATGAGTTTACAGTGTAAATCTGCTCAAACATGCAGAAAGTGTGCAGTTTCACTTTGGAAAAAGTTTTTATTTTTTTCCCCTTTCAGTACCATAGTCTATGAACCTTTTTGAAAAATCTATGCTAACAATGTATGTAAAAAAAAATTAAAGGAATAAAAAATAAATAAAAAAAAATTTGTGGTGATTAGGAAAATAGTTTGATATTTGTCCGAGCCAAAAGCACACTTTTTGGTATGAACTCTGTTACAACATTTATCCCAACTCTAAAAAAAATAAAAAATAAAAAAAAAATAAATGTCAGAAGAAAAACAAATAACTGCTGAAGTAGCAATAGATTTTAATCCTGTGTCAACATCTTCGTGGTAAAAAAAAAATTAATTACAAAAGTTTGAGAGTCGCATAAATTACAATAAAATTAAAAACGATTAAGGATACAGCAGTTGTAATGGTAAAATGTTTCGTTTTTTGTCTGCATGTGACAAAAAAAAATTCAAACCTTCCCTCATAAAATCGTGTAATACTTTTCAAAAGAAAGAGGGGTCTTTGCCTTTAAGTGGAAATGTACGAGTCAATCCTGAATAGCCTATACGACCTCCAGTGTACACCACAGTGTAGGCTTGTTTTAAAAGACGTCAGATATCAAAAACAGCGAGAAAAGAAAACGTCATTACAAACTATTACAGACAACCGAAACGACTTCTACTGCTACTTTTTGGTGGTGTGTAATAAATCCCAAGGTTCCTATCAAACTTTTATTCTCAAAAAAGGCACCTTTGGGGTCTGGTGATACTAATAACTATAAAACCAATAGTTATATTTTAATGCTGGTAAAAAAATATTTTAAAGATTTGTAAGTCTTTTACTGATTAACTAGCTAGTTTTACTGTGGTAAAGATTTCCTAACTAGCTTTCCTACAGGCAGTTATAACAAACAGCTAGCAAACGTTTACAGCTAAAAGGCTAGGGAATAGGACTGCTGCATGTTTCTCCAACTATTTCAAGATCGGTCTTAGGGTTTTAAAATGATCTGAAGCAGCAGGTTGTAAAACATCAACACTGCTTTCAATATCCTCTCAGAAGCGTTAGCGTTAGCGTCTATGAGCGAAGGTCAACAGTGCAGTGTTGCGGGTAGCATAAGGAATTATTCAAATGAGTAATAATCTGAAGTTTTTAAAATATTGTTCAAATGTTAGTCATTTGTTAGAATTCCTATTTCAATATTTTGGCCAAGCTCACAACATTATGTGTACTCTAGTCAGGCAAAGGCCAAATGATAACTATTATCCGTGCAAACTCGTCCTGTTTGTAAAAGTTTTTATGGAACGATTAAACACCTTGAAAGTGACCGTTTGTGCCTTGGGGAAGTCTGTGGGGATTCAAAATGCATTTTAAAACTGAAATATGGTTCATTTTACTTTAGAAAGTTGTTCAAATTTATTAAAGACAAAAATATTTTACGGATATAACTAGGGTATGTACATGAACTTGTTGCACAGGACTACTCTGGAGACAAGGAATACACATTCCGATTATACTGCCATCATCTGTCTTTGGAAAGACGACATAATTTCCCAGCATTCATTAAGAGTAAAAAGCCCAGAGTGAGTGAGCCAAAAAGACCTTCATGAAGTCATTGAATCTTCTAGAAAACAATAATGCTTACCTTTTGAAAATCCACGTAGATGTGCGTGTCGACTCCATCGGATTTGGTAAGCAGTTGGGAGTAGAGGAGAACTGCATATAAGACACAAATACTTTCTATTTTTACACAGCACACAATAACACCTGTATTACAAGTCTTACAAATTAATCCCTACATCCAATTTTGAATACTTTAATCATTAAGTAATATAAAGTATTACATTGGTTTAGTATTTATTTAACAATTAATAAATATGTTAGCCAAGACCGCCATCAGTTTGTACCACAAGCTGATGAATGTTCGATTCTGATTGACCAAAAATCGTAGATTCATTTTCTTTAAGGGCAGTTTTGACCAGACTGCAGCATTTACATGGGCGTTTTTTTCTTCGATTGATGTTTATATTTTATGAATTTATCATCCTCGGTATTGGTGCCTTCATTCAAACTAAAAATAATCTTAACCCAAGGAAGATCTCCAGATCCGAGAACTTTTACATTTCTCATCATGACTATCTGCCTTTTTTTTCCTTTATAAACTTACACTGACCAGGCATAACATTGTGGCATTATAACATTATGAGCGGTGAAGCAAACTGGTCACCATGTCTTCATTGAGCCCATTTTATGCACAGGGGCATTTTAGTTCCAGTGAAGGAAAATTTTCTAATTAGAGAGATAGAACTTTATTTTCATTGCATAGTACCGGTACACAGCAACAAAATGCAGTTTAGCACCTACAAGAAGTGCAAATAGGAGCAATATTGCAAATTTACAAGTGCAGATCAATATGTAAGTATATATGTAATATATAAATGTAAACATATGTACAGTAAATAAATATAAAGGCTATTGCAGTGAAACGATGTGTGGACTGTTGAAATATACAAGTAAATAGTTATAAGGCTATGGCACTGAAAAAATTGTGTAAAAGCTGAATAAACAAGTACACAATATACATACACATATACATATATACAGTGCCTTGCGAAAGTATTCGGCCCCCTTGAACTTTGCGACCTTTTGCCACATTTCAGGCTTCAAACAAAGATATAAAACTAATTTTTTGTGAAGAATCAACAACAAGTGGGACACAATCATGAAGTGGAACGAAATTTATTGGATATCTCAAACTTTTTTAACAAATAAAAAACTGAAAAATTGGGCGTGCAAAATTATTCAGCCCCTTTACTTTCAGTGCAGCAAACTCTCTCCAGAAGTTCAGTGAGGATCTCTGAATGATCCAATGTTGACCTAAATGACTAATGATGATAAATAGAATCCACCTGTGTGTAATCAAGTCTCCATATAAATGCACCTGCACTGTGATAGTCTCAGAGGTCCGTTTAAAGCGCAGAGAGCATCATGAAGAACAAGGAACACACCAGGCAGGTCCGAGATACTGTTGTGGAGAAGTTTAAAGCCGGATTTGGATACAAAAAGATTTCCCAAGCTTTAAACATCCCAAGGAGCACTGTGCAAGCGATAATATTGAAATGGAAGGAGTATCAGACCACTGCAAATCTACCAAGACCTGGCCGTCCCTCTAAACTTTCAGCTCATACAAGGAGAAGACTGATCAGAGATGCAGCCAAGAGGCCCATGATCACTCTGGATGAACTGCAGAGATCTACAGCTGAGGTGGGAGACTCTGTCCATAGGACAACAATCAGTCGTATACTGCACAAATCTGGCCTTTATGGAAGAGTGGCAAGAAGAAAGCCATTACTTAAAGATATCCATAAAAAGTGTCGTTTAAAGTTTGTCACGAGCCACCTGGGAGACACACCAAACATGTGGAAGAAGGTGCTCTGGTCAGATGAAACCAAAATTGAACTTTTTGGCAACAATGCAAAACGTTATGTTTGGCGTAAAAGCAACACAGCTCATCACCCTGAACACACCATCCCCACTGTCAAACATGGTGGTGGCAGCATCATGGTTTGGGCCTGCTTTTCTTCAGCAGGGACAGGGAAGATGGTTAAAATTGATGGGAAGATGGATGGAGCCAAATACAGGACCATTCTGGAAGAAAACCTGATGGAGTCTGCAAAAGACCTGAGACTGGGACGGAGATTTGTCTTCCAACAAGACAATGATCCAAAACATAAAGCAAAATCTACAATGGAATGGTTCACAAATAAACATATCCAGGTGTTAGAATGGCCAAGTCAAAGTCCAGACCTGAATCCAATCGAGAATCTGTGGAAAGAACTGAAAACTGCTGTTCACAAATGCGCTCCATCCAACCTCACTGAGCTCGAGCTGTTTTGCAAGGAGGAATGGGCAAAGATTTCAGTCTCTCGATGTGCAAAACTGATAGAGACATACCCCAAGCGACTTACAGCTGTAATCGCAGCAAAAGGTGGCGCTACAAAGTATTAACTTAAGGGGGCTGAATAATTTTGCACGCCCAATTTTTCAGTTTTTTATTTGTTAAAAAAGTTTGAAATATCCAATAAATTTCGTTCCACTTCATGATTGTGTCCCACTTGTTGTTGATTCTTCACAAAAAATTACAGTTTTATATCTTTATGTTTGAAGCCTGAAATGTGGCAAAAGGTCGCAAGGTTCAAGGGGGCCGAATACTTTCGCAAGGCACTGTACATACATACATACATTATATATATATATATATATATATATATATATATATATATGTAGAGAATGAGGGGTATAAAAAAAATACAATATGTAATATGTACATTGCATGTACAACTGTACAGAAGTTGTATATAGTGTTTATACACTGATCTAACGGTGTAGTGTACAGTTCATTAGGGTGATGGTGGATAAATAAAAGTTGTCCCTAAACCTGCTGGTTCTAGTGCGTATGTTCCTGTATCTCCTTCTTGATGGAAGGAGGTTAAACAGTTTGTGACTGAAATGTCAAGAGTCTTTGATGATGTTGTGAGCTCTGCGCAGACATCTGCTGTGGTGAAGTTGCTCAATGGCAGGTAGTTGGCAGGTTACAGGGCTTTGTTATCACACACAGTGGAGCCTCAATACCATACAGTGATGGAGTTGGTCAGGATGTTCTTGATGATGCAGCGGTAAAAACTCGTTAGAATCCCTGTGGACAGATAAACTTTTCTCAAGAACTACAGGCGTTGTTGTGCATTCCTAACCAGAGCTGAAGTGTTCTGGTTTCAAGACAGATCCTCAGAGATGTGAACTCCCAATAACTTAAAGCTGGAACCCTCTCTACCTCAGTTCCGTTGATGTAGACTGGGAAGTGTCTCCTGCTGTTAGATTTCTGAAAGTCCACAATGAGCTCTTTAGTCTTTATGGCGTTGAGGGTGAGGTTGCTGGTGGCACGCCACGCTGTCAGGCTTCGGATCTCTTCCCTTTAGGCCGATTCGTAGTCGTTGCTGATATAGCCGACCACGGTGGTGTCATCTGCACACTTGATAAAGATGTTGGAGTTTTGCAGAGGAGCACAGTCATGAGTGAACAGGAGTAGAGCAGTGGGCTCAGAACACAGCCCTGTGGGATGCCAGTGTTCAGAATAAGAGCTAAGGATACCTGTTTGCCCAACCTAACAGACTGAGGTCTGTTGGTGAGAAAGTCCAGAATCCATCTGCAAGTGGAGGTGCAGATACCCACCATAATACAACACACACTGACATTTTAACATTATGAACAATTAACTGAAATACACTGATTATATTTTTATCATGGCACCTGTTAGTGAGTGGAATATATTGGGAACAATTTGTCCTCAAAGTTGAGGTGTTAGAAGCAGGAAAAATGGGCTAATGTGGACTGTTTTCCGGTCTGCAGTGGTCAGTATCTATCAAAGTGGTCCAAGAAAGGCCAGTGTGGTCCGATCCAACAGACGAGCTTCTGTAGATTAAATTGCTTAAGAGGTTAATGCTGTTAATGCTCGAAGGGTCAGGACTGTTTTGTCAATAATATTAGGCAGGTGGTCATAATGTTATGCCTGATAGGTGTATATTGTGTTGTCTAGAAAAAATACACTAGTGTGATTATCAGGTGTACCACAAACCTTCAGTCGAAGAATGCTTTTATTTATTCATTTAATTAATAAATATATTTTTTTTTTAGGATTTCACAGCTATTCTGTGTGATAAATCCCAAACCATGACATATGATATATATATATATATTTTTTTTTATCTTATGCAGAAATGTTTTGTACATAAGACTTTGTATTAATTTTCCCTTTTATTTTAAAAATAAAGTGTTTTCCTTTTATAACTGATGGCTTAATAAACTCTTAATAAAAATCTATAACTCCTCCCCTTTCAGTAGGGAGAAGAGCTGACACAATGAACAGACAGTATCACTGTGTCTTTATATACATCATCCACATTTTACAAAAATTAATGTACAGTAATATAATACCATGTGCAATATTACATTTGTGAAATTTCATATGTTCTTAGTTCAATAGTGTGTGTTTATATATATATATATATATATATATATATATATATATATATATATATAAATAATATTAATTTAAATTTTAAATTATATATTTAATTATTAATTATCTAATTATTAATTATCTAAGGATTCAAAGGGTTAAATTTCCAGAAACATTTTATAAGAACATCACTAGTTTCCCTGAGGGAACGAGAGCTGCGTCGAAAACGCTTTGGGAACGCCTCGTGTTGTTCACGCTCTGAATCTGTGTAAAATCTGGAGTTTCCCCTGGGACCATAGGAGGATCTGCCGCGCCAACCTGTACAGGGGGCGAGACCGGAGACCCCCCTGGTGGTTGATTTACGAGACCACCGATGTGTTGTCCGTACAGACCAACACGTGGCGACCTCTTAGGTCTCAAAGGAAGTGTTCCAGTGCCAAGAACACGGCCATCATCTCCAGGCAGTTTATGTGACCACTCCCCACCCTGTGAGGGATGCGTCCATCGTTAGCGTTACGCGATGACAAGGAGCTCCCAGGACGGGGCCTTGAGACAGGAACGTAGGTTCTTTCCATACTTCTTAGGCTCGAAGGGCTTGCCGCGAGACCTTGATAGTATGGAACGGATTGCCCTTTCGGGAGAACCCTCTGTCTCTGAACCCACCCAAGTGGGATCACCCTGGACGCTGCCACCATGAGACCGAGCAGCCTCTGGAACTGCTTCACAGTAAGGGACTGGCCTGCTTTTACTCTCTTGACTGCAGTGAGGATGACTTCGATCCGGGCAGGAGACAATTGTGCCCGGACACGGTCGAGTCCCACACTACGCCCAAGAAGGTGGTTCTCTGTACTGAGGAAAGCTCACTCTTCTCTGCATTAAAATGATGTGTGTTATGTGATGGAGGAATGCACAGTGCATGTAGGGGGCGTGGCCTCAAAGGTCCTGCAGTAAGTGTGCACTTGATTGATGAACGTGCAGGGACTGAAATTGCATTAAATCTGGTTGTTTTAATCAAAACTATCCTATTATTACTACTTTTAAGCTCCCTGTTACAGGCTAACCTGCAATTTTGTAACTTCCCAGTTTATTACACTTATTTCCAATGGAAATTTTCCAGCCTTGAAGATTCCCAGAATTTTGCAACACTAATCTTATCTTGATTTTATTTTATTATTTTTTTTTTAATCATACCTTGAAAATATCAAACCGTAATAGTCCTAATTGCATATTTCCTTATAGCTACAGGTGATCCAAGGGACCTTTGCCCTGATCGTCCTCGTCATCACCACCACCATCTCCATCATAGTAATCATTATCATCATCATCATCATCATCATCAAGTAATCCTTAAATAAAAGCCTTTCAATTTCCCTGCTCAAAATGACATGATTCAATCCATCACAAACATCCACTGCCTTACATTTCATTTTAAACAACTCCATGACATCACATGTGACCAATTGCTCCTGATCAGCTTTACTGTATGTCCTATATATATTTTGAAACTAAATCGAAATATACCTTAATGTAACAAACAGTCATACACTGCATTTAACTCGCCCTGACAATAATAACTCACCCAGTTCCTCTCAAAGCGTTCGGCACGCCGGAAAAACACACCTTAAACAAGGACGCGGCCATTTTTTTCTCGTCTCCACGACGATCTCTATTACGTCTGCGACCTTTCCCAAATCTTTACTACATACCTTCCAGGAAGTGTTGTGACGCTATGAGCTCTAAATCAGTTCGTTTGCATCTGCGCGGTCCTAAAGCGACGCAACTTCGGTTCACAAGAGCATTAGCGCCACCTACTGTCTGGAAGTATAGGCATTTTCTCGTTTAACAACATCAAGGAAAGAAATTGTTCAAATTCAATCAAAGAAAACGCTTCAAATTTCGTTAGGATTAATATTTCTAGATTTATTCGGATAGTAGCAGCCTACACTTTATTTATCACACCACAAATGAGGTCCGGCATTAAGCAAATAAAAAACCGAGTCATTCAAAGCACAACAAAACTTTTTACTTTTGCATAAAACACAGATCGAAGGCAGCGTAACAATTACTAAAGCTGAGATTTGCTGTTGATTTTACTTTTACCTGTTACACATGTTTCCTCAAGGGTTCTTTGTATTTGAAGGTTTCTTACCTGCTTCTAGTTCTCTCTTTAAAAGAAAAACCCTATATACCCTTTCCATTGGTATAAAGCTTTTACCTTAAACTATTAAACCTCCACCAAAGAACCCTTGGGGATTTCCGCTGAATAGGATGAGTGAGGAAAAAAAGTGTTGAGAATAACATTAAACTCGACTAGTCCTCCAGTCCTTGGCGAGAGAAATAGTCCTCCAGTTCGCTGAGTCTCTGGATTAGCATGAAGTTCAGGTCTGCGTCTTTATTTTTGGCTCTGCGGGACCCCTTTGTTCGGAGAGAACCCAGGTTGGCCTTAGCTTTGCGTTTGCGTGGTAAAGTGAAATCTGGGAAATCTAACACTCGCTTTCGTTTCTGATTGCCAATGCAGACTAGTGTACCGTTCTTCTCCTTTGGCTCCTCGAAGATCGTCTCCAAGCTTCTGGGAGAATCGGGGAAGACATGAGACATTAAATTCCGAACATGAAATCAATATAGGGGTGTAACGGTACATGTATTCATACCGAACTGTTTCGGTGCAGGGCTTTCGGGTTCGGTACCTGTGTATCAAATGCCTTTTTACGTGCAGAGTTACAATCTGAGTGGCAGACCGCATTTTGTGCGCAGCGTCACAGTTTATTTGTTTTTTTTATTTTTTACTTCCAGGGTATATAAAAAAAAAAAACATTTTTTGCGCAGTGTCACTGGATTTTATTTATTTTTTATTTTTTACTTTAAGGGTATAAAAAAGAAACTACAGTTAGCGCAGTGTCACTGTTTTTTATTTATTTGTTTATTTTTTACTTTAGGGGTATTAAAAAAAGAAACTATAGTTAGCGCAGTGTCACTGGATTTTTATTTATTTTTTACTTTAGGGGTATAAAAAAAAAAGAAACTAGAGTTAGTGCAGGGTCACTGTGGTTACTCACTCCGTACCGGAAATGAGAATGTAGATTGTTGTAAAATGTAGATTTTGTTTTGGACATACATAAAATCGTGGCCACTTCCTGCCATCACCAAAGTTTTTGACAGTCTAGCGATATGGATATTTTTTATTTTATGTATAGCTTCAAGAATTTCTCTTAAAAAAGAGAAAATCCTGCCAATTCCACATATCAAGGGAATGAATGAAGGATGGAAAGAATGAAGACATTTATTAAAGTATGCTAGAATAAGTAGAACATGTCTTTAGAAAATTAAATATTAAATGTAAAACACACACATACACAAGTGGGGTCTAACAAATTTAAAGTATCTAATTTTTTTTAATGTATTTAATTTTGTTTGTGCCAATTTAATAGAATACTCAATATAAACAATACAATAAGGTATACTAGATTCATTTGATTTATTGAATTTTATTTTTATATATATTATTTTCATAAAATATTATAAAATATCATTTAATATATTAGTTAAACAAGCAGGCATTTTATTTTAATTTGTTTTCAAATTGTAAACTGTTGATGTTCACAAATATTAATAATAATAAACCGTTAATAAAAAAAAAAACGACAAGCAATTACTTAAAAACCGAGGCATATACCGAACCGTGAATTTTGTGCACCGTTACACCCCTAAATCAATATGAAATAAATATTGAATTAAAATTAGCAAACAAGCGCCATTGACACCAGACCTGTTTGGAGTTGGCGATTTGTAATTCTTGTTGGTGTAAATCTCCTCCAGACTGAACTCCTTCTTCTTTAATCTGATCAGGGGACAGATTTCAGACAAAATGCGACCAAATGTAAACAGGAACTCAGGAAAAATAGACCCTGAATGACATGAATCATGGTCATTGTTGACTTGGTTTATCTTCACTTTAACTATTTACACATTATTTACTATTTGGCAATTTATAAATCTATTTCCGCTTGTTAAAGGAGCCCTGAATGTCGTTCAGGATGGAGTTTTCCTTTAAATGAAGTCCAAAGAAACAACCCAGATACCAGCTCACCTCTTTGGTTTGGGCAACCCCATGGGGGTGAGGTTTTTGTCAGGTTTGGGCACCGTCTTGCGGATACGAATCTGAGAAACTCTTTTAGACCTTTGGACTTGTTTCGACGCAGAGCTGGATTCATGAAGCCTCACCTAGATGACATTTATACCAAAAAAGATAGATATATTATTTATATATATATATATTATATAATATCTATCACACCTGTAATAAAGTTAAAACATTTTAAATAAAAAAAAAAAAATGTGTATTATATATATATAATTAAAAGATATAAAAACTTCAACTAAAACTTAAAACGACCTCTATCAACTCAAATGCTGTTGTTAGTGATGCAGTAGTGATCCTCACACCTGCTTGTCCTCTCCAGAGGGTTCCAGGTTGTGCAGTTCAGGCTTTTTTACATCTGTATCGGTAATGGAAAAAGTGGGCACAGTTTCCAAAGGAGACGCCTCCAACCTCACAACCTTGACATTAGGGCTATATCGTGCAGTAATATCCGAGCTCCTCTCTGGGCTGAGGGGAATCTTTAGAAGTCGACGTGGGGAAGGAAACGAGCACGATTTCCTGAATATAAAAAACAAACACCAATAAAATAAAAGAGCATTGCAAAAAATACATCATACACTGTATGGGAAAAAAGTTTGTGGACACTTCACCACAAGATTGGTATATGCTTTCTGAACATCGCATTCCACATTTTAGTCTATATTTGCTATTATAATAACCTCCACTCCTCTGGGAAGAGGTTCCACTAGATTTTTGAGTGGTTGTGGGCATTTGTGCTCATTCAGCCACAAGGGTGTTAGTAAAGTCAGGCACTGAGGAGGCCTGGGGTGCAGTCAGCATTCACATTCATTCCAAAGGTGATTCCATTCAATAGGGTTGGAGCTCTACAGCAGGCCCCTGAAGATCTTCTAATGCTAGGTTTGGGTTTCCTAGTTCATGTGAAGGGAAGATATAATGCTAGCGCCCTATACAGTCATGTGCCAAAGTAGCTTATATGTCAAGAAAAGTTAGGTGTCCCAATACTTTTTTCCACATAGTGTTTTTACACATCAGATTTCTAAAATTTAGGTCTTTAATTCCAGTTAAATATTTTCATAGTCAAATCAAAACCCTGCAAAAAAAAAGTCCTTCAAAATCATGGATTTCTATTGCATTACTCCTCGTCATTGTGTCAAAGAAGAAAAAGTGCTATGCGATTACTCACTGATATAAAACACAAAACACAGTCACTTTACTAGATGGAAAAAAAATACATCTATATATCAGTAAAAGCAGATATTTATTTGCATGAGACCCACCATACTGAACCAGTTTTCTTCCTGGGAGGAGAATCTTGGCCGGATCGTTGAACATAGCTATGAGCGCAAAAGAGAAGGGAATCAGAACAGGTCAGATTTCTCGACAATTCCTACAGAAAACGTTCATAAAACATCACATTACAGGCATTGTTCAGACCATAATCCTTGATCCATTTGGTTCACAGAGCACAATCAGGGCTCAACTTTCAAAATACAACATTTCCTATGAATGGAAATAACGTTTTCTTGCCTTCTTACTCATATCCTTTAGTTGCTTTGTTAAAAAAAATTAGATTGTGTTGAAAACGTGAAATTCCGTACGCATGCATGTTTTAGTTTTTTTTTTTTTTTTTTTTTTTTAATTCCCCTTGATGCTATGAACTGGAATTGTCAACACTTGCATTTTTACACAGCTTATTCCTCAATCATTTCCTGCGTATACCACAGTGCTCTTAAATACTTCAATCTGATTGGACACAAAGCCTTGATTAATTTTTTAGCATATATAAAAAAATAAAAAAAAAAGTCAAGCTATTAGTTTATATAGTTGTATATTCCATGTGTATTGAGTAACAGCTACACAGTTATTGTTAGTTAACAATCCCTCTGTGGGAAAGCTGAAGCATGGACACTGCATTAACAAGGTGTATTTTTTTTCCATTAACTTCAAGAAAAACTTCGTTGAAAAATTTCTGTAGAGTGGCAGAAATAAAACACTGATTTTAGAAAAATATTTTGCTTCAGGGTAGTAATAAACGACACACAAAATGTTCCTTGAGACTACACCCCTAAAGCTTTTACTGAGGTAATTTTTTTTTTTTGCTTGGTGCTGAAAAGTTAAAATAACCAGTATTTACTTATTCACTCACCTGTGATCATTACCCAGACCCGGTGGGCCGGTGTAATCAGCCAATGGCCGAAGAGGAGAACTATTGGTCTGATCAATAATCTGATCCTTCACAGTATTGACCAAAGCAGATGACTGGGATATGAAAGAGAAAGGGGAATGGATGTGGCGTAACCGCGGTGGGAAAGAACTCGGAGAGGACATGGTCATCACTGTGCTCAGTCCTGCCCTTGAGAAACTCCCTTTTCTCACAGTATTCATGGGGAAATAAGCAGGAGGCTGCAAATGCTGTGCCATATTTGTGCCAAAAAGTGGTGGGATATGGGGCTTCAAACCTCCACTTTGATTTGAATGAAGTGGGTGTCTTACAACAGACTCCCAAGGGTCTATTTTCAGTTTTGGTAGGGGTATACTGAGAACTTGACTGGTGTTCAGTGGAAGCCATTTGGCGTACAAATGGTCCTTATGATGGTGGTATTTGAGTTTAGATGCAATTCTGTGGTGTCTCATCAGAGGCAGGACATTCTTGATGAAGGACCTATTAGGAATCAAGCGGCAGGCGATGTCCTCCAGGTAATTTAGAAGATTGCTCATACTGTGGTTAGATTGTGTTCGTGTATCAAGTAGATTTGACAGCCCATTCCCAGGACCTGAGTCGGTCCAGGGCAAAAGAAATCCCATAGCTGAAAGGCAAGCCTTGTAAGAGTCCAAAGGTACCACCACTGGGCTGACAAATGTGCGACGGGAATATGGGTACGTTTTTACCCTTAGACAGGCAAATGCTCCATTCCTCGAGGAGGACTGGGAACCTATAACCTTTAACTGTTTGCTCTTTCCCTTTCCAAATTCATGTGTTCTTTCATTATCAACTAGACTTGAAGCATGTTCTAAAAGTAAATCCTTGCTTGAACCTGGCATGATCTCTGAAAGGGTTGGGATCTTGAAAAAGGCAGGAACAGATACAACTTCAGAAAATGGCCACGCCTGTTTTTTGGCTATTTTAGGACTTTTTGTGGATAGAGTCATAATCAAGGGAGAAAGACAAGTTTCAGGTTTGTTAGCGGTCCTAGACTGGCTGATTGAGGGTGACACGCTTGCTGTCAAGTCTGACAGAGGTGGTCTTGACAGGACAGACTTTCCCTCTGACTTAGAATTTGGAATATCTGAACTTACGCTACTGGGACCATAATTGTTACACAGGCTTCCCTCCAAAGGACCGTTAAAAACTTCACTACTAAAAGAAGGCACCTCAAGTTGTGCTGATTCATGTGAACACTGATCAGTAGAGTGACACTGAATGCTCGCATCCAAGCTTTCAGAAGACTGGGGCTTCGGATAACAAGATGGCGCGCTTTGACTGTCTTTTTCGTCCGCCTTACCGAGCACAACATCCTGTTCCATGTTCTCAAAGTCTTCAAAATCCAAAGCCCGAAAGGAGTTACCAGCTACAAAAGCTGCCTTCACTTTTCCGGATGAGCCTCCATTGAGTGGCAGAGGGTCCGGGACCTCAATGTTATGATTACTATCAGAGTTATGTGCAGAGAAATCGATCGCGGTTCCTGAATCAACCCATGGTTGGCACACAGTGTCCCTACTTCCATGACTAACCGATCCCTGAGAGGATATCTTGGACATAGTGCCATCGTTCTTTTCCTCGGCTGAGTGTTTTTCTGTAGGAATACAACAAGGAAATATAACTTAACTGGTAATAACTAGTGTACATCATAATATTTAAATCTTTTTTTAAATATCATTTGAGGCTTTACAAAATATCAGTCAAATGAACGATTTCTCTGGAAAACAGGATATTTTTCATAAAGCAATAAACATTCATTTTTTCCAAGACAAATATTTAGTTGGCAACTGGCCTTAATCGAGGCCTAAATTCATTGTTTTCAAGCCATTCATCTGTAAACTTGCACTCCCTCGTGGTCGAAAAATCCAATCCATTTTACGTCTGTGGTACAATCCGAGAGAGTTTCGCGCCAATAACAAAAAGCTGACTGGCTGTTGCATGTCGATCTCATTTGTAGTCGTAATACAGTGAATTATGTTTGGACCAGCGAAAGAAAGAACTACAACACTACGAAAACCAACAAAAAAGTGCAGCAGGAGCATTTCAATTAGCGTTATAGGTAGCATTACATTAAGACCTCTTTAAAATTATTTAAGACTTTTTATGGCTTAAAATTAAGGTTATACTTATTTTTGTAGACTCTGTGGAAACCCTTTTGATCAATTGTGCATTTGATCGGTGGTTCACCAACATTATGAAAAAGCCAAGACCTCACAGGATTTGTCCTGTTTGGAGTTTGTTGTGACTATTTGTGTGGCTATTTTACAGACATAATACACTGGCTTTTGTTTTGGCTACTTACTACATGCATGTACTATTGACATCTTTGATGGTATTAATGAGAAACTACACACGTTTTTGTCAGTTTGAAACGGACTGCATGATGATACATTTAATGACATTTTGTAATAATTTAGTTTGGATGGTAGGGTATAGAAGTGGCAAACCCTTCAAATTACCTCAGGGACAGTTTTGAGCTCATTTACTTTTATGCCATGTGGATGAGACCCTTATTCAGAGCCTTATAAATCACTGAACTACCACATCCCCACCCCACATTTCCAGTCGGGGAGTCAGTATATTGCTGCTATTCTACAATCACAAACAAGCCATAGCAGTAAATGTACACAAGGTTACATAAACATCAAACTGTTGGTCCATTATATATGGTATTTGGACCAATCAAAAACCTCCAGAAATTATTATTTTTTTAAGTAGCTGAAAAGAAGGTTTTGGGCACATGATAATTTTAATCGAAATCGATCAGTGTATGACTCATTAATATCATTCTATTAATAGATCAGTGTGCTGAGAGAAACTAAAATGATAATAGGAACATTATATCCGTAATAAATCATAGTACTTTGGATACTTAAGTACATTTGAAGGCAAATCATTTTGTACATTTACTCAAGTGAATGTTTAAAGGGACACTTTTACTTTTACTGGAGTCATTTTACCTTCTGTATCTACTTTAACTCAAGTACATGGTTAAAGTAGACCAACATCATAGCTTTTAATTTATTAACCAAAACCTTTTTATCTTTGCGTATTTATATTTATTCCTAAAAACATCAAAACGCATCTTAGTGCAAAAAAGTGTTTAAAATTCCTATCCCCGATTTAAAACTAGTGACCATTTCCACCTATCTGAAACCATCTCTTTACAAATATATTTATACCATAAGTGCTGGAGGGCGAGCTACTCGGAGCAGTCGGTGTGTTTGAACAGCCAGCAGTGACGTTTCTTCCCAGAAGACTAACTTCACTGTGAAGCAGAGCTAGACTTGTTCCATGTGCAGTGCCTTGGACGTGCAGCTGCTCGATCCGCCGCTCAACTGCCTCCAACCTCTGGCTCAATGTCCCGAAAGTATCTGTCAGCAAGCGTTTCATTTCGTTTTGATGGGCCACAAGAACGCGCTCGAGAGAACCAATTTGTTCGGGACGTTCGGGAGGCAAGGTCAGCGGCGGTGTCCATTCTGTGGATCTGAAACTGTCCGCTGAAACAATAAATGAAAAAAGAACAGGAAACATATATTAAATTATAACTGCTTGGTTTTTTTCCCCCCCATCATGGCTTTTAGACACCAGAAGACTGCACCATGGTAACCATAGTAACAGCAATGCTAAGCACAGGTAGTAGTTATCTAATGTCAACTGGTTATTTTGAACTCCTCAGCCAAGCATTAATTAGAGAAAATAGCGAAAATGCTCCGATATGATGCAGTCTGAAGTATATTATTTATCTTATATTGAAGTAATGCCTTGATACTAACAATATAAGAAAATTCAACATTTTACATATACATACACACACACACACACA
>JAAIIK010000041.1:2694052-2712426 GCA_014706435.1 Silurus glanis
ATCTATCTATCTATCTATCTATCTATCTATCTATCTATCTATCTATCTATCTATCTATCTATCTATCTATCTATCATATTCTGTTTATCACAGAATGGTGCATTTTATGATTGGAATGAATGTCCCTGTCTTACTGTCCCACATAGTTGCTGTGTAAGAGCAGGAGTGTTTGGAGTGTAAACGTGTGTTTCTCCTCCATCCCCCTCTGGTGGACAAACATCAACAAGGAAGCGCAAATCAGAGCACAGAAAAGTAGCTCAGAACACGGACTTGCGTTTTCTTTCACTTCACCTTCTACTTCTAAATCACTCAGATTTCTTCACCCAAGCTGATCATCCAGAAATCTGCAGGATGGTAAGTACATTTCGGCCACATGCGCCATCAGGTGGCTTTCGCCCTCCTTCTTCTCCAATTCTATGCTTTTAACCTGAATGTTGACTTAGAGGACATAGATCCTGCTGTAAGGTCACGTGACCTGTCAGGATTACTCTGTGTACTAAAGATGATCGGGACACCCTGAAAAGTTGTAGTGGTGTAAAACGCATTTGGCTTACCGCTTTTACTTCCTAAAAAGAAGAAGAAGAAGAAGCAGAAGAAGAAGAAGAAGAAGAAGAAAACTCACCCGTATTAACCAGATGTTAATTCACTCCGAGGTTTAATACAACCAGGTTACGTCTCGCGCATTATATGTTACTACTTTGTGAGTTGCTGCACAGTTTAGACGTTTTGGGTTGTTGTGATGTCACGTGTGCCGACGCCAAATAAATAAACAAATCTGTCAAACCTTTTGTTTTGTTACTTTTCTTTTGTCACTTTAAAATGTGGCTTGCTTTATGTTTGATATCAATGTGGATATTTGTGTTTATTTATTTATTTCATTTCTATATGAAAGCGCATTATGTTTTTTTTTTTTTTTTTTGCTGAAATATTGACATTTATTTATTTGTTTGTTTGTTTTAGTTTTAGTTAGTTGATTTTTAAAATTCATTTTCCGTTCTTCGTCATTATATGCATCATTTATTTTTAAAACTGAATTTAGAATCCTTTGTCAATCATTTTGAGGTTTTTGACTCTAAACAAAAAGTTTACATGTATAAGATTATTGTTTTTATTAATCTGTATAAATAATAATAATAATAATAATAATAATAATAATAATATGGACACAAAGTAACAATAACATTATTATTATTATTATTATTGTTGTTGTTGTTCTTCCTCTTCTTTTTATCATTCTAACATTATTATTATTATTATTATTATTATTATTATTATTATTATTATAGTGCACCTTTAAAAAGAAATCCAAGATACACAATTTGACTTCCTTCTTTCATTCTTTGCATCATTTATTTTATAAAACGGATGTAATTTTGAATCTTATGTAAATCATTTTGAATTTGTCACTTAACAAAAAGTGTATGTGTATAAGATTATTGTTATTGTTGATCTGTATAAATAATAATAATAATAATAATAATAATAGTAATAATAAAAGAAAGAAATAATATTCCTTAGGACACGAAGTAACAATAACATTATATTATTATTATTATAGTGTACTTTTACAAACAAATTCATAATACACAATTGAACTGCCTTCAATGCACATTGCACCTGCCTGATAAAAGTCTAAAGAGGTTAAAAGTATAGACCCTTGAGAGTGACAATGAAGGTACCCTGGTAGTGAGAGTGATCTGATTAAGACCATGGAATGCGGTTTTGAAATGCACTTTCAGCTTCCATTTTGCAAAGAGAAAATAAAATGCAACAATATGTGGAAATGTGACAGCACAGACATTAAGGATGTGTTTGCACTTGTCATGTGTAGAGTAAATTGGAAGAGACCCAGAAAGCTGCGGAGGAGGTGAAAGACATCATGGTGGAGAACCTGGATAAAGCAGAGGAAAGAAAAGAAAAACTGGAGGATCTGGACCAGCGGGCTGCTGCGTTACTGAATAAAGTGAGCATGCTGTCTTTTTTTATGTTCAGTCACTTCAAATGACCCAGAAATCAAATACATTAGGAAAGAAGTCATTTGAAATATTTGATGCTACAAGAAAAAAAAATCGTAATAGAAAAAAAGATCATAATAGTTGATAATATGAGGAAAAAGTCATTATATATTGTGCAAGAGTTATACTATGAGATAAAAAGCTGTAATATTTTGTGAAAAAGTAATAATATAAAGAGAAAAAAGTCAGAAGATTAAAAAAGAAATGTATATATTGGGAAGAAAATACATTCATTTCAGTAGTTATTTGTAACATACACTAAATGGACGAACGTACAAGGCCAACTGACTTTCCCAGCCATATACAGTATGTGGTTCTTCCCCAAACTGTTACGACAAAGTCGGAGGCACCCAATTGTATAGCGTAAAATTTTCCCTTCACTTAGACCAAAACCTGTTCCAGCATGACAAGGCCCCTGTGCACAAAGCCAGCTCCATGAACATATATGCTTTACATGGGTTGGAGTGGAAGATCTTGTATGGTTTAGAGACAGTGGCATTGAGTAAAAGACAGGAGGCGGAGCTGGAGGTAGCAGAGCTGAAGATGTTGAGGTTTTCGTTGGGAGTGATGAGGATGGAAAGGATTAGAAATGAGTTTATTAGAGGGACAGCGCATGTAGGACGTTTTGGTGACAAGGTGAGGGAGGCGAGATTGAGATGGTTTGGACATGTGCAGAGGAGGGACATGGGGTATATCGGTAGGAGAATGCTGAGGAAGGAGGAAAAGAGGAAGACCAAGGAGGAGGTTTATGGATGTGGTGAGGGAAGACATGCAAGTAGTTGGTGTGAAAAAGGCAGATGTAGAGGACAGGGTGGTATGGAGACAGGTAATCCGCTGTGGCGACCCCTAATGGGAGCAGCTGAAAGAAGAAGAAGGAGTGGAAGATCTTGAGTGGCCTCCTATAAAGCCCTGACTTCCACCATATTAAACACCTATGGGATGAATCGGAATGCTGACTGGAATGACCTCACCTCCATTAGTTCCTGACTTTACTAACACCCTTGTGGCTGCGTGATCACAAATCTCCACAACACACTCCAAAATCTAGTGGAACATCTCCTCAGAAGAGTCGAGGTTATAAAAGCAAACGGGGAATAAATGTAGAATGGGATGTTTAAATAGCACATACTCTACCAATCTTATGGTAAGGTGTCCATTAACGTTTCTCAATAGAGTGTGTATACAGGCAAATCATTAAACCCAGTCAGAGAAGACAAAAGTACACACATCCTTCACTTAAATAGAAGTGCAGATACTCATGTTTTAAAAGACTGGCTGACACTGTAGTACTGACTTAATTAAAAGTAATGGCACCTTCAAAAAAAATCAATCAAACATACAGCATGTGTCTATTTTGATTTTAGTCGCAGTCCTTCAAGAAGAAGTCGAAGCAGGTGAAGCAGAAGAAAAGGAGGGAGTATCTGAAGAGTAAAGCAGGACTGATCGCAATCGTGGTGGTTTTGGCGCTGGTGATAATCATCATCATCGCCATCATGTTCAGCAACACCCGTTCCGGGAGTGACCCAAGTGAGCCGCGAGGTGCTGTTACGCCTAAACCGAACATAACAGAACAGCTTTAGGACTCTGCTGAGGAAACACGAAGAGGACAGAAAACAACTGCTGCCCAAAAAAAAAAGAACACTTTTTATATAAGGGGACATTATTTAAAATGCCTTTATATATTAGGGCTTCATGAAATGTTCAAACGAATGTAGAAATTTTAAATAGACCATAAATATAAAAATGCCAAACTTCTTCAAGGCCATTTTGATTGCCTGGGGAACAATTCCACTCATGACTCATTTGTTGCCACAATAAACAAACCAGGCATTTTCCACTACAAACTTCTTTCCATACAAAGGCAACATATTATGCTGTAGATCATTTTTCACACAAAGAAACAGGAGTCGAAAAGATCTTTTTGGAAAACAAAATTTGTTTCTAGATTTTTGGTGCCACCACAGGACACATGCTCTTTAAGGTACTTATTTAAATTCTAATCACTAATCACCTTGTTGTACATTTAGCTGTTTGTATATTTGAGTTTTCCTTGTTTTCTCAAAGTTCTTGTATTTGAAGCTCATCCTGGGCAGGATGGTGGTGATTAATTGATACCTCACAGCTCCAGGGTTTGGAAATGAGCTTAGGTTACTGGCTCATGTTCTTCCAGGGTCTGAGTGGGTTTTCACTGGGTTCCAAGGTTTCTTCCTACTGCCCAGGATCATGTGAGTGAATTGGTGCCTCTAGGTATGATTGAGTGCAAGTGTGTGTGTGTGTGTGTGTGTGTGTGTGTGTGTGTGTGTGTACGCTCCCGATCCATTATGACTCTGATCTAGATAAAGGTTTGACTGCAGATAAATTAATAAATGTACTTAATTAACAGCAAACGTGTTGTATATTTAATCATATTTCCAGTAAATATAAATTTTCTTTGCCAGTTTTGTGAAAATGAATTCTATAAAGTTTTATAAAGTGTTCTCTACTGTTAAAACACTATACAAATAAACTGGAATTAAAGTGTGACTTTTTCTGCTGCTTTTGACCAAATGTATGGATGAAATATATCATTTCCAGATCCTTGAAGGCATTTCTATGAAACACAATATGCATCATGGACTTTAAAAGTACTTTAAACTCGAAAGTGTTTTATTATCATTTTAATACCTTCTAATAAACCTCTATGTGGTCTTCGGCTGGTGAAACCCATCAGCCTCAAAGTTGATGTTTTGTGAATGCTGAGATGAATTTCAGCTCACCGTGGTTGTAAATTGTGATTATACAAGTTACTATTCCTCTCGTCCTGGCATCTTAAACCCAAACTGGCCATTTTTCTCCGACCCTCTGTTACCAGCAAGGCTTCCACAGCATAACTGTTGCTCACTTAAAACGACTGTTTTTTGTTTTTCTCACCATTCTGTGAAAATGGCAGATCAGCAGTATTCTGAAATACCCAAAGCAGCCTTTTTGGTACCAACAATCATGACACACGGTGTGAGAATAGACGTTTCCCCATTCCGATCGTTGATGTGAACATTAAATGAACCTCCTGACCTGTGTCTGCCTGATTTAATCAATTGTGCTGCTGCTACATAAGTGAATAAATGGATAACGCTATATAGCCACCTAATATGTATCAGCATCCTTCATGAGTGATGGAAATGTTTTGTGTTGTTCAGGAAAAACTCCACACTTACTTCGGTGATCCATTTCATCATCATTCATTTAGCCTTCATGCTTCCATACAGCAGAAAGTAAACTGTCATTTCACAGGACAGAATTTTGTATTCCATGAGCTTTACTCAGATTAGACATCATAAAAACATATTACTGATCAAAATCGGAATTGAATTAAACATTACAGGATTAGCAACTCAAGATTAGTACCAGCCTTTCCCTTCGCATCACTGTACCGAAGCACGAACCCAGAGTGTTAATACGCATAGTTTCTTACAACATCGTTACTGTCACGAGCATAGATTTTATTCCAGGCTTTTGAATTTGGCCCATTGTAGAAAAGGATTATCGACTTTCATTAGTTTGAAAGAAGATTCATACAGAGGTACAATATGTTGGAACTAGGGGTGGGCGATATAGCAAATATATCATATACATATAAGATATACATCACATTAATACCACAGAACTGCTAAATTTCTGAAATCTGATTACTTAGAAGGTGTTGATTCATTTTCTATAACAGCTGCTTGAACAATCGTTTCAATTATTTCCAATACAGTATATAAATGCGTCCTACAAATATATGGACTTGTATGGCAAACATTACATAATTCAATCCTAATAATAAAACACATTTCAGAAGTCGTTATTTAACCAAAAGATATAAATGATTATAGTGGTTTATGGACATTTATGGAAGGAGTTTTCTCATCAAAACACGCGATTTTTTTAAGAGGAGGAAGAAAAAAAATATGCTACTGAAGGATGGACTGTTATAGTGTAAATGTTAACAGGAACCAAATTGGTTTACTGATATTGCCTGTACAATGTAATTAAATAGAATTATAAATGGTTTAATCAAGACAAGCCTGTTATAGGAAAATAATCACAAGTTCGCTATAATGTGGGGTTAATAATAAACATCAAAGTGCATATACTATATTTATGCGCATTATACTAGTGGACGTCTTTGTGATACACTATAGATTTTGTGGAATGTATGTTTTGATTTTCATCCAAAAATGAACACGATTAGTACAAAAGAAATGTTAAATCAGAAAACAAACCTAATGATAAATTTGATATGATATGAGTCATATCGCCCAGCCCTAGTTTGGCACAGTTCAATATAGCATTATTGCAGTGTCAGCAATGGCAAACAAATGAGTAACACATACATCATACTACAACATATTGGCATCAACATAATGATCTGAATCATCGCTTCCATCACTGACTAATTACTAAAATACTGTATAGACTCAGGACACTTTTCAGCTTCACATTTAGCAGGTCGGGAGTTTTTTTTTTCAAATCTAGAAAATACACAATATGGACAAAAGTATTGGGAAACCCCACTTTTCCTGGTGTTTGTGGTTCCCAGAAAGAGCGAAACACACAATTGTATAGGACGACTTTGGATGCAGTAACATTGAATTTTCCTTTCACTTGTTCACCTGTTCCAAGCTGACAAAACCTCTGTGAACAAAGCGAGCTCCATGAAGATATGCTTTACATTGGTTAGAATGGAAGGTCTTGAATGGCCTGCTATAAAACTCTGACCTCCACCCTAGTGAACACCAAGTGGAACGCTGACTGCACCCCAGGCCTTCTCAAATCACCTACATCAGTACCTGACTTTACTAACATCCTTGTTTATGAGCACAAATCTCCAGAATCTGGTGGAACATCTTCCCAGTATAATGGAGGTTATTACAGAAGCAAACAGGGACTAAATGTGGAAGTTCAAAAAGCACATACAAATCTTATGATCAGGAGTCCACAAACTTTTGTCCATATAGTGGATTTAGAAGCATGTAGTGTCAAAACAATAATAATCAGTAATAAGTTCTCGGTTTGAAGCAAGAAACAGTTGCAGTGTTGTGAGGTTTCATGAGAAAGAAATGAAAGAGAAAACAAAATCATGAAGAAAAATGCGTTGTTTTGTTTTGTTCTTTTTTTTTTTTTTTTTGATGATGGACAAACCTATGATAACTACTGACGAGAAATTCCGAGTGGACCGTCTTAAACGACTGCCTCTACCTCGTCTTAGCACCACCAAATAGTAAAATCTATTTATTGCTAACATCTAGGAAAAAAGAAAAAGAAATATATCTCATGAGCAAAACATAAAACTAGTCAAAATTCCAGGAATTTTCAAAACTGGAAATTTTCCATGTGAATTAACAGGAATTACTGGGAATAAACTGGAAATTTACAAAAATTGCAGGGTAGCCCATAACAGGAACTTAAATGTAGTTGGGAAAAAAAAAATCTTGCAGGTTAATAATCTTGGTTAAAAAAAAAAAAAAAAAAAAAAAAAAAAGAAAAAAATATATTTATTGCAATTTCAGTTGAATTTGCTATAACCTACTACATTCATCAATCACATGCACACAGCACACTTACTGCAGGGCTTTTGAAGCCACGCCCCCTACATGCATTGTGCATTCCATAACACACGTCATTTCTTGAATCTTGCACACAAAATAATGTCAAAAAACGTCCATCTTGGCAAGTATTCACCTAAATTACATAAATATTACATACATTTAACATGAAAACTTCCTTGTGCTGTGTGTAAGCCATTGTGCAACAAAATAACACAACATTTAAATCAAAGTAAAAGATGTCATTTATGAAAATTGTATTAGTTTGCATGCATGTCAGCTTATGAACAAATCAAATGTTTATATTTATGTTTGTATATAACAAATTTGATATCAATTTCCTCAAATTTCTAATTCATTCCTAGAAATTCCTGGTAAGTTTCCAAAATTCCCTGATGAAGTACCTGGAAATTTTCCACCCCTTTTGCAACCTTGCGCTGTGGTGCAAATGCGATCAGATTTAGCAGCATGTAAACTGTACACGTGAATGTCCGGCTCAAACTTCATGACAAAAAAAAAAGAAAAGAAAAAAAGAATCACTTAAAAAAAAAAGGAAATTATTATGTCCTCAGTAAAGACGTAGTTTGGAAAACTACCCCAGGTGGTGTTTAGAATGTACATAGCATTTCTTTGTGCTTCTTGGAGAGAAACGTCTGCTATATACAGCTTTATAAATGCTGGAAAATGCCCCCGAACGCATGCCGTACAATCAAGACTGAGACAATCGGAAAATTTTTTACAGCTGTTTTTTTGTATTTTTTTCGATAAATATACTGTGTTGTTTTAACAATAGAAAAAATAACCTATAGGCATGTTCTGTGTTGGAATAACGTACTGCATGTCTGGTATGTTGGTTCTTTCTAGTGCTTATAGGCTAGTCTTAAGCTTTTATATTCCCAGAATAAAAACTTTCTGTTTTCTCACTGCCTAAGGAATGACCTGAGACTGTGAAAGAACAGTGCTTGCATTTTCTTGTAACACTCCTGCAACCCAGTGATAAAAACGTACTGCAACATGGAATGCAGTGTTTTATTCTTAAAATAAAATCAAAACTGATAAATAAATAAAGTGATAAAAAATACTAAAAGTTTTGCTTTTCTGTGAAACATGTCCTCACGACGAGGGAAAATGTGTCTGGTTTGCCGTCTTCCCCATACCGATTTCAATTCTGATTTTCGAATACGTACGAACAAATATGCAGAACAGTTTACCGTGCTTGCTTTGATCTGAAGTCAGGTTTGATCAGGAGAAATTTGGCGAGGCGTCTGGCAACTCGGTTGCCATTTTTTCTGGATGTGAAAGATTGATGGATTTTCGACAAAAAAGTGGCACAGGATCTGTTTGTTTTGTATTCATTTCCGAATAATTGTAAATAGCGCCTTAATACTTCAATTAGTCGACAAGAGTCAATTAAGCCTGTTTTACACTGTGCTATTTCAGCCACCTACTGTACAACTCATCAAAATGTTTAGTTAGTTAATTAGTTTATGTTTTATCATCACCACTGTCATATTCATAGCTGTCTTTTGAATATTGTTAATTGATAATGCCATTATCCTATTATTGGATTTAGGTTAGCAATAATTCAATCATATTAACTTTTCAAATTAAGAATTTCCAGACATGAACTTGCCTCTACATCAGCTTCTCAATGCACAAACAAATGCCTTTTTGGGAAAAAGAAAAAAAAAAAATAGAAAGAAACGACTTAAGGAGTTGACTTATTAGGAACGATGCTTCAAATTATATATAATATATAGTGATATGTAGTGACAAGGTTTTGAGAACTGAAGTTCTGTGAAATTAGTGAATAAAAATGACAGAAATTAAGCAGTTACAGATCCAGTCAAAGGTTTGGTTTGTATGGTTTTTGAGACACATATTTGTTCCTTTTTGTTTATATGTAACAAACTCAGTAAAAGGCAAACACAAGAATTGGACAGTGAATGAGTGG
The DNA here is from genome assembly GCA_014706435.1 of Silurus glanis. Classification (NCBI taxonomy): domain Eukaryota; kingdom Metazoa; phylum Chordata; class Actinopteri; order Siluriformes; family Siluridae; genus Silurus; species Silurus glanis. Next base: position 2,703,589 of record JAAIIK010000041.1, read on the forward strand.
AGACAGTGCTGTGGACACATGCTATTGAGACAGATTTGACTAACAGAAGAACTTCTACAAGATGGAAAACAGAAGAGATGCCTCATACCCACAGTCAATTTTGAAAGTGGAAGTTTAATGGTTTGGGGTTGTTTTGGAGCAGGGAAGGTTGAAGATTTATTCCGAGTGAAAGGAAAACTGAACCAACGTGGCAACCATTCCATACTTCAGCACTATGCAATTCCGTCTGGACTGCGGCTCATTGGAACCGATTTCACCATACAGCTAGACAATTAGCTGAAGCATACGGCCAAGTTCTGTAAGCAATATTTAGGCAGCAAACAGACGGCTGGAGTGTTATCTATCGTGGAACGGTCTGCCCAGTCTCCACACCTAAATCCTATTGAACTGCTCTGGGATGAACTGGATCACAAGGTCAGAAAGAAATCTCCTACTAGTGCATAAGACCTTTGGCAAATTTTGCAAGAGGCACGGCAACAAATTTCAGCTGTATGGTTGAAGAAAAAAACTTTCAATGATTTTTCAATGAAATAAAAAAAAGTCAATCCGTTTATTCCGTTAAAAGACCTAATTTGTTGCATAGAAACAAAAAGAACACGCACGTGTCTCTCAAAAACCATGAAAAACTGGGTGTTTCCAAACTTTGGACAGATACTGTATAAATAGTTAAGCTAATAGCATATTATAACATTATAAATGTTACACAGATAATGTTGACTGTGATATTTTTTTTTAGTATTTTGGCCATTTATTGCCAGCTTTAACACGTCTTTAAGGTTAGAAAGATGATTTTCGAGAAAGTATATTAATCGTCTTTTACATAACTCTATTTCGTTCGGATGTACTTTACACCTAATCTATGGCTCTCTTACAGCACCTCACGGTTTAGTAAGATTGAAATCCGTGATTGACCTGAGCCCAAACCCAGCCTCTCTGTGCATTATAAAATGGCCACACTCTCTGGGTTGCAGTTGAGGTGTGTGGAGGTGCTACTTCCTCCTGGTGACTTCATACTTCGAGCACCACAGCCCATGGGAATGCTTTTCCCCATGCCTCCAATGATGACTCCTGATCCCGAGGTGTCGTGCGGTCGGCCGTAGACCAGGGCGGCCATCATGGTGTCGCCGCTGACGCTGCCGAACTCGTAGGTGAAGGTTCCGTAATAGACCAGGATAAGGACGGTGAAGATCCATTCGCAGATGGCGGCCGCGTGCTGCAACACGAAGCTCTCGTGGATGAAGAAGATGCCGCCTGACGTGAAGTTAAATAGGAACAACTAGAAAAGAATGATGTTTCTTTGTACTTTGGTAAGATTTCAATTGTTAAACAGCTGAATTTTAATGAACTCATCGATTAAATAATTAACACAATTTTATTTTTAAATGCATTTCTGCAATTTTTACATTTATTTCGCAATGTTTGAGATTTTTGCTATTTTTCCTTCATTTCTTTGTGTCCTTTCATATGTTTCTTTTATTTCTGACGGCGATTAGCTCTGCATAAGGTCACGTCTTTTTCTTTGAGAGCTTTAGCCGTTTCCTTGTATTCTCACTCACTCTTATCTCATCTGTGTGAGCAAACATTTGATTCTATCTGACTTCCTGGTATGTTGAATAAAATGCAGTAAACAAGTTCTGTGCGTGATCAGACACAGCATCGAAGTGCATTCGAATAAATGAACAAGACTATGACATGGCATTGGGTATGGGTATGTTTTGAGCAGGGTGAAATAATTCTTAATATTTCTAAAATTCTATACTTCTGCTTTTATATCAAAATACCATGATGGTGAAATCAAATAACTGGGCCTCGTTCATCACTCCTGTGCATACGAGGTAGTATCAAAGAGTTTTGCAACTACCTCTGTTTTCAAGAAAGATCTTCATTCATCTACATTTACAAACAATCTCCTTCAAAATAGTTCCTTTGCACAGCAATACAGCGCTCCCAGCATTCCTGCTACTTCTGCAATATGTCCTGGAAGTCTTCTTTTCGAAACGTGTCAAGCACCTTCTGCTGGTCTCCGCAATGGTGTCAAAACGGTGACCTTTGAGCCGGATCTTCATCTTAGAAAAGAGGGCGAAGTCACGTGCGTTACCACGTCTGTCAGCACCCTGTCACCGAGCTCACCTCACATGAGTTTCTTGCACAGTCCCCGATGTACACAGGACGATGTCTTTTGGCACACTGACTTATGAAGGTCGGTGCTCCCTGTGACTGTGCGTGCAGCCTTGTGCTGCCATCTGTTGGCATGTTACAAAACTAGTCTCGAAACTTTCTGATACCACCTCGTACATGTCTGTTTATCACAGACCGAACTTTAACTGATTTCCTTTGTTCCCCTGTACATGCGTTGAGATGACTAATAGCTTTACCAACAAAATTCGAACAAATAAACCGAAAATCAAATCCTTATTGCGAAATCCATTAAATCTCTTAATGATGCGGCTCAGCCACTGCAGCGCATCAGCTATCATAGAAACTCTCTCTTCCTCCTTGTATTGGGTGCCATTACTTTTGTCCTAATTAAATGGTGCGTTTTATTAAAAGGCTTAAATTCCTGTGGATAATAAAAATGTAAACAAGATCTAAGATTTATAGTAAGATTCCAAGCTGATTAACCAGTTCATTTGCAGGAGCAATCAATAAAGGATTTCCATTATCTTTTTTTATAAAAGAACAAAGATTCTAAGAAGAAATTGCTTGGTATCCAGGTGGATAAATGAGTAAGGATACTGAGGATGAGGGAGATCAGCGCTCCAGCTGACAGAGCCACACGCACGTGGGCCATGCAGAAGTCCAGCGCGGTCTCGGCAATGCGGTACGTGAGCACGCACTGCAGACACACGAACAGCAGACCTGCTGGAAACGCCACACCGGCTCCGACGTAATGCAGAGTCTTCGCATGGTCGACCTGAGAGAGAGAAGAATCATGAATTCGCTTCGAGAGTCACCGACTTTGGTTGGAGTCTTGTTACTCGTTTTCTTCCTCAGCTCACCTGAAAGTTGCCCACCATGACGAGTCCGAGACCGTTAATACAACCGGAGACCAGAGCGCTCGTGTTGAGCCAGCAATGGTGGCTGTGCTCGATCACATGAGCGTAACGCAACATGCAAATCATTACCACTGCAGAGAGACACAGTATCCATAAATGACTGGGATTAACTTATTCATTTATGTTTTTAAAATGTAGATTTTTTTTTTTATATTAAAAAAATTTACAAAGTGGTATCAAAATGTTTCGCGATTAAGCGCCACAGATCCGCTCGCGTTCGCCGAACGTCCTCCCTCAGATGTTTACAATGTGGCAGTAGACAGCTATTGACAGTTTGGCCTCTGGGGACCGATTCTCGACGCACAAAGGCGGAACTGTCGGAAATGACGAAGAGCATGCACTTGGTCGAGCTGTGGACCTGCTTCGCCTTTTTCGGTCGTGGAGATGATGGGCTCTTCCACTGTGAAGACTGTTGCCTCGTCTCAGGGTCGTACCTGTACACAGAAGTTTTATCACCAGTAATGATCCTCGACATGCTGACAGAGTTCATGGCAGATTTGAAGGAGTGATTCTTCTGCTCCTTGGTCAGCAGACTTGGGACAAACTTGACAGTGCATGTTCAAATCACACGTGAGGACCATCTGGACTGTTCCATATGACACACCAACAGTGGCAGCAATGTTGCAAATTGCTCTCCGATGATCATCATGCACAAGTTGCCGAATGCTTTCGACATATTTGAGGGTTGAGCTCGTTAAAGGTCTTCCTGATCTTTTGTCATATTTCAGTGAGGTTCTTCCGCCGTTGAAGCGCACGTGCCACTCAAAACACCTTATTGCAGCACTGCACCGTAATCTTGCCGAATCGTGTCCAACATCTCTGTGGCAGATTTGCCCAGTTTCACAGAGAATTTCACGCTCGCTCTTTGGTCCATGACAAAATCGCAGACATGATAACGCAGAATAGCGCCGTTTGCAGCTCACAATGTACACAGGATGATGTCTTTTGGCATACTGACTTATGAAGGTCGGCGCTCCCAGTGACTCTGCATGCAGCCTTGTGCTGCCATCTGGTGGCGTGTTACGAAACTAGTCTTGAAAGTTTTTGATACCACCTCGTATTTAAGTCAAATTTATTTCTACTGAAAATATTTTGCGCGTGTGATTCACTATAAACAAACCTATAAACACCATAAACAAAATACGATGGTCAAAGAACCTGGTGTAAACATCGTTGTGCCCGTAGTTCAGTCGGGGCTGCTACGACTTGATTCCCGTATTTGCTACGTCTTTGTATTGCTACGACTTTATTCTTTAAAGTCGTAGCAATACAAAGTCGTAGCGCTATGAGAATAAAGTCGTAGCACTACGAATTTATCCTCGTAGCGCTAGGACTTTATTCTCGTTAATGATTTATTTATTTATTTCTTTTTAAAGTGCCACTAAAACCCTGTCATTCCTCAGCTGTTCCTCAGCTAAAGGGTGTCTTTTGTTTTTTTCGTTTTTAATTACAATATGTCTAATGTAAAACACAATCTAACCAAACAGCAGATGAACCAGCAATATCAAATTCACTTCAGGTAGAAAAGCGTCCCCAGACCCAGAGTTTAATTCGTAGCACCCATTTAAATGTGTTGTCCGTTATCAGTGTATCCAGCCCGATAAATTCACACATACTGTATAAAGCCGCAACAAACTAAGTCAGGGATGACTGTTTACCCATAAAGGCCCCGACGTTGCCTATGAGGCTGAAGAGACAGCTTTCGGGTGGGTAGCAGCCGCATTTACTGCAAAACGAAAATCACAAACAGCGTTATCAGAAATGGAAGATTCGATCATGCGTCGCTCAGAAAAAAAAAACATTTATCTGACCGCAAGCATCCGCCTGTAGGTAAAAGTAGAAGAAGAAACCTGATAAGAGGGATGTCCTGTAGAGTACAGCAGGTCTTGGGGAAGCCCCTCTTGGCTGGTTCCTCATTACAGGTCACATTATATGTCCTGTAAATTGTGTAAGAGTGTGTTAGATAGACAGATAGAACAGAAGCTGGTGTTCCAGTAGCTGTGTGTGGGTTATGAGTTAGAAAACCCCATCAGATGTGACGGGTGGAATGCGGTCAAAGAGCCAACAAAGCCAACAACAAGGGCCAACATTGGGTTGTGCATGATCTGGCAACCCAAATGACTATTTCTTTCATTGTCATACTGCATGTTAAATCATGGTGTTGAATAAGACGGTAGTTCAACATGAAACATGATTGTTAGTGAAGTGTGACTTCCTCGCATATTAAACATCATGCTGTGATTTATTTGGATGGAAGTGCAGCAGCAAAACATTCCAGGTAAATTTCTAGTAACTTTCCATGGGAGTTTTTGGAAATATTGTAAGCTATAAACTTACCAGGAATTTATGGGAATTCATTAGAAATTTAGGGAAACTGTACATATACAAACATAAATATAAACATTTTGTTTGGTCATAAACTGACATGCATGCAAACTAATACAGGTTACAAATAATAACATTTTTTATTTAATTGTTAGCATAATTTTGTTGCACAATAGCTTACACTCAACAAGTTCTTAGACATTATTTTGTGTGCAGGATTCAAGAAATGTTATGTGATCGAGGAACGCACAGTGCATGTAGGGGGCGTGGCCTCAATCGCCCTGCAGTCAGTGTGCTTGAAATTTCATTAAATCTGGTTGTTTTAACCAGAATTATCCTGCAAGATTTGTTTTCAACTATATTTATGTCCCATGTAATAAGCTAACTTGCGATTTTAAACGGCAAATTCCCAGGGATTCCCATTCATTTCTGTTAATTCCCATTGAAAGTTTCCGGTCTTGATTTTGCAATCCTGGCTACCGCATCCAAAGACGTCCTATACAATTGTGCGCCTTCCACTTTGTGGTAACAGTTTGTGTAAAAAACACATACGGTTGAAAACATTCGAGTGTCCTAAGAGTGTTGTCCACATTGGAATGCTGGTGCACCTCAGGCCTCCGCACCTACATCAGCCCCTGACTTGAGGCTGAATGAGCACTAATCTGGGGGTTATTATAACAGCAAATGGGGACTGAATGTGTAATGGGATGTTCAGACACACAAACACACACAATTCTTGCAAATCTATGAGTTAAAAGATCTAGATAACCTGCACTATTTAAAATTTAATAGAAATTGCTGACTCACCAGTTTTCGACTGGACACACATGGTGGTTCATCACTGCCATGGCATACCTGGAGAACATAACAATTCGATGTGTGACTGCATTGCGATACAGATCAAATAAATCTTTAAAAACAAAGCATAAATAAATACAGAAGTATGGAAACCTGTTTCCGCCACATTAGGCAAAAAAAAAGTTTGCCTAATTCCGACTGGTTTTCTCACAATTCCGACTTTTTTCTCTCGCAATTTTGACATTTTTTTCCCTCACAATTCCGACTTAATTTCTCGCAAATTCCAAATTTTGCTTTATTAATTTACATTGTTTTATGTAGATGCCAGTTATGGACAGTAATGAAGTAAATTTAATTTGTTACTGTACTTAAGTAGCTTTTTCGTACTCTCTGTACTTTACTGAATTATTTCCATTTGGGGAGAAATGAATAAATCACGCAAGTCGGGGTTGAACACGCGCTCTGTTTTAGACTTGTTTTGATCGGCGCTTGGTGTATCTACTGATCACCAACGTACAGTTCAGCATCAGTTCAACAGCAAGCAGAAGATTTAGAGAGGAATAAATGAAGGAGGAAACTCGCCACGACACCCGTGGCCTCGTTCGCGCAATTGTTTTAAAGTAGTTAAAAAGAAGACTTTGGGATTGTTAGAATTATTATAGATATCAATCAGTGTTTGACTCATTAATATCATTCTAGTAATAGAACTGTGTGTTGAGAGTAAAAGTGTCTTTTCACATAAACTGAGATGATTACGTGAAAGTCTTGTGACAAAAATGATAATAGGGACATTTTAGCCATAATAAATCATAGTACTTTGGATATTGAAGTACATTTGAAGGCAAATACTTTTGTAGTTTTAAAGCACTTTTACTGAAGTGATATTTTACAGAGTGTATCTCAACTTTCTGTATTGTTTAAAGACTATAATCGTACTCTTGGTGTCACCCAAATGAGGATGGGTTCACTGTCAAAAAACTTTTACCCTCAACTGTACGCTATAACGCACCAGAATTCTATTTTGCATTTCTCATATCCAAGCCTTGGACAACAGGCGTCAGTGTTTCGCAAGAACTTTACACACACTCACACTATCCAAATCCCCGTGATGGAGAACGCCGACAGGCTGACTGGCAGAACGATCCAGGCAGTCATGAGGCAGTCCGGGAGCAGCCCTTATCCAAAGCATGAGGGGCTGCTGGATTGGGGCAACGGTGAGAGGGGAAAAGATGCGGTCAGGTGAAGCCATGCAGCGCAGGAAATACGAGAGGAGTGTTGTTGTGGGGTGGAGAACACAGGTCAGGACCTTCAGCTACATCCGGAAAGCTGTTGAGAAAAAGAGAGAAGGTCACTGTTTTGTGGATCCCCAGATTATTCTGGAAATATGCTTTTTTCCCCACATAAGGTGAAGGGTTTTAAATTCCAGCATCCCTGACGTACCGAATACACTCATATCAACACAATGTCTGCCTAACTGCTGTTTTGATTTAAAAAAATTGACCCAGATAACATCTGTCCAGTGGTGCTCACTATGCACTGATGCATGGCCTAGAAGGTGTCCTGGTCAGTTATCAAATATTCGCTTATGGCCGCTTGATGACCCAATCCTGGCTATCTTTTCTTTTAACACATTTCTTCATCTTCTTCTTTCAGCTGCTCCCATTATGGGTCGCTACAGTGGATCATCTGTCTCCATGCCACCCTGTCCTCTACATCTACCTCTTCAAACCAACCACGTGCACCGCATCCATAAACCTCCTCCTCGATCTTCCTCTTTTCCTCCTGCCTGGCAGCTCCATTCTCAGCGTTCTTCTACCGATATACCCCATGTCCCTCCTTTGCACATGTCCAAACCATCTCAGTTACACCTCTCACAACATCCAAAACGTCCTACGGTCCCTCTAATAAACCAATCCTGTCCATCCTCATCTCTCGTGATGACAATCCCCCGCATCTTCGGCTCCGCCACCTTCATCTTCATCTCCTGTCCTCCTGTCTTTTTCTCACTGCCACTGACTCGAAACTATACAACAGAGCAGGTCTCAATACTGTCTTAGAAACTTTCCCTTTCACTCTTGCAGATATCCATCTATCCCACTCTTCTCCAACCTGTCTGCACTCGCTTCTTCACTTCTCTCTCTCTCTCTCTCTCTCTCTCTCACACACACACACACACACACACAGTCGACCTCTGGACCTCGACTCCTTGCAACTGCACCACTCCACTGTCCTCACCCTCATTCATGCACATTATTACTCTTGACAAATCAGCCCTTAAGAACAAGATCGGTTGCTTCAAGTGTACCGGTTCTTTAAATTTAATTTAAATTATATATATATTGCACATAATAGAATATATAAACTATATATTAAAAAGCATAAAGAACATGGTAATACACAATGTTAAAAAGGTGAGTAACACCGTAAAGGTTGATGCAACATCTGGATACTACAGATGTGCTCCAGGATGAAGAACTGTACACAAAGTGACCTAGATGGTAGGTTATTTTGTGCAACCGTCTAGTAGAAAGATTTATAAGCAATGATTGAATATTATATTTTATATATATATATATAATTTTATATATTTATTTTTTTTAATTTAAAAATATTATATATAATTTCCAGTTCATCTATATAGAGACACGGTCTGTATATT
>JAAIIK010000041.1:2712436-2745440 GCA_014706435.1 Silurus glanis
ATATATATATATATATATATATATATATATATATATATATATATATATATATATATATATATACACACACATATAAGACTTATAGAAGATAAACATGAAGGTAAAAATGGTTTGACTTCTATCACAAAAGAAAGACTGCCAGAGATACATGTATATTTAATGTTTGTGAAAAAGGAAAGAAAAACAACATTATATTACATATGCCATTAAATTCGTTCTCATCTTTTGCATTCTTGATGGTGTGTCTCAGGTGAATTACCACGCCAGATGCTACCACTTGTCCCCTTTTACAGCCCTAAACGTGATGTACAATGTCTCAAAATCTCAGGTAACAAAGACTTCATGGCTCGCCGAATATCCAGAATCCTTTATTGCCGATGGAGGTCTGGATCATGAGGCTCGGCGATATTTCCGTCTCAATCTCTGTGTGTGTGTGTGTGTGTGTGTGTGTGTGTGTGTGTGCAAGGGTCCAAAAGCTTTATGGAAAGGAATGGGGAGCACGTTCGTGGTCCAGGGCGTAACACTCGGGACGGAGGGCATCATCAGCGAGTGTACCCCGTTGCCAAGGCAAGCTGTTTTTTTCACCTTGTCGTAGTGATCTGGTGATCTGTCAGGAATCCCCCCCTTTTTGTTTTTAAGGTAATGCTTATCTGATGCTGTGTTCAATAGAAGTGTGCAAGTCAGACAGAGAGTGCCATATAGGAGGCCTTGAGCTCTACAGCTTCCTGATTAGAGCCACTGGACCACAGCTTCTAAGGGAAATACTTTAAAGTGGTTGTATCTGGTTGCGTGGTAGAAGCACCAGATGAACACACGCCTTTCTTCGTTTGAGTTTCGAAAAAATTTTGGACCGCGAATGTAACCGAATCTGTTCTCAACTAATATTTATTTATGAATATGTTCTTCTGATTGAAGAGATGATTTTTCTGAAGGGGGGGTCAAGATCTAGTGAGAGTAAAACTACATGACTTTGGTTTTAGTTCTTACAACATCATGTTCTACACGTTCATGTTCCCCTTTACGCTCTATACATTTTTCTCAGCCTTGGTTTACAGGGCATCTGGTCGAGTCTAGAGGTGCAGATTCGGCTCCCAAAAAAAAACCATTCATGATGCATATACAGCATCCTTAGTACCTGCCTGATCAGGGGTACAATGCTTTAAAATTGGCAAGTAGTTTATGCATATTTTGGAGAATAGAGCAAAACAAAAATGGTTAGAAATGATCTAAGACCATATTAATAGTGCTGGCATTTACATTTTGGTATTTGGTAGATGCCCTTATCCAGAGTGACTTGCACTTATCTCCACTTCTTCTTTTTACTTACCACTTTCATTTCGAACTCTGGAGTTTTTTCCCCCCCACAGTGTCTCTAGTGACAAAGTGGTACGAATTCATATTAAATTTGAAGAAAATGCATTTGTTTGCTTAGTAGCAGGGTTACCATTGTTATATTACACCACTCCAGTCCAGTGTCTTCTCAATAAGATTTTCTATACTGTTTAGACTAAATACTTCTCAACCTTAACATTTCTGCATCATTTTTCGGAACCCCCGACTCCCCAAGACTATTAATCATTGTGTTTTTTGGATGCTAAACAAATGCCCCTTAACATCCCCTTTATGCTAGCACCTGCCAGATGTTTAGCCAAATTCACTGTTTAGCTAAACAGCTAAATTTTTCTTCAGAATAATTGCGCATCTGTAGCAGAAGTTTTTCCATACAGTGTATTAGCTTGTGCCGAGACTGACGATGTTTTTCTCCGCTTGCAGAGACCTGCCTCACAGATGGAATCCCAAGCAAATTGCAGGTCACTTTATTTTGAAAGGGTAAGTCCGCATGATTGCAGATGCAAAATTCATCACTTGTACCATAGTGATATCATCTAGAAAAATCTAGTAGGTTAAGATGGATTTTGTATGTAGGGTTTTTTTTTTTCTTCCTAATTTTGTCACTGTTAATCATTGTCTATGATCAGATGGTTGCCTCACCAAAGATTTATTTCCACTCTGTTATGTTTCCGGGTTGCCTGTCCGTCTGCGTGCGTGTCTGAGAATCTCTTTAGAATCACGACGTCGAGCGACAGACGATCGCGCGAGCGTTTGAAGGATCTACTGTACACCAAGTTATCAATGTGGTCAGCAACATGAAGCGGTTACATTTAAGGAACTCGGGCTTCCTTTGTGGTTGTAGTGTATTTTAAGGGTATTTCTCAAATGCCAATCAGTGTTCATCATCAGCACAGGCGTCCCGCGTGGACGGCGTTGGCGTGGGTCATATCTATTTCCTTTTTTGCCCCGCAGTCACTTTTCATTGCATCCAGTCTCTCTGTCAGTTCCTAACAACATGATAAATAATGACAGTGTACAATATTATATACATTCTGACAAAAGCCCTATTCAGCCTGGATTAGTTTTACATGAGGATGAGCAGTAATGTAATTGTTACTGGAGCATCTCTGGCATTTTTTTTTACCCTCTCCTGTTAGCAGTGTTTCACTTTCTAGAAAATGAGCACTAGGAGATAATACACAGTGTATCCAACCTGAACCGACAAGATGGGACTTCTCCCACTTATCCTGTGGGAGAAGTGGTTTTGTGTTTTTTTTCTTTTTTTCTTCTTATATTACATTTTCGATATAACTTTTTTTTTTTCTCATTTATACAGTCAAGAATTCGATCATTATGTGCCTTGCTTAGGGACCAATGAATGTGGGATTTTGATGGTGCTGGGATTTGAACTCGTGACCTTCTGACCAGTAGTCTAACATCTTAACCACGGGGCTACCACTTCCCTTTGCTTTCTTCGAAATTCCAAACCAAATTTGAACCATTAATATCCTACAGTATTATGGTCATACGACCAACGACAAGCGTTTTAAAGGATCAGGAAATAAATCAATAAATGGAGCAGAAGACAAATAAGTAGACTAGAATTTACAAAAGAATAGAAGCAAACAAAAAAGCGGTAGAATGTGGTTGCAAAAAATGAACACGAGATATAAAATCTACAATATACACAAATAATAAACTAGTCAGCTTTTTCTGGGTGTGCACGAAACCGTTTAATAAATCGCAGCAAAAAAAAATCGGAACGCCGTGACATTTGAGAATCTCAAGCATTTACTTCTCCCCGCATTCGTGTTCTTTCATCCTCCTGTGTTTTTCTTATACCGGATCTTTTTTTTTTTTTTATCATTAAACCTCATATTTCTCTAATATAGCTATCTGTCATAAACTACTTGAAGATGAAATCAACGACGTGACTAATACACACGCAGGGTTCCAGTTAGTGTGATGATGCAATCAAGCATAAATAAATAATAGCCTATTGGTTATATCACAGGCATATTATTAAAAACTCCCTGTGATAACAGATCTTGTATAGTAAGAATTTAGCCACTTCAAACATATCTGTTGTGTGTATTTAACTTTTATATGGAGATTTTTATCTACAATTAATTTTTATTTTACAATTTTTATTTTTTTTTTTATTTTTTATTTATTATTATTTTTTTTAAACGTATGCTTATCCACTTTCCTGACTTCAACGTCTGTAAAACTCCGAAGAAAACGCAATTACTCAGCTTTGTTTGGGATTTAGTCAAGCGTTGATTTTGTCGAGAGGGAATTTCTAGCACTTGTCCTCTTATCTCATGCTGTTTAATGCTGTTTTTTTTTTTCTTCTTCTTCTTCTTCTTCTTTCTCTTTTTTCAGTTTAACACACGTGGTCGCATTGCCGTTTTACTCAGCAAGCCTCATTGAAACTGTCCAGGTTGGTGTCCCTGCGAAACCCCGATTCATTATATAATATGCAAGAACACACGTACGTGAGAAGCAATCATGATAAGTTGCATTAGAAAAGGACGAGTTGAATTTTCTTTTGTTTTCAGTTCTATTGAATAAAAACACAGGTTTTAAAAACAGCAAAAAATGATCTGTATGATATATTCTTCTTAGATTTTAGTAAAAAAGCCTCAACTCCTCATCACAATTAAAACATATACATCATGAATATATATCATTTATTATTATTATGATTATTTATTTTTTATTTTTTTTACAAAAGTATTGGGACACCTGACTTTTTTCAATTGTCAACAATAAAACAATTGGGTGCTCACACCAAATATTGATTTCATTTGACTTTCCGTTTTGTTAATTGACCAAATATAAACTATTAACACTTCACTATCACACCAGATAAAACAAAATATACAGTGAGCAGCAGTTCTATCAAGAGAGATTTTTGGCAGAAGGTCCAGCAAGGTTGATTCGCATTTCCTGTAGACAGTCCGAGTGAGCGGCAGGTCAAACGTCAGAGGAACATCATCCATATTTATGATGTGGTGCGGCCCGATTCAGTGGGAGCGCATCTGATTTAATATAAAGAGTTTCATCGGTTCACCTGAACCCGTTCGGCAATTTCATTGGTCTAACGTTATGGGGCACAGTTTTTTTGGCTTGAAGTTTGTGAAACCGTGAAAAACCCAGGAAAAATCCATAAATTAGCCGCTTCATTGTTTAAGCCGCGGGGTTCAAAGCGTGGGGAAATAGTAGCTGCTTATAGTCCGGAAAATACGGTATCTATTCTGATACACATAACTATTTCCTATATAAACCTTATAAACCACATTGACTACATCGGAAACAGCGTTTCAGAAAACCTCTAATCAATTACATTTTTTTGTAGTGAGAGCAAAAGTAAATGCATTTCAGTTTCTATTTATATGATGTGCAGTCATGCGATTTTTATTATTATTTTTTAATTCCTACCTATATTTAAAAAGACCATACAACGGATTTATTTGTGGAATTTTGTTGAATTCATGATTCATACAAATATGCAAATTTATTTCTTTGTGAATAGCAATAAAAGAAAATAAACTGTAATTAAGATGTGAGAATAGTGAGTGTTTATCAGCATTGTTCCATTTTTGTGTGATTTTAATCGAGTCTCTGTTGTGTTTTTTTTTTTTTTTTTTTGTCCTCCCCCCTATAGAGTGAGATCATTCGGGACAACCCCGGCATCTTGGACTGTGTGAAAGAGGGCATGGGGCGTTTCTTAGGTTGGGGCGTGCCTCATAGTAAACGCCTCCTTCCCTTGTGGACGCTGGTTTTCCCGACGGTCCTCCACGGCGTCCTACATTACATCATAAGCTCCAGCGTGCAGAAGCTGGTGCTGTACGTTCTGCGTCGCCGCGGCAACGCTAACCCGCCGCCCAAACACCCCAAACTGGGCATGGAGACGGTCCAGAACATGCTGGATGCCTATTTCCCAGAGCTGTTCGCCAGCTTCGTGGCCAACTTGTGCGCGGATGTGCTGCTGTTTCCTTTGGAGACGGTGCTGCACCGGCTGCACATCCAGGGAACTCGCACCATCATCGACAACACCGACCTGGGCTTCGAGGTGCTTCCCATTAACTCTCAGTACGAGGGGATGAGGGACTGCATCAACGCAATACGACGCGAAGAAGGTCCGCTGGGATTCTACAAGGGCTTCGGGACCATCGTGATTCAGTACTCGGTGCACGCAACGGTGCTGCAGATCACCAGGATGATTTACTCGACTCTGCTGCACAATGCCTGAAGGAAAGACTATCAGATTCCGCACTGATTTCAGGAAGCGTTTGCATGACACTTTGACGCATCATCGCTAGTAATATTAGGCTGCTTTCACACTTTGCATCACCCGAAAGAAAAAACGGAAAAAGTGCTGACCACTCCCCTTTTTTTTTTTTTTTTTTTTTTGCAATTTCCATGATATACACAGTTACCACAAAAACACTTTCTGATCATCTAGCCCGATCAATTGCCGATAATATGTGACATGAAAGCGTAAATCGTAAACCTGACCTGAAACCTTAATCTGACTCAATAAAGTGAAACATGATTACTCAGAGACCCCACCCCCCACCCCGCCCTTATTTACACTTGCTACGTGTTTATTCTTCACGGAAACATAGACATAGTTCGGTCTTATTCCATCATATTAGCCCCTGAGAAAGACGTTACGAGGGACAATAATGCTTGGAAGAGATCGTTGGGTTAGCATGTTTCGCTAATCTACAACGAGGGTAGTACCGAGTCCAGCGCATGTAAATCGAATCGTCATGTTTTATTGCACTTTATTTGAAATGTGTGTAATAATAATAGTTACATTTCGAAACCCAGTAGCTGCTCCACAGAGCTTAGCAAGTGACGTAAGAGACTTGTCCACAAACCAAACATTTTGACCACTATAACGGGTGTTGAGAAAAAAAAAAAAAAAAGGCGAAAAGAAAAAACTGAGTTGTCGGTGCTTTCACACAAAAATGATCGTACAGCGAACCTAGATAACTTAAGTGAACCACTTTTTCCCACCAGAAAAACCTGCTTGATGAAATTTGATTTATATCATAGTCGAAAATGTAATAGACAAGTTTCCAGGATGTTTCTGTCTCTGACAAAAGTACTACATCAGAGATTAGAGATTATGTTCAGTTTATTTTGCCCTGAGGGTGGATTGAATGGTAAATGTTGCACCTAAGGGAGAGCCCCAAGCATATGATCAGCCTGTTTCCATCAATACTGGTTGTTTCCATTATTCCAACATTGATTAATAAACCAAACACTGAATGGACAAAAGTTTGTGGACACCTGACCCTTTTTTTTTTAAACATCCCATTCCACGTTTAGTCCCCATTCACAGTTATAAGAACCTCCACTCTTCTGGGAAGATGTTCCACTAAATTTTGGAGTGTCCTTGTGGGGATTTGCGTTCATTTAGAGACAAGGGTGTTAATAAAGTCAGGCAGGTGAAGTGAGGAGGCCCTGGGGTGCAATCAGCGTTCACAATTCATCCCAAAATAGTTTATTAGGGTTGGAGCTCTATAGCAGGAGATCTTCATCCAACCCATGTAAAGCATATATCCATGGAGCTGGCTTTGTGCACAGGGGTATTGTCATGCTGGAACAGGTTTGGGTCTCCTAGTTTAGGTGAAGGGAAAATTTCCAAAGACGTCTCAAACTCTGTGGTAACAGTTTGGGAAAGAACCACATATGGCTGGATAAGTCAGGTGTCCTAAAGCTTTCGTCCATATTGTGTTTCATTAATAGCAAAATAATAATAGTTTGATTTGAAACAAAATCAGAATTCTTTGGGAAAAAAACAATACGGAAAATCTTTATTTTTTATTTTTTTTTACAAAATGTAAATGCCCTCGCCAGATTTCGTATAAAACACCGGCTGAAACAATTCGACAGAAAAAAACACAGTGTGAAAGCAGCCTTACAGTTTCAGCATTTGATTCATAAATGGCTCAAAGTCATTTGTCTCATTGGATCTCTCTGAATTATCCTTCGTAATATTTGAAAGAATTTTCTCCTTCAGCGTTTTCTGGAGAAACCTGGACTCAGCCTTATGTCGATGTGCGTGCTGTTTTTTCTAACAATAGGATTTTTTTTCCCAATGTGTCCAATGTGCCACTCATCAGGACCAGTGTCTAGCGCTGCCTGGCATGTGAACAATATCCAAATTGTAAAGTGTTATTTAGTCGTTTGCCCCTTGCCGAAAATGTTTCCATCCGCTTTGCTGCCGCGATCGCGCTGATCGTTTGCAGCAGCACTACGTTTCGAAGTAATTGTAATGTCTTAGAAAAAAACTAATATATACAGTATTGGTACCGTGATCAAAAATAAATGTATGTAATCAGTTTTTGTGTGGCGTTTTTGTAAATATTGTATTTTCCACTCATGGAAATCTAATCAGCTGGAGGCATTGCGGTGGATAAAATCATACAGGTACAGGCTTTAGTTCACATCAATCATCCGAATGAGAGGAAAAGTGTGAACTGAGTGACTCAGCTGATGATAACCTAGGATTTTTACACCTCGGTGCACAAACACGGCTGTTCTGTGGCTCAAAACGCCACGTAGATAAGAAATTTTAGATTTCAGCTGCCATGACTTGGAAGTGCTCTTCGAAGCTACGATGAGCTGAAAAGCATCACAGAATGCAGAAGACACCGAAGGTGGCAGCTTGAAGATCAGACACTTCTGGAAGACTAAAATCGAGGCTACAATTCATCCAGTCAGAGATTAGATATAGTCCGAGATATTTTTTCCGTGAAGGGCTGGTGTGGGTGCAGGTTTTCATTCCAACCAAGCCAAACCAAATTCCATGTTTAGATGTTTATTTTCAATGGACTGGTTGGACCTGCACCTACACCGGCCCTTGTGGAAAAGATTGGACACCCCTGGTATAGGCGAATCTTTTAACAGCCCAGTTTCGGTGTAGCCCAGGATTCCAGCTAAAACCAATCTGATCTCAGTTTCACGTCAACATCAAATGTAGCTCATGACCCATTTCTGCGTTGGATTTTACTCCCATATGATTGGCTGAGAGGATCGCTGCATGAACAAACAGTGCTTTCTGGTCAATTGTTCGTATCGGTATCATTCATTGTTAATAACAATTAAACCTGTGCTATAGTTGGGTGGATATGAAGCCGTAATTGGTGAATAAATAGCAAGAATTTGATCAAATGAAGCAAAATCACCAATAGTAATCATTTGATTGTGTTGTGTAGTTTCTATTTGCAGTATAAAACAAGCTCGGTTTCACATTTGCTCTTAAACTCAGAAAGAAAAACGAAAGAAAAGTCAAAAGAAATACTTGTGGTGCTTGTTTGTGTCTCAAGGGAGTTTTTAAAATCTCTGTGAGGAAAAGACTAATGTAGACTAACGTGTCCATTCATTTCAATTTCCTTTTAATAACTTAATATATATTTGATTATTTGACCGGTCCCATTAATTCACTGAGTTTAAGTCAAACCTCAGTATCTATTAATATATAAAACTATAAAACATCAACTTCAGGTGTTTGGTCAGTGCAGAGGAATAAAACATTTTCCATGGTTCTAACAACAAGACAGAATTTGATTGTAATATCAAAGGAATAAATCCCCTGAAAGGAGTTTTCTGTTTTAGAAAGCTCGAGATCCTTTGAGCAACCAGGGACAAGTGCACCAGGGAATCATCCAACACACACTGTGCTTTAAGATGGATTGTTTGTTTCCAGGTTGTATGTAATACCAATAGAGGAAGGTAAAATATAGCTATAAACACAGTCATGAAACTAAATCAAACTCCTCAGTATGTCATATTAATGAATTTTGAGTTCGAAACATCCCCATTGTTTTCTCAAATGAGGAAAAAGAACAGGATACAACAGTTTTCTTCATTTCCCAACTCTTTTAAATAACAAGCGATCCCCCTGAGGCATGCTGCTATGGGAACATTAACAACATCGTGTTGATTTAATGCAGCCTAAAGTGTTGTTCCTCTTACAATATAACAATTCCTCATTTTACCATTTTTCTTTTTAATAAACATTTCTCAGTTACATCAAAAATTCATTTATCATTATTAATAATCAGTCCTGTTATATAAATATTGCTTTACTCTCCAGTCTCTTTTTCTTAGTGGAATACAATCCACCCCCAAAAAAAAACAATGAAGCTTGAAATGTTCGAATCAAACCACAATTTATGTCACTGGAAGTGTTGGACAGTAATGAAGTAAATGTAATTTGTTACTGTACTTAAGTAGCTTTTTTGCATATCTACTTAACTGAACTATTTTTATTTGAGGAAACTTTAACTTCAGTACATTTTAAAGTGAAATATCGTACTTTTTACTCAAATACATTCTGTGAAATCAGTCGTTTTTATTTGAGTAAATATAAACGTAACTGGTCAAACATGCAGCAAACCACCAATCAGGGTAGAGCTCGTTGTATCAATATCTTACCAACATACAGCATCAGTTCAACAACAAATAAAACATTTTGAGATGAATAAATGATGAAACTCGTAAATTTTTTAAGCAGGTTTGGGGCTCATGATCATTTTAAAAGATATCAATCAGTGTTTGACTCATTAATATCATTCTATTAATAGATGGAGGTGAAAAAGTAACAGAGTCTTTTTTTTTTTTTACATACACTGAGTTGATTAAACAGAGTCTTGTGACTCTTAGACAATAGGAACATTATAGCCATAATTAAATCATACTTTGGAGACTTAAGTACATTTGAAGACAAATACTTTTGTTCTTTTACTCAAGTGAAAGTTTACCTCTTTTACTGGAGTCATATTTTACCATGTGGATCTCTAACTCAAGTGCCTGGTTTGTGTACTTCATCCACCACTGGACACTGGAGATTCCTTCCATATGTGTTACATAAGTGTATGTTTAAATAGAAGGGAATTAATATTAACTGCTGTATTTTAATGAAGTTAATACATTTACATATATATATATTTATTATATTATATATTTTTATGTTTATATATTTTTTTATTAAATCTCATTAAACACAGAGAGTGCATGTGTGTATATATATATATATATATACATACACTGTATATATGCCATTCCAAGTAACCACATATAACAGTAAATCCTCGAGGGTAATTAAAAATAAAAAAAAGAATAGCTATGGTCATTTTTGTGAAAGAATTTGTTGAGGAGAGATGAGACCGAACCTCTTTCATGTGGCGTAACCTCTAGAGATTTATCTGTTCGATCAATATTTATGAGTCACACCTGCTAATCGAAACACCTACAATAAAACTGAGTCCATCTCTATTCGAATAATTCTGTGAATCACTTATAGTAGAAAATTGCACAGAACATGTGGGGTTTTCAAGTTTTGACTCATCAAATATATTGAGTCTGTTATGTGTAAGCACTTCACTTGTGCCACAAAAAAGGAAAAAAAAACAAAGATAGGCCACCTTGATAATCTGAAGCATTTAATTCGAACTGAGTTCGGTATAAAAGAACCTTCAGCAGTCACCTCGAATCAACATGAAGAGATGCTCAAGATGCAGGACAGCAGGTTTACTGGTAAGTGCTGAGACTCTTGTTCAGAATTATAGCCCTGTGATTTGTGGTGCTATGGAGCTGAGCGTAACTTGTGAATATGTTTGCTTCTGTTGACAGTGTTTCACCTGATTTGCCTACTACTGGCCATTTTGTCTATGAGTATGAGCGCGCCAATTCCAAGCTGTCTTAAAGACTTTCAGGACACAGCACATTTTTTGGTCAAGCCTCATGTGGAAGTGAGTTCTTAACAATGCTTTCTAAATAATTTCTATTCTGCAAAATGTTGAATGAGATCATGTATACATACTAGCTATGTTAATTGGTTTAAGTCCAGTGTGATTAAATGCTATTTAAACGATTTCCTTCATAATCTGAGAGCTGATGATGAAACCCTTGAAATTAGTTTTTCTTTTTTCACCGTCCATAATGGACAAAATGTGCACATAGCAGTGTATGTACAACTATTGGTCTATATAAATACATGAAAATAAAATTTGAATAAAATAAATAAATATATGTATATAATTTACTATAACTAATAATTTGAAATGATGTGAATTCTTTTTTTTAGGAACTCACGATGAATTGTAGTCACCTAGAAATGGTAAGTCTTTTTTTTTTTTTTTAAGTCTTTTTTAAAAATCTTTTTTTAATGTTTCCATTGAAGTCTATACTGTTGAATGTCTATAGGACTGTGCACTCAGTTTGCTATTCTGTTTGTTCTTTTTTTTAAAGGAGTTTTCGAATGATTCGACATGCATTTATAAATGGGCGAGACTGAATTCTTCAAGTTCGGATGAAAACATTAATAAAATTATAAATATATCCCGGTTCATAAACGAAAGTCTGGTAAGATTACACCAAGTTGTTTTTTTGTGATTTAATGGATTTGGTGGTTCTATGACAAAACACTGAAATATTTGTTCTTTTTTTTTTCAGAGTGTTGTAAACTGTAATGTGAAGCATCAAACCAAAGTTGCAGTCTGCAAACCAAAACACTGTCTGAAGAATTTCCTGAAGTGTTGGTGCCGCTTTATAGAATCGGCACCTTATCGGTGATTCGTATGATCGGCCTGGTTTTTACTGCAAATTCTAAGGACCAGTGTTTTACTCATGCTGCTCGGCTTGTGACCTTGACTTTAAGACCTGATTCACCTCATGAAGTTCATGTGGTCATAAGCTGTTAGCTGAGTTCTTGTGTGTTAATGCAGTGAAAACACTAAACTTTGTATGCTAATGGAGTAAGAATTATTATAAAAACCTTTATTTATTTCTTATTTTATACTTTGTGATATAAGCATGAATTTTAACATATTTATACACACACCCCCTGATTGATGTTTATTCTTTTTTTTACTACTGTACATTTTGTTTTTTTTTACAAACAAAACAATTCTGTTATTTCGGTTTCTTTTATTTCGTGTTTATGATCACATCTAAAATGTGTAAATGTCATCCCAGACACCTTTTGCCCATTCAATACTTTGAATAAAAATCTTGAAAAAAATATATATTGTTTTAGCAATTCTTTTGTCCAATCATAGGAGTGATGCTAGTCAGTAGGAACTGACTTGGTGGAACTGAAGCGCAACCCGGAATCTTTTTAGTGTGACACGTCACATGAACACGGGTCGTTCAGGTAGAGAGAGAGTAGTAGATCCGTATACGGAAAAAATGTTTTAATTACATTTGTTGTAGATATTGGAATTTTAAGATAGACGTACAGATAGAAAATGTCGGTTGGTGGGAAAAAGGGAAGCGCGATCTTCGCTGGATTTCGAGCACTCGGGCTGTACTCCAACCATCTTCCACACGTGGTCCGTTTCCACAAGAAACACCGGGAGTTTTATGTAGTGACAGCAGTGGGTCAGTGCTTCCACACCTACAATGTAAGTAAACGTTCAAAAAAGTTAAATATTGCTTGTATTTCTATAATAACATTAAATATATAAACATCCAAACTCTAAAGATGCAACGGGACACCTGTCAGTCTTTTCAGTTTAGTTAGTTTCAATTCTGAACCATTAATTAGAACTAGTTAGTAAATAATAATAACAATGTGGGTTGTTTTTCTTTATAATTTGTCCAAAAGTCCTATTTAAATCATCTGGTTTGAGTCTAACCTTGGTATTATGACTTTTATAAGTGGACACACATCTCGTAACATACACTAGATTTCCAAAAGTATTGGGTCATAAGTTTGGTATGTGATTTTTGAGCATTGCATTGCACATTTAGTCTCAATTTGCTATTCTAATTCCATCCACTCTTCTGGGAAGATGTTCCACTAGATTTTGGAGGGTGTTAATGTATATTTGTGTTCATCAGCCACAAGGGTGTTACGGAACCCAGGTACTGATGTAGGTGAGGAGACCTGGGGGTGCAGTCAGCGTTTACATTCATCCTAAAGGTGTTCAGTAGGGATGAGATCAGAGCTCTATAGCAGCAAGATCTTCCTTTACAAAGCATGTAAACCAGATCTTCAAGGAGCTCACTTTGTGCACAGGGGAATCGCCATTTTGTAACAGCACATCTAAAGACGATTGAGTGCCTCCAGATTTGTGGTAACAGTTTTGAAAAGAACCACGTATAGCAGGAAAGATCAGGTGTCCCAATACTTTTGGTAGTGTAGTGTGATATAAATACGCAGACAAATAAAAAATGATGAACTGTACAGAGATGTAGATTGAACGTGATTGGTGGCTGTGTGTGTAAATATGTACAGTAGTCATAATGAATTTAGAGACTCAAACTACAACATCTGGAGAAATGTAACACCTGGAACACCTGACTTTTACAGTCTTGGGTGGTTCTTTTCATCAAACTGTTCGAGGCCTACACAACTGTATTGGATGTCAATGGATATGGTGGGATGAAATACCCAAACCTCCATGAACACACTCCAAAAATCTAGTACCATCTTCCCAGAAGAATGGAGGTTATTATAAGGTGTCTACAAACTTGTGTCCATATAACAAAGCTCTTAGTTATTGAGTCATAACATTTATTAGTGTGTAGGTTTTTTTGTCCCCTTTAGTGGGTTTTCAATAAAGGGTCTGGGGGATTCCCATGGGGTCTATTAAGCCATGGTCAAGGTTTTTTTTTTGTTGTTGTTTGTTTTGTTTTTTTTTAGGTGGAATTTTTAATTAACCATAATCAAAGTTGCTCTATCTATTATGAGTTGTTTTTTTTTGTTGCAGTCGTTAGCTGAATAACTTCGGCACAAAATCGAGTCATCGTGTATATGATAATGAAAGTGTAGAGTAATGTGTTGAAATCGATCGGTTGATTTGATTGATGGCGTGATATTTTGGCCATGTTATGCTGAAAAGAAGTCGAGCTTCGGCTTCACGACTTAATAGTTTCTTTGTTTGGAAATGATCCTGAATATTGAAGTCGGAGAGATTCCTGTTATTGTGCTGAACCGTTTTTCCAGAACAAGAGTCATTGTTAAGTGTATTAGCATAAATATTATCATTTTATTACTAGGGGTTTAACGGTACACGTATTCGGACCGAACCGTTTCGGTACAGGACTTTCAGTTCGGACTGCAAGTTTGTTTCGACGATCTAGCGATATGGATTTTTTTGCATTTGATTATCCGGCTTTAAGAATTTCTCTTAAATGCTGACAACTTTGATAATTCCGCATATCGAGGGAGTGAATGAATGAAGGATGGATGGAATGGAGCCATTTGTTGAAGTATGCTGAAATAAGTAGAACAGTTAAGCAGATCGTATCTTCAGAAAATAAGGTTACAGTTTAAGTTTCATTTATTTCTTCTTCTTCTTCTTTCGGCTGCTCCCATTAGGGGTCGCCACAGCGGATCATCCGTCTTCACACCCCCCTGTCCTCTACATCTGCCTCTTTCAAACCAACTACCTACATGTCTTCCCTCACCACATCCATAAACCTCCTCATTGGCCTTCCTCTTTTCCTCCTTCCTGGTGGCTCCATCCTCATTCTCCTACTGATATACCCCATGTCCCTCCTCTGCACATGTCCAAACCATCTCAATCACACCTCCCTCACCTTGTCTCCAAAACATCCTACATGCGCTGTCCCTCTAATAAACTCCTGTCCATCCTCGTCACTCCCAACCAAAACCTCAACATCTTCAGCTCTGCTACCTCCAGCTCCACCTCCTGTCTTTTACTCAATACCACTGTCTCTAAACCATACAACATCTCAGGTCTCACCACAGTCCTATAAACTTTCCTTTAATTTTATTTTGTGCCAATTTAATTCATTACTAAATGTAATCAATATAATCAAAAGTGTATTGCATTCAATTGGTTTATATTTTATTAATTTAATTTTTTTATTTTATTTTATTTGATTAAAAATAGTTTTCAAAATGTAAATTGTTCATGTTCACAAATGTTAATAATAAACTGCATTTAAAAACAAACAAACAAAAAAACCTGACACATTTAGTTTTACGTTATGATTATTACAATAAACTTCATCCATGATGCTCGCTTTTGAAGCTGCAGATTGAATCCAGGCGAGGATTAAAAAAAAAAAAAAAAAAAAGGTTTAGTAAACTTTTATTATAAAAACAGAAATACTGGCACTCTGTCTGTCCAACAAAGTGACCAGGTAAAAGGACGTCTTATTTGTAAATAGATTTGATGGTGTTTCTTATTTCTATACTATGAGATATTTTGTGTGTAATAATGGTTATTTATAGTCCAATGAAATACAGTGCAGCCGGAAAGTATTCACTTTTTCCACATTTTGTTACGCTCCCTATCCAACCTGATGGAACTTGAGAGGTTCTGCAAAGATGAATGGGAGAAACTGCACAAAAATAGATGGGTCATGCTTGTAGCATAAAACTCCAAAAGACTTGACGCTGTGAATATTTATGTACATAGGATTGATTTATTACATTTTTTAATACATTTCAAAATCCCTTCTTTTACATTGTCATTATGGGGGGATTGTTTGTAGAATCTTTTGAGGAAAAGAATGAATTGAATCCATTTTGGAATAAAGCCGTAGCATAACAAAATGTGGAAAAAGTGAATGGATGCACTGTAATATTTCAGTTCCAGGTCATAGAATGATGAACATGATGAGTTCCAGGGGGCCAATACTTATGCAAGGGACTTTAGCTATGAATGTATATTGTTTGAAAAAAAAATTATATTTATGAAATGATTATTATTTTTTTTTTTTTATTTTACAGGTTTTTCCTCATGCAATAGCTGGTTCATTTTTTTTTTTTTTTATTATTTATTTATTTTTTTACGTATTTTTCGAAGTAAACTTATTTGAATGCATGAACGAATCTGCTTATGTTTGGAATCTGAGCTTCATCAGAATCTCATCCTGTTTTGAACTTTCTGCAGGTGAAGAAACTTGGAATTGTCGCTGTCAGTAAGTAGCACGCAAATGTTTTTATAGTTTTAGAATTACATCATATATATATATATTTTATTATTCGTCTATATTTTTTATAAAAAGTAAAAAAAAAAAAAACATCTTTTGATTCGCTGTCCAGGTAATGCCCTTCCCGAAGACATCGCCTGTCTCGCCGCTGACCGAATGCTCGTGTACGCCGCACACGGCAAAGTCGTTACAGCTTTCGCAAAGAACACAGAGGTACGGTTCATCCCGCACCCTTGCCGCTCACTCGCCACTTTATTAGGAACGCATGCACCCAGACACGTGTCGCTAATTTCCCGCGTGAAATCAGATTAACGGCCGTGTCATACATCTGAATGAACAAACACAGAGACGGGTTTAAACATACACGAAGGCTAAAGGAACTCAAATAACCACTCTTTACATCCGTGGTGAGCAGAAAAGCATGTCCTTGAGGCGAATAGGCTGCATCATCGGAAGATCAGGTCACGTTCCATTCACGTTTCCGTCAGCCACGCACAAGAATCCGAAGCTAAATCGCACACAAGATCGCAGAAGACTCAAAAAAATGGACAATCTGACAATCGGTTTTCATTACATTTAATACATTTTTTAGATTTTCCTCGTCATCACGACGTCGCACGCCACAAGCCCAGTGCCAATCTACATTACTGTGTTTCAGATTGTTCACACTTACGAAGGCCACCAAGCCGACATCCATCTCCTGCTTCCGTTTGGAGACCACTTGATATCCGTGGACAAGGAAAATGCTGTCATCATCTGGGACGTGGAGTCCGAAGGTCTTTATAGCGTAGATTCCACCGAGCCACAGATTATACAATTGTGATTTGTACGATTTTTAACTACGGTGGTTTCTTTTTCATTTTCTTTTCAGACGAATACTTGGAGATTTCATTCGAAAAATCCACCTTTGAAGTTCGGGCTGTTATGCACCCGAGCACCTACTTGAATAAAATCCTGTTTGGAAGCAGTCAGGGAAGCCTTCAGCTGTGGAACGTCAAGTCAAAGTATGGATTTTTATTTATATGTTTATTATAATTGTTTTAATAAGTACAATAGCACTTTTTCGGAGACGAGGCGAGATTGAGATGGTTCGGTCATGTGCAGATGAGGGACATGGGGTATATCAGTAGAAGAATGCTGATGATGGAGCTGCCAGGCAGAAGGAAAAGGTGAAGGTCAAGGAGGAGGTTTATGGATGTGGTGAGGGAAGACATGCAGGTGGTTTGTTTGAAAGAGACCGATGTAGAGGACAGGGGGGTATGGAGATGGATGAAAGAAGAAGCAGAATAGCATCCAATCACCCCAATTAACCGTTTCAGCGAATATATGGTGTATAATAACACCTTTATAAAAGTTCTTGATTGTAGGTTTTTAGTAAAAGGCTGTAGGAAAAAGCATGCAAATGTTAAATATGTAATAGAGGAGACGTATGTAAGGGAATTCATAAAGTAAGGGACATTTTGTTTTATACAGTTATAGATTAACAATCCAGATGTGAGAATTGTTTTTGAGCCCATATATTTATTCAGTAACTGCATGTTTTGTGTGAAAAGAAAACAACTCGAGATTCGGATTATTCGCTACTGATCATTCTTGAGTGTCAACTGCATCTTTTTTTTCCCTCAGCAAACTATTGTTCATGTTTCCTGGTTGGGGATCAGCAGTGACTGTTCTACAGCAGGTCAGTATTCTTTCTATCGTCTCAAATTTGTCTAAATAAATGTCTTAAAATGTCTCTGATCAGAAGGTTGTGAGTTCAAATCCCAGCACCACCCAAGCTGCCAATGTTGAGCCAATGTTGAACCACTTAGATAATGTACATTTAAATGATTGTTGTGTAATGTTTTTTTTTTTTTCCCCTGATTGTTTTATTATTAGACTCCAGCAGTGGACGTGGTCGGCGTGGGTTTGGCTTCCGGACAAATCATCATCCACAACATAAAATTCAACGAAACTCTGATGAAGTTTCAGCAGGATTGGGGTCCAATCACCGCTTTATCCTTTAGAACAGGTCATTTTACATTGTCTTATAATTAAGAAAAAAACCCAAAGGGGGGCTCACATCATGTTTCCCTATTGGAAATTATATATACAGTATCTCAAAGAAATACCTCATTCCATTTATTTATTTATTTATCTTGTCACACGTTCTCAACAATGAACAATGAAACAATGAAACTTGGATATAGTTAAGAAGTAGTCAATGTGCAGCTTGTATAACAGAACAGATTTACTGTGTACTGTCCGCTTAAAAATAACTCAACATACAGCCATTACTGTCTAGACAACTGGTACCAAAAGTGAGTACACCCTTATTGAGCATGTCAAAACTGTTTCCAAAGTGTCAATATTTTGTGTGACACCATTGCTGTCCAGCACTGCCTTAATCCTCCTGGCCATGGAATTCACCAGAGCTGCACAGGTTGTTGCTGGGATCCTCTTCCACTCCTCCATTATGACATTACAGAGCTGCTGGATGTAAAACTTGTAAAAAAAAAAAAAAAAAGTTGTCATCCTGCCGGTGTGTTTGGGGTCATCTTCATGTTGGAAATCTGTCATTTGGCCCAGTTTCTGAAAGGAGGCCATCGTGATCTGCTCCAGAATTTCACAGTACATGTTGGAATTCATATTTCCCCTCAATGAACCGCAGCTACCCAGTACAAGCAGCACTCGTGCAGCCCCAGACCATGACGCTACCACCACCATGCTTGATGCTAGGCAAGATGCATTTTCTTGGTACTCCTCACCAGTCAACAAGTTTATCTTGGTCTCATCAGACCACAGAGCATGGTTCCAATAATTCATGCTTTTGGACAGGTCGTCTTCAGCACATTTCTTGTGAGCCAGCTCTATTTTGGGACGATGCTCATGCAAACTGACTTGTTGCCTAGTGGACCTTCTTCTCCTGCAACCTCTAAAGCAACGCTGCTGGGGGGTTTTTAGGACAGTTTCTGCACCTGACGCACAGCACGAGGACTCGACTTCTTTGATGGACCCTTGCGGCCTGTTTCCTTCTATCTTGGAAAACCTCTGTATGATCCTGTACTGTACTGTGACTCAGTTTTAGGGTGTTACTGATTTTCTTATATCCTCGTCCAGCTTTGTGGAGAGCAACAAGTCTTCATCAGAGTTCTTTACCATGAGGTGCCATGTTGAACATCCAGTGGTCAGTATGAGAGAATTGGACTCAATGCACCAAATTTCAACTGCTTTAATACAAGATACACACATTTGTATGGTCCTGTCAAGCAGACACAAACCTCATGATTAATAGGACATGGCTTTGCAATAATAGCTGTAAACCGATTACAAACTCCGTGTACAGGCACCTATAGTGCGTCTTCATAGAAGTCCATGTAGATTGGCTGTTGCTATGGAAACACCGTGTCAGAACAACTGTTCAGGTGCACGTACACTTTTATATGATGTAGTAATAATATTACACACGTATTTCATCCCTGTAGATGGGCATTCTGTGATGGCTGCCGGAAGCCCAGTTGGACACATCGGATTGTGGGATTTGGAGGAGAGGAAGCTGATCGGTCAGATGAGAGACACACACGCCACGGCGATCGCTGGCCTTACGTTCCTGCACGGTGAACCCCTGCTTCTCACTAACGGAGCGGATAACGCCATCCGGGTTTGTCCTCCTCCCTCGTTCCTCACTCTGCTCATTTCTGATGACCGAGAACATTTTCCTGTATCTTGGCTGCTAAAAGAAATCAGAGAAATTCATAATCATAATCTTATTAATGATGAGTAAAATACCACTTAATGAATTCGTATAACATTTGGCAGACGCCCTTATCCAGAGATTTAAAACTGAGCAGTTGAGGTTTAAGGGCCTTGCTCAAGGGCCCAGCAGTGGTAGCTTGGTGGTGCTGGGATTTGAACTCATGACCTTTTAAGTCAAAGTCCAATGCCTTTACCACTGAGCTCCCACCTCCTGAATAATACCAGTTAATGACGTGGTTCTTGATATTTCGACTTGTTTTCTAGGTTTGGATTTTTGACAGAGCGGGAGGCGAAGGACGTCTGCTCAGATTTCGAATGGGTCACAGTGCCCCTCCCACCAAGATCAAACACTACGACCAGAGCGGACAGCACATCCTCAGCGCCAGTATGACCTTTGTTAAGGTGTACAAATAAAGATCACGTTCAATTACAGATCAGAAATTAATCTGTCTGTATTTATTTTTTCAGGTCAAGACGGTTCACTGCAGTCCTTTTCTACCGTTCATGAAAGGTTCAACAAGAGTCTGGGACATGGTAAGACTTTTGATCGATCGGGCAGATTAAAGAGCTTCAAACTGCCCCAGCCGTGAGGGCGTGTTATTTCTTTTACATGTAAAAGACCTAATCTATATGTTAATCTGGTGGAGTCGTAAAAAGCTGCTTCTTTAGTAATTACTGTAAATATTTGTTGTCACCTTGTATGATTTGGGGCTGCCCCAGATGATCGATGACCAACGTGAAACAATCGTTTCCAAATCTTCTGATTTACATAAATTCGAATAGGTGTCATCGTCATACAGTCTACGTACACATCATGCTCAGGTTTAAAACCAGGTTTAAGACCTGGTGTAAAACAGGTCTTTATTTGTCATGGTATGCAGTATTTTGTGTTGCACCAGTGATCAGTTACACCAGAGTCCATTATTATAAGTAGTTTTTGTTAGTAATTTGTTAGTTCCTGTTCTTGTGTATGGTATTGAAGCTATAGAAGCTATAATTAGATCCCTCGCCAGCCTGTGTTTTTTTTTTTTTTTTTTTTTTTTTTTTTCCCCTGTCACGTGAAGTTGCTAAAACAGCTCATCTTTTCACAGACAATCCGAAACTTCCATCATATCAGTGATGGTGAGATGTTGTCACCATAGAAACGATTACGTATTGAAACGAGTGCATGAATATAAACCTGCGATTTGCCTTCTTAGATGGACGAATGTCGTCGCCGATGTTTTAGAAAATGATTTAAATCTACGTGTCGGGCGGTAATTCGCAGTAAAATTGCGTAACACTAGCCGTGGATAATCCCTTACTCATCGAAACAAGTCACACTGAAAGAATGAATGATGCAGATTAACAAACAGTATTTAATCGAGGAACTAATAAAAGCATTCGACAAATAATCTCGCATGATGAAGCGAGTTTTGTGTTGAGTACGCGGGGTTTCCTTTTCTTCACACAGTACAATGAAATATTACTCCGCAGTAACGCAGACGAGATGCACAGCGATCGATTCGAGCGCCAGAACGTATCATTAATGCTTTCTTCCCATCCAGGGTCCTTTACGAAGAAGAAAGTTAAAAAGAAGGGGGTGATGTATGACACGGCGAAACTCCCACCCATCACCGCTTTCGCATCAGGTATGCGTTCATTCTGTCATACGTACCATTTTCTTCTGGTCGTGTTTCCTCATTTCGCATGGGTCGTGATGTTGTTGTGACTTGAATGAGAAGGAGTAGAGAGAGGAGCTCTCGATTATCGCCGCGGTCGAGATTGGTGAAGATTACTGGGTTACTGTAAATGCTTGATTCTTATCACGCAAGTTATTATAAAACACATTCATAAGTTTTGCGGAGTTTCACGTGGTCTTTTGGGGAAGTGCGTTAATCAGAAGTTCTCTAGAAAAGACGATGGACTTCAGCGGGAGTGGACAGAGCAGAAAATGCTGTTTTAAGGGGTTTTTTAACGGTTTAATTTGGGGGTTTTTTTTTTCTTCGGGAAATGAAGCACACGTGTAATTTTTTTGGTGATAATCAAAGTACAGTAAAAATATGCCTGAATAAGACTTAAATATATGAACAAAGTACAGGAAGTGAAGTATGCTGTGAAGCACTTGTACAAGATGGTAATGACAATAATTATAGAACACCTAAAAAATAAATATATCTTTTTGAAGTTATATACAATAACGAGCCGAAACAACATATTGATAACGACCATTCGTCAAGCAACCCACACAGAGACCTAACACTGATCTGAGGCCAGGAGTAGGTCATTTACCACTTTAACCTGTAGATAGAAAGGATTCTTCATGTGTTGCGAAAGCTTCAAAAACGAATAACTGCAATTGAGATAAACTGCAAGAAAATGTAAATAGCTCACAATAATCAACCCACAGCAATACATTTTCTTTTATGTAAATAAAAGATGTAATATACAACAGTACAGTCAACCCCTGATAAGTTGCGCTTCGGAACTTGGAAATTCCCGGGTTCCCATTTGGAACCTAACTAACAGGATTTTCTTATATTTGGCGGGAATCCGCAGCGGGACCGAATGTTCAGGAACGTTAGGAATAACATTTTAAACTGTGTTTTCACTCACAAATTCCATAAAATGTTTGAAAACACATTATTGTATTTAATATAAATATATATGTGTGTGTGTGTGTGTGTGTGTGTGTGTGTGTGTGTATTTATGTATGTATGTATGTGCATATATAATATATAAATAATACAAATCTGGCAACCAAACAGCTTATGTTGCATATCAGCTATTTTTATTCAAAAATTGTGATTGAAATATTGTGTTTATTAATTAAATTATTGTACAAATTGCTTTGTGTGTACAGAAACAGCACGCCAAGGTGACTGGGACGGCATTCTAGCTTGCCACCAGGGTTTTATCCTGACCACAACTTGGAATTATCGGAAAGGCTCTATGGGGGCTCACAGACTGGAACCAAGGCGTTTCAATAAGAACCGCGCCCTCAGCGTTCATGCCACGGTGTGTGTGTGTGTGTGTGTGTGTGTGTGTGCTTCATTCTTCAATGCAAAATTCCTGACTTTGTTTCTTAGTTCTAACATCTTGCCTCTACAGGCTGTAGATATCACTGCTTGCGGGAACTTTGGCGTGATCGCTCTGTCTTCAGGACACGTCGACGTCTATAACATGCAGTCGGGGCTCCACAGAGGACACTATGGACAAGACAGAGGTGAGTTATTGGGGGACGCCACTTCTTTCCACAGGGAATTATAATATTAACATGTGATGTGTTTGCAGCTCATTCGGGGCCGGTCAGAGGGGTGTCGGTCGACGCGTTGAACCAGCTGATGGTCAGCGCCGGAGCCGATCGTCTGCTGAGGGTGTGGAAGTTCAAATCGAAAGAGCTGTTAAACACACACCACCTGCAAGCGGCACCCGCGTCCATGCTCCTACACAGAGACAGGTGAGGGCAGGAAAACGGTGGGAAAATAGCGTTCTGATTATAACAGGGTTCCTACGCATTTTGGAAAAGTATTAAAAACTATGGAATTTGATTTGAACGATTTCCAGGTATGGATTAATATGGGGGGATGTTCAATATGGTCGTAACAATCATAAGGGAGGTCTGTATGAAAAGTATGGAATTTCGAAACGTAAAGATTGAGAAGGACCCCTGTTAGGAGCTGCTGATTCTGTATCACCCACACGTTTTATTTTATTTTTTTCCCTTCATACTTTCATCTCTCTCATGGTTCTCATTCCACAGTGGGATGCTGGCGGTTGCTCTCGATGACTTTACGATCAGTATCTTCGACATGGAAATGAAGCGGATTGTACGTCACTTCTCTGGCCAGCGTGGGCAGATTAATGATATGGTGAGGTTTTTTTTTTCTTACAAAAGGTCAGGGCATTTCTTAGGTTACACATAGGTTTTTTTTCTAATCGTATATTCGTGTTTTCCTCGTTACCCGGACAGACTTTCAGCACAGACGGACGATGGTTGATAACAGCCTGCATGGACTGTACCATTAGGACATGGGACCTTCCATCTGGCAGGTAGGCCTCTTCGAGCTCATGACTTCGTCTCTGGAATGGACTCTTCGGAAGGAGGGGAACACCAGGCTTTGACTTGGTTTCGCTTTCTGAATGATTTACTCTGCCTGATTTTGCACGATGACCTTTTTGTCAAGTCATCCAGCTCGCTTCTTAATGAACACAACTCGGTGAAGTCGCCGCTAGAGATAACGTTTATCTTGTCTTGATTCAAAAAGGAAAGCTAAAAGCATGATGGGTAATCTCAGTGCCTGTGGCCTTGTGGTTTACACATTCTCCCCCCTCGCTTTCTCTTTCTCTCACTCTCATCTCACTCTCGCTCTCTAGTTTGGTCGACTGTTTCCTGGTAGACACGGCAGCCGTGAGCGTCAGCTTCTCTCCTACGGGGGACGTCCTCGCTTCCGCCCATGTGGACAGTCTGGGTATTTACCTGTGGTAAGAAATCGGAGTTTGGACCTTTTACTGTAACTGTGTTTCCTAAGGGTCAAAGCATTGCTGCTTCCTCCTCATCATCTGCTCCTTCTTCTATTGCTGTTTCTTCTTTATTTCTAATTTTTACTTTTTGATATGTTTTATTTTTCTTCTAACTATTACTACTTCCTTTATTACTTTTTCTACTTCTTGTTCTTTTCACACTTTTTCTTCCTTTTTTCTTATTTTTTTCTTGTTCTTTCTTGTTCTTGTTTGGTATTTTTTTATACCGTATCCAAAGACATCTTATACAATTGTGTGCTTGGAGCTAATAGTTTGGAGAAGAACCACATATGGCAGGTTAGACAGGTTGCATGATGGAGAGATACTCAGCTCATAATGTTATAGTGTCATAATGTTGTTTGATCAGTGTATATATGATGCATCTCTATGACATGGAAAACTATTTAACTTCCCAGGTTATGGAAAATCCCCTTTCAAGCATTTTGTTCCATGATTATCTTTTCTTCTTTTTTTTTCTTCTCTTAACATTATCTGTACAACCCTGACAAAAAAATCCTTAGTTCTGACACTGTTTAACAGCAACGGTGATTTAATCCGTGTGGGCTGTTTTATTTGGTCTGACTCATGTCATAGTTTGTCTAATTATGACTAAATATATAAATCTGTGTACACAATCGATGCTTTGATTCAGGCTTTTAAAAATAGAACATTCTGTTGCCACTCATCGTGACAGCGTTGAGCAGAAAAGCATCTCGAAATGCACATCGGAATTTTGTCTATAATATGAGGAAGAATAGGATAACCTGTGTCTTTATATCACCGAGGCAAATTCAGTCGCCATGATTGTAACCTGATCAAATGCTCGCTAGAAAGCTTACTTGAGTATTGAGGCGTTTGTAGACAATTTATTTTCAACACTTCGTTGTATTAACATCATTTATTTCTCTAAAAAACTAAAGTTATACAAGTAAACCTTTATGTGCCCAGTATAGACACCTGAGGATAACCCAAAAGCATAATTAATATCTTTGATAAATGTACTGGTTGTAAAATTTCTTATTCTCTCTCAATGATCTCCAAACCGCTACAACTTTGTTTTCCAGGTCCAACACCACCTTGTGTACTTTGGTGTCATTGCGCCCTCTACCTGCAGACTATGAACCTACGGTGGTCCTGCTTCCCGGCACCTGCCCGAGCAAAGGTGAGCGTTTTCTCCGCACCTGCACACATCAGAGAAAGTTCCATTACACACGCCGACATTAATCCAGTGGCTTTGCTCGGACAGATGACGACATCGTCTCCGTGGAAGCAGAGAGCTCAGAAATGGATGAGTACGTGTCTCCTGCGCAGCTGGATGAACAGCTGGTTACTCTCTCTTTACTGCCAGATTCACGCTGGAAGAATCTTCTCAACCTGGACATTATTAAGGTGCGTGCAGCGTTCCATGTGTCTTTTAATTTTTTTTTTTTTGCCACAATTAACATGCAATATTATTTTCACAGAAAAGAAACAAGCCAAAAGAACCCCCTAAGGTGCCTAAAGCAGCCCCTTTTTTCATCCCCACTGTTCCTGGACTTGTACCTCAGTTCGCGCTTCCTGATATGCCATCGGAGGAGCAGGTAACCACTTTGTGCTCTTACAATACTCAAATCAACTTGTCAAAGTGACTTGTACAGCAGACATTTTACATAAACCAAGACCAACAATAAACGTCCTCCACTTTCTGTCATTTAACATTAATGGAAGGAGACTCCGGTGTCAGCATCCTGTAGTTAGTAGAGGTCAACCAATTAATCTATTTGAATTTATCGGCACAGATTTTTGATTACTGAAACTGTCGGCTGTCAGCAAAAATACATCCCGATAGTTTTTCCCGGAGCAGCTGGGAAGGTCCGCTGTCATTATGAGAGCGGCCTCTAGAGGCGAATCACTGACACTACGTTGTGTTTGTTTATTTCACGCGAGACTGCTCGCTGCACGGAGAGCGCACGGTGCACGAAAATCGCTATATAAAATGTATTATATATAATTTATTAATTGTATAATTATATATTAATTAATTCATATATTCGTATTTATTTCATTTAGCACATTTTTATGATTTAAGCACTTTTTTTTCAGTTCATTACTATTTTATGTGGAGTGGTGTTTGTTTTTTCTACACACTAGTAATCATTTTCTCCATAACAACATGCCTGTATATTTTATTTCCCACTCATGACTGATATTCTGCCAACTAATCATCTTTTTTTTTTTTTTTTTTTATAGTCTAAGGTGTTCAATATTGGAGTTCTGGCCCAGAAGTCTAATTTCTACATTCAGCTGGAAGAAGCGTTAGACAGTAATCTCTGTAAGACCAATATCACTACCATTAAGGTTCTATAACCTCATATATGCTTCCAGTATCTTTCTGTATCTTGCGAATGACAATATTTCGCTTCATTTGTTTCAGACGAACCAGCAGTAAGACACTTAAAAGAGTTGGGTCCTTCTGCGATTGACACGGAGCTGCGAAGCTTGGCACCCGATATGGGTGGAAACGTTAGTGTTATGCAGAGCTTCCTGAGGATGATCAGCAGCATGCTGAGACTGAAGCGAGACTTTGACCTGGCACAGGCCTATCTAGCGCTGTTCCTGAAGGTTTCTTTCTTTTTTCTTTTTATATATACATATATGCTACTACATTGTGGATCAGAGAGCATGCAGGCCATCTATTCTTCATTTTCTTTCTGTTTAAAATCTTTGGCCTGTGTAATAAGACCTTCTACTTGTAATGTGGTGATCCTACATTTTCTATTATAGTACAAGACCATAATGTCAGGCATAGATGTCATTTCAGACTTGGCCAGCAGGTGGCAGCAGTAATTAAGCATAATATTTATTTTATTTATTTATTCAATTATATCTGGTATTATCTGTTACCACATTCTTCTATATATTATACATTTGTATTATTCTTAACCAAATATTACATTTATCACCACAACAGTGTTGGCTTAGTAGTTGAGGGATTGGAAGGTCAAATCCCAGCCACACCAAGCTACCACTCTTTGTCCCCTGAACAAGGCCCTTAACCTTTTAGCTGCTCAATTGTATGAATGAAATAAAATGTAAGTCATTCCGGATAAGGGCGTCTGCCAAATGCCATAAATGTAACATCTTTGATACACTTTTCTGGCCACAAGCTTCAGAATCTATGTGGTTGCAATCTAATTGATTTGCTACGAGTCTCTGTAAATCTGAGGTTTCTGAAAAGAATGCAGACGTTCTCTCTGGAACATTTATTTCCCATAGTGCCTTAAGAATGATCTAATATAAACACCATTTTCTCTTCCTCTTTGCTTTTAGCTTCACCTGCGGTTAATTGCAGAGCAGCCTGTCCTCATGCAGGAAATGGAAAAAGTGCTCGAGCTGTTAGAGGGAACATGGATTTCCGTACAGACGCTCCTCAACCAGAACATGTGTCTCCTCTCGTACATCAAGAGCGCGCTGCTGTAAAGACCTGCTTCCTTCACTGCCTTCGAGTCAATTCTCTTTTATTTTTTTTTATTGATAAAAATATCGTTACTTGTTCAATTGTTGTATTACGTTTACTAAAATACATTATATACAAAAGTGTGTGTTCTGTTTTCTTTAGTATAGAAAAGTGTGATACAAAAAGAATTCACACAAACTACAGCAGTGGCTAGTTTAGCTAACACTGCCTCTAGGAACTTCACTAGCATGCTAGTTAATATTAAGATAATACATTACAAAGCATGCTAGCAAGTTAACTTCTACTAATAACGCTAAATTATTAACATTAGGCAAACTTTCAATGTATTCCAGCAACCAAGCTAGTTACGATACTATAAAGTAAAAAACAGTACACGGTTACATTAGCAACCTCACTAGGTGTTGTATTTTATACGTCCCTAGTCGCTTATGCTAACAGGCTAACTAACATTATGCCAACTTGATATGAGCAAATGCTTTCACTAAGCTAATTACCATTGCGTGAACAAGCAGCAAATAGTACTAGCAAGTGAACTTGTGTAGCCAGAATTGCTAGCAAATTAGAAAACGAACCATTTTGACAAGCGAGGTAATTATTTAAACGTGAACGCCAGTTGCTACGCTTCCTAGCAGGCTAGTTCAATTAAAATGGCTCTAATTTTGTGTAAAATAAAAAATTAGCCAAAGTTACCAGAACACGAGCTAATATTTACCGAAATATTTTCTTGTATGATCATAAACCAGTGTAGCTGTAAATCGCTTGAAAGGATTCAAAAATTGCTTTTTGTCTTCCTATTTTTACTTGACACCATTTATTTATTTTTTTTTTTTACCTCAGCTTTGTTAAATGATTGGTTTATAAACAGATTTTCCCCAAGCAGCTATTTAGCTAGGCCAATAAAATCCTATTTAAATCCAATATTTGCTACTACCACTTAAAAAGCTGACCAGTATAGAAATAATTCACCATTTCCCCATCAAATATCTTCTCCATATCTGCAGTAAATGTGTGATTACTACAAACAAGTATTTCAACACATTGTAGTGAAAAATAAACACGTTAGTGAGAAATAAACAGAACTGCAGCTACCAACACTGAAAAGGTGTTGATTAGAAAAGAAAAAAATCTTTATATTTTCCATACTTATTTATTTCTATCTGTTTTCTTTCCGACTCACACATACATAGTGTTTCTGATTATTTACTCTAGCATATTTACGAGAGCCTCAGTGCATCAGTAACATGGTACATAAACACCCTTTATTGCTAAATAAATGGAGAGAATAAACTGGTTAATTGTGAACAAATATCTTTAAACATTTTAACACCAATTATTAGATATAATTTTGGGTCATTTCTCTGTATAAAAAGAAACATTGAAGAATCTTAAGCACCCATTGGTTGCAATGCATATCGATTGTACACTTTTCTCGCCACAAGCTTCAGGATCTTTGAAGGTTGAAAGCTGATCTTTGGCTTTTCTGTAAGCAAAGCAACCAGATTTTGCTTGAACGTCTTAAACATGATAGAAATCAAAGGAACACTGTCTTCTCTCTTTGACTTTCCTTCATTTCCATTTATTAAAGTGGGAGGTTGAGAAATGTTTGACCTGTTAAAGGGGACAAAACATGTGTTTCTTCTTGTACATCAAGATTGCAATTGTGCATAAGATACAAAGAGATTAGGTTTAAAAAACAATTAAATATACCTTTAAGCAAGCTGAAGCATTTTGTATATCCATATTCCAAAAAAAGCACTCATATGTGGGTGTGTGGATGGATAAGCTTGGGGCAGGGTTTGTGTGTGTGTGTGTGTGTGTGTGTGTGTGTGTGTGTGTGTGTGTGTGTGTGTGTGTGTTGTGAGGAAACATGCAGGTTGATATTTGGTAAGGATGCTGGTCTAGAACAGATGGGCTGCACTGTGCAGGGAAGCTCCAGAGCAGGCGTCCAAGCCAAGGCAGATTAGAGGCCAGAAAAGGAGGAAGCCTCGAGCCTGTTCTCAGTCCTGTTTACTCAAACTGAAGAGGATTCTTTTTGTTAGTTAGTTTGATTCTGCAAAATCGACTCTAAACAACTTTCACATACGTGCATTGGACGAATTATCTTTATTTCTAAAATAATGTCATAAAATTAATTTTTTTTATAAATGAGCTCTTTGTTATTGATATGATAAATTGTTGGTTTTCTTTGTTTATTTTTATGTCAGTATTTTTGTCATTTTCTTTTTTTCCACAATGTGAAAATTCATTTTCCCAATTCAGATATTTACATGATAATAATTATTAACAATTATTGATGTTGTAATATGCTTATATAGTGTATAAATCATATAATAATAATAAATGTCATTGATGACATTTAATGTTTATAATATTATATATAAATACAAATAATTGGATAAAGAATATTATTCATAATATTTAACTATGTATTATTATTATTATTATTATTAATATTTTTTTTATATATACTTTATATAATGACATAATTAAGACAACAATTTAATTGTGTGAAAAAATCTCTAGGCAAAATGCAAACGAATGAACACAAAACATTTACTAATATTGAATTTATAAATATTTGAACGTGAAGCTGATAATGATAGTGATTATCATTGATAATAATATTATTATTTATACAAATTATTGATGTAATATCTTTATATACTGTAAAAAAAATGATATAATAAAAATAATAAATGAATATGTAGAAAAAAATCATTCATTTTATAATTATATTTATGTGCTTAATATTCTTCTTATTGTTATTGTTATTATTATCACAGTAACAACAGCAATAATAATAAAAAAATAATAATAATAAATTAATATATTTTATATTATTATATTTTTTA
This sequence comes from Silurus glanis, assembly GCA_014706435.1. Taxonomy (NCBI): domain Eukaryota; kingdom Metazoa; phylum Chordata; class Actinopteri; order Siluriformes; family Siluridae; genus Silurus; species Silurus glanis. The sequence continues at coordinate 2,743,253 of JAAIIK010000041.1, forward strand.
TCAAAAAAATCACTGAATATTTCATTAATAAATATTTGAATGTTATGATGATGATGATGATTATTATTATTGTGATTGTTGTATGATCTCGACTCTGTGTGTGTGTGTGTGTGTGTGTGTGTGTGTGTGTGTGTGTGTGATCAGAGCGGAGGAGCTCAGTCCGGTGTGTTATATAACCCCGGTGTAGTGACGCGCTCTGAATCCCCGGTACATTAGCGACAGTAAGACCCAGTGGAAGCCCAGCGCCTGCGCCCCTCACGCCGTGGGAGAGACGCGCTGCCGCGGCTGCTGAGCTTTGCGGGGAAGGTCTGTGGATCCTCGCAGGAGCTCACAGAGACGCACATTTCTCTGCAGCCACTGCGTGCGCTTTTGCACCGAACCCCTTTTCCCGAGCCGCTGCGGGTGCTGTGTGTTCGGTGTGAACCGCAGCACCGGGGACGGGAAGCGACTCCGGCCGGTGCCAGCGACACTGAAGCGGGGGAGATCACACCGCACGTGAGGGACCGATCGCAGGCTCACTGCGTCTGAGATGCTCAAAGTGAGTATGATCAGCTCCAGGCCAGGCACAGCTCCGGAATACTGGATTGATGGCTCCAAGAAAGAGACGCTGGAGGACTTCTACGAGCTGGAGTCGGAACTGGGACGGTGAGTACCTCTCAGTACCTCTCTCAGTACCCCTCTCAGTACCCCTCTCAGTACCCCCAAGTACCGTTCAACACCCCTTAATACCTCCTAATACACCTCTGAATCCTCCAGGACCTGTCACTACCTTTAATAACATCTCAATATCCGTGAGATACCTCTTAGTACCTTTAAATACTTCTTGCCACCTCTGAGTACCACTAAATACATTTCAATACCTTTTAGTATCACTTAGTACTTTTATACCCTTATAAACCTCTTAGCACACTGAAATACCTCTCCGTACCTCTTAGTACCATTAAATACTTCTCGATAGCTCTCAGTACCCCTTAATACACCTCAATACCTATTAGTACCCTTAAATAGCTCTCAGTACCTTGTAGTACCCTTAACTTCATCTCAATACCTCAATACTCTGAATTCCTTTCAATACCTCTTAGTACCCTTAAATACATATTGATACCTTTTAGTACCACTTAGTACCCTTAAATACTTCTTAATACCGCTTGGTACCTTTCAGCACCCCTAAAATGCGTGTCAGTACCCTTCAGTAAGTTTAGTTTAGTCATTTCTTATACACGGAGAATATTTTAGTTGATATCAATATTTATATATTTTTAAATGAATTTTTTTTTCTTTTTTTTTCTTTTCTAATTTAAAAAAGCAGAATTAAATGTATATTTGTCTAAATTTAATTATTAGTCTTTAATGTTTCTTTATTTTTATATTACTTAATTTTTTTAAATAAATATTATGGCTACCCGTGCCATATCTCGTATAAAATTAAAATGTAATTTATATATGATCATTTTTTTAAATTTTATTTCTAACACAAAACATATGACATTTTATTTTTCAAAATTTCTGTCATTTGCAAAAATGGCCGGGTCACTGAGAGGATGTCTCACTATGATCTGATATCAGTACTGAAAAAATAAACGGGGAGATTCCTTGCTGCTTGCCATTTCAGAACAGATGGTGAGGCAAGGTGAGATCTACACTATGAAAATTGAAAATCCAGTATGCGTTAAGCATAATAAAATGCTGGAATCCCATGGGCAGTGAAGAAGGCGCTTTATCTTGGCGAGCGTTGCGTTGAATCCGTAGACTGTCCGGGAATGCCGGGCGAGAGACGGAGATAGGTTGAGATGGCAGTCTTACACCACCACCAACATACGAAAAAACATACCCTCACACACTGCTAAGAGTCACAGATTCACCTACTGAATGATTTTGCCAGGAAGAAGGAAACCAGAGAACCCTGAGGAAACCCTGAGAAAACCCAGACTAATGTTGGAAACAGTTTACAACTCTGGACACACAAACATTGTTAAGAGTCACAAATGTATCTCCCGAAATATTTTGCTAAGGAGGAAACCAGAGAACCATGAGGAAACCATGAAATCCACATGAATGTAGGAAACAGTTTACAACTTTGTGCACACAGGAACACTGTTATGCTTCACAAATTCACCTACTGAAAGATTTTGCTAAGAAGAAAGAAACCAGAGAACCCTGAGGAATCCCTGAGAAAATCCACTTGAAT
>JAAIIK010000041.1:2746643-2757689 GCA_014706435.1 Silurus glanis
CACACACACACACACACACACACACACACACACACACACACACACACACACTCTAAACACACGCACACACACAGACACACACACACACTACCGCACTCCGCTTTCCTCTTGTGCATTAAGTGCATAGAAACAATAGAGCTGGGAGATCTATTATCGCTAAGTGGCTAGTTTCGTAGACGTTTATCGAGTTAGCAACTCCGCGAAGCTTTTTGGGAGAATGTTTTATGATCATCAGAAGTTGTATTAGGGTTGTGGAATGATTGATGAAGAAAGAAGCACAAGAAGATGTTCAGATGTTGAGCTCTGGGAGAATTTGCTAAGAAACGCCTTGAGGCGGCGGATCTCAACGTTGGGTTCCTTAAGCATAGCCAGGAGTTCCACAGATATATATATTGTTTTTTTTTTTTATCTTGTTGCAAGGTTGATGCAGTGCTGGAAATGACAACCCAACAATATCAGCATGGATGGTTTTATTTTTTTTTAGTTCTTTTAGTAATTAGGCTGTCTAACTATTTATATTATACATATTATACATACTCTATATTGTAACCTTAATTGGATGTGTTGAATGCAAACAAAAAAAAAACCCAATAAACAAGTCCAAAAATGATGACAGCAATTAAAAAAAATTGAATAATATCAATTAATACGCAGAATGGTATTATGCTAAATCCAAACTCGACCAGATTAGACCTGAAGCTACAGAACAGAGCAAGTGTTTGGGCCATTCATTTTTTTTATAGGGAAAAGTGAACATTCTGTGCAGCCAGAACAGCAAGAAGCAGGTGGTTAGAGATGTACTACAGCAAACAGAACAAAGAAAAGGTGAAAAAAAAAGGAGGATTTAGCATCTTTATGCAAGTGAGACAGTGGCCAATCAGATTGCGGCCTGCTGTGTCATGAGACAAATCTGAGCCAAAGCTACGCAAAATGAACAGGAAAAAAAAACTATTTCGGGGTTAAATGACTTGAATCAAAGCAGGATATAAAGTGTGTAGGCCTTTGGTGATGTTCATCTGGAATTTGATGTTTAATAATTTGTGTTTAATAAAAGTTAAAAAGTTTCAAATACGGTAAAAAGACGTATGTATGGCTATCATAACTACTCTTTCAGACAAATCCCACCCACTTTCTCTTTTATTTATTTTAATTTATTTTCTTAGCATTTTAGCAGTTTTAAATACCTTGTGGAAAGGATAAGTGTAATACAGCAATACACCCTGGATAAGATGGCAGTCTGTCTTTTCTAACACGCAATTGTTCATAATTAAGTGTCACAAATTCAACTACTGACATGATTTCGAAGAAAGGAGGAAACCAAAGAACCCTGAGGAAACCCAGAGACAAAAAGGAAAATGTTTGAATTTGTTTGAACTTTTCTTACAGAAAAATTCCACCCAATCTCACAGTTATATCTTCAATATTTTTACATTTGTTCAGTACTAATGGTTCTAATGGCCATAGTTAGTTTTATTTCCTAAAGAAATATGTCCTGAAAATATCAGTGGCGGGCCGTGCATTTGGTACCTGGGCCTTCAGTGGGGACTTACCCGACTTAATCCACCTCTTAATACCACCACTATTACATCGCAATTTTAGAAACCATTAATACAATACAAAAACGCAATATAACAACATGTGACTTTATAGAGAGAGAGGCATTTCACATATGGAGGGTGAATACCATTTTACTAAAGCAAGCTCCAAACCTCTACACTACAACCGCAACTGTGCCCCTACATCATCTGGAGCAGTTCAGAATCAATATTTATCTAATAACATGACAAAAACATAATAAATGTAAATAAAATACAATATACTCACCAGAGATGCATACTCATTATTTGCAGCGCTCCTCAGAGGTTGTAATCCAGTGGTACCGCTCGTATTCACTGGTCTGGAAGTGGTGAACAACCCTTTCCCGGGCTGAGACAAGCTAGCTAGCTTCGAGGTTGGCCGACCTCCTCACGATGTCTAACTTTTTTTGAAAATGGATTTTTAAGAATGTCAGAGACCAAATCAATTTCTCTTCCTCCGTCAGCCATTGTGGGTATAAAAAAAAGTCTAACTCTGATGTATTAATGTGAAGAGCTACACACATGTTTTGCCAGTCGAATTAGGCTGTAACAGTTTCACTCTGACCAACCAATCAGAGGACGGAAAAATGCTGACGCTATTCTGGGCCAGCTAGCTGCCCTGTAAGGCAAATATGAAATCTGATTGGTTAAAGAAACAGACCCATTGCTAACATAGTCTAAGGTACATCGGCCAGCACTACTGATTGTGAAGGTCCTGGGCAGATTAGATTGACATGGCAGCACATAGAGGCTGAAATCTGATTGGACAAAAAAAATCTAACATCCACATACACGTACTGGAAGCAGTGCAGCCAAGAGAAACACTATGAGTAAACTGTTGGGAATAAATTAATACAATTTCATAGAACAAATGTTAGAAATTAGGTTGTAAATGTAGGTCAGTGCTTCTGATAGTGTTTAGGCCAGGAGAGAAAGCTTTGCTGGCCCTGACGTCCCACCACTGGAAAATATATAAATTCTTCATTTTATTGTAACAGGCTAAAGTTAGACTAACTGTAAAACCACTTGCTAGTGTGACCGAGCATTCATGCAGGGTTCGCCTTAACATTTATAAGGAAGAAAACAATAAACAAGGGCATCCAAACTCTTCCCAACTTTTTTACACACTTCTCTCACACGGTATATATCCTCCAGAAAGCCCACCGACACTCTAGTACCCCCCAGTGCGCATGCTCTTTGCCTATCTATGGCAAGCCCCAAGGGGAAAAATGGATTACACACATACAACGAGCACCAGTTGATCCAGAATTAGTACAGCATCACAGAATTAAATAAAGTTTGTTACACTAGCAAGTAATATCTCTGAGGTTTCCAAACTTGATCTCTCTTGTCATTCACAACAACAAGTAGCCAATCACTTCTTCTTGGAGCTCATGTACGTAGAAGAGGGCAGATAGCGCTTTCCTCAAAGTTTTCCTGAGCAGCACTTTAAAAAGATACGCTTGTCTGCCTTCATGTAATTTAGAGAAAGCACTATTTAGAATTCGCTTCAATTTAGTAGCTGTTGTATGACAAAGAGCTGGCTCTTTTTTTGGGAATCGGCATGCGAGCAAATCGTGGGCGAAAAATGAAGAGCGATCCAAAATCCTTTGGGTGTGATTTTTAAATAGGTTCTCCGTTTGCCTAGGGTTAGCATTACGTTTTATAAAACATAACCTGCAGTTGAATAGACAGCATTTCTTTTGTCTACTCAATGAAATGTATTTATAGAAGAGCTACTCCTGAAAAACAGATATCTGCTGATAGAATCCTTTATAGAATAATCTGTTTGGTTCGCACTCAGGTTATGGCTAGTTGGTTCCGCTAGTTGATAATCTGACTAAGGATCATTACAGGACAGGAGTAAGTAGCTCTGTGGTTAAGTTGTTGGAAAGGTTAAAAAGATAAAACCCTAGCTCTGCCAATGCTGGGCCCTTCAGTAAGACCCTTAAACCTCATGTTGTATAAATGACATAATTGCAAGTCACTCTGAAATTCTAAGTCAATTTGATAATAACGCAATAAATATAAATGTACTTGCTGTATTCATACTTGTGTTGTTATGTGATGCTGTAGATCAATAAAGCCGACGGTGGTCACATTTACTAATGGAGGTCATTAATGAGAAATGTTGACTATTATTGTTGATTTGTGTTTGTAGGATTCAGGCCATTGGGGTGTGTGTGTGTGTGTGTGTGTGTGTGTGTGTGTGTGTGAGACTTCATTTCCGTAATGTAATATTATTACTGTAATGAATATTGATCGGATTTGAGGCATTACTGGTGATTAGTAGAGCCTTGTGGTCTGGCTTTTGGAAGACGAACCCATCTGCCTTCTCTTTATCTGATTAGACTTCTACTTCTTTTATTTATTTTTTTCCAATTTATTTTTTGCCCACTTTATTCTCATTTTCACAGGAGCAAACATGCAGTTTCTATTCTAGAGGCTTTGGCCCTGTGTTCGTATTTTTCTTGGTTTGGAATCAGGGTTGAATCGCTCCATGTCTTGCTATGTAAGGCGGTTAAAAAAAAAAAAGAAAAGAAAAATGACCCAGAGTGCCTGAGAAGAATTTGAACAATGTGCCAAATTGTTACGAGGTAAACAAAGCTAAAACAATGCTAAACAGTTTGTGTGTAGGGGGAAGGAATGGAAAATCCATCTATAGTTTAATCAAGATGTAGCGATAGGTCATTAACTACATGGGTGTTAGGCTGAAATAGAATGGAATGAAATATCTGGGTCTGTGCTCCGATTGACACCAAAAGTGGGCGTGTCCTAAACAGGAAGGGGTTTGAGTTGAGCTACAGAGCTGTGCTTGTGATGGGAAGATCGGATTATTTTAGTGACTTGGTTCTTTGAATCTCGATCATCAGAATGAACGAATCTTTTTTCGAGTCATTTAAGTTTATTTTGTTCGCTTGATCAAAAAAAATTTCAATTAGCAAATCCACCAACATGTCCACATACACAAACTATGACTATAGTTCCAATCATTTATATATGGGATATACAGGAGTATGTAGGAGTCACGTGGTATCAGAACGAAAGACTCGGATTAGAAGAGTTAAAAGGTAAACGACTCAGTACTGTTTCCTCGTGTTTCACATTAAAGACTCGTTCTCTATGAACAAATGGTTCATGAACGACCCGTCACTAATCTGTGCTTGGATTTGTTCAGAACGGGTTTAGACTATGTGCCAAATATGTGTAGTTTGAGAATAAATGTACAGATGTTATTTACAGGTGTTCAGTTTACAAATGGACCTTTTGGATTCTCTGTACAAATGGGACAGTTATGATGGACAATGTGTAGTTATGAATATTTTAATTGTTCATGCTGAGTATAGCCTGTGGGAAAAACTGGTTTTGTGCCTGGCTGTTCTTTATTACAATTAATGGTTTAATAAAAACTGGGCATTCTAGCTGCAATCACAATCACATTAAACATATAGAAATATAGTCAAAAATAATCTCAAGATTTTTTTCCCCTTAAAATCCCCCCCCCCGTAATGGCTTCCCGTTTGAATGAAAAATGCTTTTGTGTACTGTAAGTGTTCGGTGAAATGCTCTTGTTAGAGACGAGAGGAAGGAACTTTTATCTAGTGGTTAGGATGCGGCGCTCTCACCGCTGCGGCCCGGGTTCGATCCCCGGTCAGGGAACCAACCCCAGCCACTCTTAGTGCCGGTCCCAAGCCCGGATAAATGTGGAGGGTTGCGTTAGGAAGGGCATCCAGCGTAAAAACATGTGCCAAATCAAACATGCGGATGATCCGCTGTGGCGACCCCTAGTGGGAGAAGCTGAAAGAAAGTTTTTTTTTTTTTTATTGTGATATGCTAATAACGAGGAGCAGATTGTTGAACTGGAACTTATGCTCGCCTGGTGTGTGCTCACATTTATTTTGTGTTTGTGTGTGTGTGTGTGGATAGCAGAATGTAGTGTATGGCCAAAACAACTACATTTCTTCCGAACCCAAGAAAAAATAACTCAATCCAGATGGTTCTTCTAGAGCAGTCAGGTAGCTGTTCGGCTTTTATTGCATTAGTCAAGTCAAGTCAAGTTTATTTGTATAGCGCTTTTCACAACAGACATTGTCTCAAAGCAGCTTTACAGAAATCAACAGTCAAGGTGAATGGTGTGTATTTATCCCTGATGAGCAGCCGTGGCGACTGTGGCAAGGAAAAACTCCCTTAGATGTAATGAGGAAGAAACCTTGAGAGGAACCAGACTATAAAAATAAATCTTTCAACAATACAGAACACTGGAGAGTGAGAACTAACATGAGTACTGGAGTATAAGATTATAAGTAATGTTCTTTCTACAGTCTTATACAGTCTTTATGGTTAGTAGCTCCTAGTTTTATGAGCTCAACATTTGTGATCATCACAGATCCAGCATCAGCTTCTCCATGCCAGAGCCTTTAAACACTCCAGGAGGTCCAATGTCAAAACCACACATGTAGCGGGATCCAATTAGCACTGGTACGTCTCTAGATGGTTCGAGATGTTTGCGAGTTCGGCATCTACTTCTTCAAAGGTCCATAATCCTCACGAGGTGGGACGTGAGTGGAGCTGGCCAACCTCAGGATGCCTCGGGATGGGGAGAGAAAGAGAAGCAGTGGAGAGAAATTAGCGTAGCTGCTGTTCATGATATTCATGTCTGAGCCCCGAACACTGTCAGGAAGACTATTCCAGAGTTTAGGAGCTAAATGTGAAAATGATCTACCGCCTTCAGTGGACTTTGCTATTCTAGGAACTACTAGAAGCCCAGAGTTTTGAGATCTCAGGGAGCGTGACGGATTGTAGCGTGTTAAAAGACTGGAGAGATACATGGGAGCCAAACCATTTAGTGCTTTATAAGTAAGAAGTAGTAGTTTGAAGTCTATTCGAAACTTAACAGGAAGCCAATGCAGGGATGATAAGATTGGGGTTATATGGTCATATTTTCTTGACGTTGTAAGAACTCTTGCTGCCGCATTCTGAACTAACTGAAGCATTACCTACATTTCATTTATTTACACGTTGCATAATCTCCTGCTGAGACGCTCTGATTGAGGCATGTTCCGGCATATTTAGCTGGCCCGAGGCCTGGTTTGATTGCCGGCTTAAGCTGATTATGTGCTGAACTGAAGGACCAAAAACGCTGATGCTACATAAGATGCTGACAGGTTGCAAATAAGTTGAGCCTCTACAACACCTAAATGTGGCTCTGGACACTCCAGCTGTGTGTTAGCATTAGGGCCAATTCACTTAGTGTTTTTATGTAAATTAGGAAGTAATCTGCTGAACCTGGACAAAATATAGACCAGGTATGGACATGCTGGGGGATGCTGTTAAAAAAAAAAAATCAGGGATGGGGTTTGTATTTGACCACTTGGAGTTGATTATTTTGCAATCAATTAATTGAATTGAATTGAATTGAATTGAATTGAATTGAATTGAATGTAATTTAATTTAATTTTCTTCTCCACAGCTATAACTACAAATACTTCCTTAAATATCACCTTTGACTAACTACACTAACTTTTTATCGATCAAACATTCGAAGTGACATTAACATTACATTATGTGTAATATGCATAACACCTGAGCGATTTTTCTTCTGCTTTCAGGGGAGCCACGTCGGTGGTGTTTCGATGTCGGCAAAAAGGCACCCAGAAACCATACGCCGTGAAGAAGCTGAAGAAAACAGTGAGTATGCTGATCGATATCTTGAAGGCTTTCTCCTGTTCGGGTTTGTTTTTTCATCTTAGATTTGGACGTCTGAGTTTATCAGGTTTCGTCAGTCTTCATTGAGAACTTCAGGAGTTTTTTCACTTTCCTTTCCGACATGGCAGGTGGTCACTGTTCTTCGAAACAGATCAAATGAAACAAGGGGTGTTGCTAACACTCTGCTTCTAGAATCTCTAATAGTCAGAGGTGGAAAGAGTAAAAAAAAAATTCTACTCAAGTAAAAGTACTGTTACTTCAATGAAATTTTACTTATGTACAAGTAAAGTTACAGATCTAAAAATCTACTCAAGTAAAAGTAAAAAGTTGCCTAATTAAAATTTACTCAGTAAAATCGAGTTTTTAACAGCAGTGTTGGGTGGGATTCTAGTGTAGTTCAAAAAGGACAAGGGGATATAAATCTCCAACTAGTTGTTTTTAATTAAACCTTTACAAAATAAAGTGCAGCAAAAAAAATAAATAAAAAAAAATCTCTTGTTATAATGTCATTTATAATAATCAGAGAAATTGCAAATGCAGATTCAAAACTCCGATAGTGAGCGCACGCATCGAACAACTCCGACGTTTTCCTCAATGAGGAATCAAAATGCTTTTTGGACTCTGCATTCTCGAACAAAGGTGTGTGATTGGATATATAGTAATGCTTAAATCTAATGAGCAACATCAGCAGATCTACTCTGAAATAGAACACTTTTCATTCATTTCATATGAATCGTGACACTGGTAATAGTGCTAGCTTCATTGTGCTGTGACAATTTTGCCCCAAGGGTGTGATGCATTTATTTTACACATTTCCTTTTTTTAACGGATATGATTAAAAATCTAGTGGTCAGAATAGCACCGGTTGCACAGCTCCCGATGTACACAGGACTTTTGGCACACTGACTTATAAAGTCGGTGCTCCCTGTGACTGTGCGTGCAGCCTTGTGCTGCCATCTGTTGGCGTGTTACAAAACTAGTCTCAAAACTTTTTGTCGCCACCCCGTATGTAATCTTATCACACTATTTCATTTGTGTGCATGATTTAGAGAAGAATTCTAGATCTGATGTCCCATTTATTAAATAACAAACTCAAATAAATAACTAAAAGTTACTTTCTGAAGGCAACCACACTCGAACGAGGTGATTAATCAACATTCAATTCGTTTTATGCACACCTGACCGTGAATCTTTCACACTGCCTTCATATTTTTCGATTTTCAGCTAATACAGTAAAGCTACACTTACAAAGGTTTGTACTGAATGTCTACGCACGAGCCACATCCACATCCACATCCACATCCTCTGGCTCATCTTGAACAATAACTCCTGCTCTTTATCCACCAGGTTGACAAGAAGATTGTACGAACAGAGATCGGAGTCCTGCTGCGTCTCTCTCATCCAAACATAGTAAGTCTGGATAGAAAAAAAAAAAGCTCTGTATCTTCAAAATATTCCGCATTGTGAAAAATCCAAAAGATGAGAATCCTTAAAACATCAGGCTCGAAGGTTACACAGAGCGTGTAAATCCACACTTTTTTGGATTGGTCATCAATTTATTTGTTTTAATTGAAACTTTTAATCTCGTTAAAGCAAAGAAATAATGCCGCCTTAAATCTAAGTGCACTTTTCATAACGCTAATGGAAAGGTTTTGGATCGGTATTTTGGATCTAAACTTCAGCTCAGGGTGAACGTGAATGGTTTTTATGGCTGGGAAGTTCAGGAATTTTAAAGTTTTTGCGGCTCTTAAATAAACCAGGTGCAATCTATTGATCTGACATGTTTATAGTCTAAATCAGGGGTCCCCACATCTTTTCCTGTGAGGGCCAAATTATTTTTCCTTTCTTTAATGTCGGGCTGTAACAGGAAATTACATGGGCTGGAGCGGTAATATTGGCCTTGCAAGCTTGCATTCTAAAGTACACACATCCTTTACTCAAGTAAAAGTACAGATACTCATGTTTTAAAATACTGTGGTAAAAGTACTGACTACACTTTTTCACTCAAGTTAAAGTAAAGAAGTTTGAGCATTGACATGTATTGAAGTAGAAAGTAGCCATTACTTCAACCTGTTTTAGTGTCACGCTGGTAACTGGACCTCACGTCATATTAATATATTAATACAAAAAAATTTTGTTACCTAATGAATGTATTTAGGTTGAACATCCACCATATAGAACACAAGCAGAGAAAAGATGATGATGATCAGGAAAGTGTCTGTTCTCAATCATGTTTACATCGCTGACACCCTCTGTCTCATCCACGTTAACCCCAGACTTCTTGTTGTCTTCTGCTTTGCTTGTTGTTAGCTTCGGAATCTAGCCTACGTCTGTGTTGTGTGAGAGCCAGGAAATGATACACCGGCGGTAGATTGAAAAAGCCGCACAATGACAAGAAATAGGTTAAAGTCACCAAATAGATAAAGTAACAAGGCTGGTTTGGAAATGTAAGAAGTAGAAAGTACAGATATTTGTGTAAAAAGTTTAATGAGTGAAAGTAAAAAGTTGTCTGAAAAATAAATAGTGAAGTACTGATACCATAAAAACCCACTTTTGTACTTCATTTCTTCCCGCCATTCGTTTGCATCGAACAAAAAAAGAATCGCTTGTCCACTTTTGGGTAAAAACCCTGTATTTAATCAATTTTTCTCTTTCTCAACGGTTTGGACATTTTGTTGTGACTTTGAATTTTCTCGCTGGCCCGTGTGCTCGATCACGATGGAACGTCATGTTGAATGTAGCATGTTAATTACTAATGGGAAATTTTTGTTTGCAATCAAACTTTTATGATCAAATACAGATATGAGTAAAACAAATGTTTGAAATGAAATCTGGCATTGTTCAGAGGGCCGTTCCAAATGTAGTTTCCAAACTACAAACTTGACTGCAAAGCCAAAAATGGACCCGCACCGTCTTACCTTAAAGACCTTATCACTCCACGCACTGCACCACGCTGAAGAGATCATCTAGCACTGCTAAACTGGTCCCACCTTCTCTCAGGGTCAGAGGTAAGTATACATTAAGGTTCTTCTAGACGTTCCCTAGACGTCTGAACAGCCGAGTCATGGGATCGAGGGATGGGTGAAGTCCCACCACTTTCTGAAACACCTACACTGGCACTTTTCCCGGATTGTTTTGTTTTTGCTTATATTTATATATATATTAAATAAGGCGTGCTATCATTTCTTTTAACGGAGTTTTATGTTGATGGTGTCTTAAGTGTGTAATTTGGTGAACCAGTGTTCATTTATTCATTAATAGAGACTCAAAGCACTTTTGTACGTTGCTGTAGATAAGGGCGTCTGCTAAATGCCGTAAATGTAGGTTGGGGACCCCCGGTCTAAATACATTGAATATTGTTTAGAAAAACAGTCTGTATTATAGTTATATAATAAGTGGTTTTCTGATCCGAAGACGCTGCTGGGCCCTTGAGCAAGGCCCTTATTTCTCAACTGCTCATTGATTGAGATGTCACTCTAGGTAAGGGTTTCTGTCAAATGCTATAAATGTAGATGTAAACTTCGTGGTTTCTATAGAATCTGCGTAAAACCCCAAAAAAAAGAAGCAATCAATGAAATGTTTTTCATTTTACGAGTGAGTTAAAAGTCTCAGTGTAAATGGCTTTAGAACTTGGCATAAAAGTGCTGCTTCGGTTAATGGTCCTCCAGCAGTCCTTATTTATTGCAATGTTTTAATTATGCTATCGCTGAACTACATCTCTCTCTCTCTCTCTCTCTCTCTCTCTCTCTCTCTCTCTCTCTCT
>JAAIIK010000041.1:2772196-2799430 GCA_014706435.1 Silurus glanis
TATACATCATAAATTTTGGCACCCTTTACCAGCATTATATAATCTTAATATAATATATAATAATTATATAATAATTTGGGATTCTGTTCTTTTCTGTATTATTGCCCATGTTTTTCTTTCTTCACAACAAACCCACTTTGAGTGTTGCCACTTAAAATCCCTCAATCACTCAAAGTCCCTAAAAAGCATTCAGAGAACGCTCTAGAAATATCTAGTCACCCTCATATATCTGTGGCTAGATAAAAGAGAAGGCTTTGTTCTGGCACTATCCAAAATAGTTTATCGCTGTGTAATTGTAGATTTGGAGGCTGCTACCATGCTGAGCAAATCTCAAAGTCATCTTCAGAGAAATGTTTGGCTCTCTGAACATCCTCCTCACTGTGCATAATAATGAAATGAGGTTTTTTTTATATATATATTTGATCTTGATTTTTGTCCCAACATAAAAAATAGTGTGTAAAAAACATAAAGAAAATGTAAATTGCGATTGGAACATGCTTATATTTTGCTCATGAGAATTTCCAGGGGTGCCAATGTTGATGATGACACTCTTCATTTTTTCCCCCAGTATAAATGTAATTTTTTTTTCCATATAGTAGATTCGTTGTGAGTTTACACAATTTTAACCACAGATATTTCCCCATATCTTTTTTTTTAATCCCATTTTTACCAAGGGTGCCAATAATTGTGGGCCTGGTTGTATATTCAGGTTTTAAGGCTTTAAGGATTTTTTTTTTTTTTTTTGCTTTATATTTGAAAGCTATCAAAGCAGTTCTTCACACTCTGGACTGATCAACCTTTAGAACAAGGGAGTTTTAAAGGTGTATGGATTGAATGTTACTCACATTATTAGCATGCTTTTACGTACAAATATCAGCAAATGCTGTTGCGGAATGATTTGCTAGCGACGTATGGAAAGGAATGTAGCATGGGTATATTCTATAAAGGTCGCGTTGCATGTAGGAATGTTCTAAAGCTCCAAATGTCTTCTTTGAGTGCTGATATTTTACTAATATGATTTACAGTGCGTGTTATACAGTATGATATTCCAGGCTGTTTAAGGGCCACATTGTACGAGACTCAGAGTTCAAATTTGTATATCTGCCTGTTTCTATCTTTTCAATTTTAAAACAATGGAAATTATACTGTGTATTAATTGCAGAAATAAAATCTATTAAACGCATTAATAGAGAAGTGTTGTGACTGCTCGGGAACTCTGGGGGGAAAGCGTTTACATGATACAGTTTAATTAAATGTGGAGCTACTGTGCAACTCATAAAATAGCTCAACATTTGCGATCATCACAGATCCAACACCAGCTTCTCCATGCCAGAGCCTTTAAACACTCAAAGAGGTCCAATGTCTGCTGTGAATGCTTTCCGGATGCACTGTACATATAGTAAACTACACACTATATCAATTTAGCCTGTATAATGGTTAATACATTAGACTAAATGTAAATGTCTTCAGATTGGACGGTTATGATTTCAAATCCCAGCACCACCTACAAGCTTTGACTACTCAGCCTTTTAGTGAGGCCTGTAACAGTGGTGGATGAAGTACACAAACCATGCACTTGAGTTAAAGTAGAGATTCACTCGGTAAAATATGACTCCAGTAAAAGGGCACCCTTTAAACTTTCACTTGAGTAGAAGTACAAAAGTATTTGCCTTCAAATGTATTTAAATATCCAAAGTACTGAGTTATTATGCCTATAATGTCATATTATCATTTTTGTCACAAGGCACTTGCTTAATTAACTCAATTTATTTGAAAAGGCCCTAATGTGACTTTTAGCACATCAATCTATTAATAGAATGAGACAAACACTGATTGCTATTTATTAAAATCATCATGAGCTCGAATCCCAGCACCGCCCAGCTGCCACTACTCAGCCCTTCAGCAGGGCCTTTAAACCTCTACTTAGTTCTATAAATGAAATAGTTGTATATTGCTTTAGAAAAGGGTGTGTGTCAAAAGGAATGAATATTATATTAGCATGGCCTGTGTACTGCAACAGTATAGTATAGTATCTACTAAATCACTATCTAATAACTATCTAATCTACTAAACGTACACTTCAGCAGTATACTTCATATGTTATTAATATACTACACATTATATTAGTATATATTTTATACTGCAGCAGTATACTGTACACTACAAAAATAAAATACTACATATTATATTAATATAGAGTGACGAGGATGGACAGGATTAGAAACGAGTTTATTAGAGGGACCGCACATGGACATTTTGGAGACAAGGTGAGAAAAGACTGATTGAGATGTTCAGAGGAGGGACATGGGGTATATCGGTAGGAGAATGCTGAGGAAGGAGAAAAAGAGCAAGACCAAGAAGGAGGTTTACGGATGTGGTGAGGGAGGACATGAAGGTAGTTGGTTTGAAAGATGCAGATGTAGAGGACAGGGGGGTATGGAGACAGATGATCCGATGTGGCGCCCCCTAATGGTAGCAGCCAGAAGAAGAAGAAGAAGATATTAATATAGATGGTGTATTGCAGCTGTATACACTACTACACACTATCTCGATATATTCTTTATACTGCAGTAGTATACTACACTGTGTAATACTCTATCCTGTGCAGTGTAGTAGGACACCGCCTACTGTATCAGTAGAGCAATTATACTCTGGCAGTACTGTACTATATACTGTATATGTATATAAATAAACCCTCAAATCAAATTGAATTTTCAATACACTTTGGTTTTTTATAGTACTGTGTACAGATCTACCATACAGAGCTTGACAATGCCCTCATGCACAGAGCAAGAAGTGCCAACTTTTGCCAAAATTGGAGTGGAGGAAGCTGAGTGTCCTGCACAAAACCTTGACCTCAATCCGATTTAACAGGCCTTCCAGACCTTCTCACCAAAGCCTGATCCGACAGCCCACTTGAGCACAAAGCAAGAAGACCTGAACTCAACCCCACTGAACCGGCCCTCCTGACCTCCTCACCAACATCAGAGTGAGATCTGACAACGAGCCAGAGCCTGACAATGCCCCTCCAGAGCTTCTCACCAAAGCCTAATCTCACCAATACTTTATTACTGAATGAACACAAATTCCCACATCTAATCTCCAAGATCTAATGAAAATCCTTCCCAGAAGCGAAAGCTTATTTTTATTGAGATTTTCCAAAAGCCCACATAGGTGTGATGCTCAGGAAGGGGAAAAAAAACGCTTTGGTCATATACAGGAAGTCCCGGACATACGTTGGAGATGTGTTACGATGACCCCATCATAACTATAATGTATAAACTTTGCAGTAGAGGGCTGCTTTAGGATTGGGATAGACACAGGTATCGTGACCCATCGCAAATCTCGCAGGAGTGGGCAGTCAAACAAATATAGTCCCGCCGTCCCGCAGATCCTGCTAGTTGTAATGTTTTGTTAAAAAGTTAGAGTTTTTAAGGCTAATAATAAAAATAAATATCCCAAGTTTGTGTGACGTGTTGTGCTTTACTTTAGCATTGCTTTATTTTACTCTTGTTCTTCTTTCGGCTTCACCACAGCGGATCATCAGTCTCCAAACCCCCCCGTCCTCTACATCTGCCTCTTTCACACCAACTACCTGCATGTCTTCCCTCACCCCATCCATAAACCTCCTCCTTGGTCTTCCTCTTTTCCTCCTTCCTGGTGGCTTCATCCTCAGCATTCTCCTACCGATATACCATATACCCATTGCTTTATTTTACTATTAGTTTAATATACTATATATGCATGTTGCAACATGCGTGAAAGACAAGAGAGAAGACGAGCTAAAATTGCGCTTTGAAACACAAAAAAACACAGGAAAAAACTGCTGGCGAGAGTCAAGGCAACTGGCAGCGCCCCAATATTACGTATGAAAATTCAAATGCGGTCTAGAAATTTAAATATCTTTACACATTTTTCGTATCGGTATAACAAGACCGAAAAATCGAAATATCGAAAAAATCCAAGACTACCAGTAATGCATTTGAACTTTGCCGCCATTCAATCACCGCTCGAGAAGAAGAAAGTTTTTTCCTCCCGGTTGCCTTTGTCGCCCCCTGCAGGCCTTCGTGGGGATGAGCAGCCCGTCAGCAGCGGCTCATGACAGGCGGGGAGGGGGAAGGAAGAAGTGGAAGCCGCGGATCCATCTTTCAAGCGAAAATAGGAAAGAAGCCCCGCGTTTCCAGCGGTTTTACTTCTTCGGCGGTATCTCTCCTTGTAAATAGGTGTCAGGGAGCCCGAGGTGGGGGCTGTATCACTGTCTGTAGGATGTCCCGACATGAAGGTAGGTCGCGAAATAGGGGAAAAGGAAAGAACATTACAGCCGGATTGCTGCGTGAAGAGAATGTGTGTGTAGCTGCCGCGGGTTGCCATGTTTTTGTGTTGAAATGTATTAGGGGGGGGAGAGAAAAAGGGCTCATGATGGCCGCCGCCGTGAATTTTACAATATCCTTTTCCCACACACACCTAAACCTTTCCTTTCGGATAACAAACACCGTGGGGTAAAAAGATTTCAGGATTGAGAGTCGTCGCTACGCCTTGTTGCCGTGTGATAGCAAGGACCTTACTTAGCATGCTAGCGGCTGTAGCCTAGCGAGCGCCCCAGGCTCCGGCCTGGTGTAGAGGGCGAAGCGGGGGGGAAGTGTTTCAGCTCGTCCCAGACTCCTGAGGTGACTGCAGTGTCATCGAGGGCCTGCTTGGTAAAATAAACCGCGAACATGTCGCGCCGTTTTAGTGGAGGAAAATCCCCTTTATAGCAGGATGATCCAGCAAATCTTAGCCGCTTAGCGCTAGCCGGGCTAGTCACCGGTCTGTGGCGGTCAGTCGGATGAACCCGGGCCGCCCTTGCTGCTCGTTCGGCTTCTCTTTGCTAGCTTTAGCCTTGAGTCACGCTAGCTGGAAGAGAGTGCTTGTACGAGTGAATGACTTGCACGTCTGGAACTAGCCTAAAGCTCCACCTGGCCTATTAGCATCGAGAAATTGGCACCAACTAGAAGTAAAATCCTCTTAAAACGCCCCACATTCCTCCCCTAAGACTCATCCAACCTCTATTTTAACCTAAAATCTCAGTTACAACCACTTTCCCTACCCGTCAAGGTGTCTTTCTAATCCTGAAAGCATGCTAGCTAACTTTACCTGCCTGACTAGCTTACCTTACCTATCGTGGGGCTGCAACCTTTCAGACAGCTCGTAATACATATACAACTAGAAGTGCTGTCATTTTGCTCAAGTTTCCTCTAATCATAATGTCCAATACTCGATTACATTCAGACATTTGCACACCACCTTCCACTTTGGCTTTTATGTACTAATTTTGCTCCAAATCCCCTTGAACTGCGTTCACACGCACACCAATAATCCGACTCGCATCATTCGGATTATTTGAGGTCTATATAAACTATGTGGAGCAATAACGTAAATCAGATTAAGGCCTTAATCAGATATCGTTTCTAGAAATCTGAGAGAGAGAGAGAGAGAGAGAGAGATACCTGTGTATATTCTGACCAATCTGGTATGGATAATTTGGATTATTCCGCTCGTTTAAACGCATTGTGACCGATTTAATTCTGAATCCCATAAAGGTTTCAAGGAATATGATAGACACATGTTAAGCAAATTACGTTTGCAAATTACTCAACTGGATGGAAGTTTTCTTTTGAATTAGTTTAGAACCACACCAATAATCCGATTCGCATCATTTGGTATTATATGTGTAGCGATAACGGAAATTAGACTAAGGTTGTTATCAGATCTGATTTCTAGAAATCCGATAAAGAGACGCCTGTGTATACTCGGACTGGACTGATTCGGATTGTTCAGGTCGTGTAAAGTTTTTAAGGAATTCGATAGACACACTTTAAGCAAATTACGTTCGCAAAATATTCAACTCAACTGGATGGAAGTTTTCTTCTGAAATAGTTTATAACCGCAGCAATAATCTGATTCAGATTATTTGAAGTCTATATAAAACTATGTGGCGCAATATCGTAAATCCGACTAAGGTTGTAATAAGATCTCGTTTCTAGAAATCCAGTCGAGAGAGACACCTGTTTGGATGTCTGTGTTTACGCAGACTAACCTGAGAATGAGATTATTCATTACTTAACTGCAGGAAAGTTTCCTTCGCCTGAGAAAATTAAGAACCACACTAATAATCCGATTCATATCTTTCGGATTATTCAAGGTCTATATAAACTATTTGGAGCGATTACTTAAATCCGTCTAAGTCCCTAATCAGATCTTCTTTCTAGAAATCCGATAGCGAGACACCTGTGTAAACTTAGACTAATGTGATTTGGATTATTTGGGTCGTGTAAACATATTGTGACTAAGTTTTGGATTAGATTAAGGATTTATAAACAATGTGGAGCGATAATGAAAATCGGGTCTGTTGTAATCAGGCGAGAGATCGTCCTGTAATCGGATCTCGTTTTTTTTTTTTTTTTTTTTAATCCAATAGAGAGAGACCTTTTTGCACGTGTATAAACTGACCAATCTGATTCAGACAATTTAGATTGTTCAGGTGGGGTAAACATAGTGTGATTGATTTAGTTTTAGATCAGATTCAAGGAATCTGATAAGCCTGTGGTAAGCCTGTGTAGTTCAATGTGTGAAAAAATGATCATGTGTGCAAATTACTCAACTGGATGGAAGATTTCCTCTGAGATTAGAAATTTAGAATCACACAAATGATCTGATTATATGATTGATTATGCCGTGTGATCAACGTGTGGGTCATTTGAAGAAATCTTGTGGACCGACCTGTCTAAATTTAAAGAACTATTTAAGGGAACTATTTAAATAAAAGAAATCTTTTATATATGGTGGGACACCTTGAGACAATTGAGGTTAAAGTGTCTCATCTTCAGGATCGGTTTTCAGAAGGATGAGTTTTTCTTGGTTGTGTTGAACTAGTTCTAATGCCGAGTACTGATAATCTGAACGATGAAGTGGTAAAAACTTTTCGTGACTTTAATGGAAGGTGCAAAAGCCTCTCTCTCTGTGTACTGGTTTGAAAACTCAGTTATTATATAGTCTGGAATTGGACATCATGCAGCATCTGAGATGTTCATGTGACAGAAAGTGTTTGTCATAAACAGCTGAACAAACACGCCGGATGGAAATGCTGTGATGTATTGTAGGCAGCACCGTGTGCTTATATGAATATCTTACACACTCTTGTTCTTACCAAAATTAAATTATGATCGCGATCTAGTTAGGAAGTATATTTGCTTATGTGTTATTGCACCCGTTTCCAAGATATAAAGTGTTTTTGGCATCGTAATTCTCCGTTTCCGCGAGTTTTGAGGGTTAGTGATGGTATTTAAATATCTCCTCAACATTGACCATATAGAGACAGGTGACAAATGAAAGGAAAAGCCCACATAACACGTTTTAGACCAGAAGGATTCATCAGAACACCTTCTCTACTCTTTTGGCATAGGTTTTAGACATCTATGGAACTGTAATGGAGTCGTGAACACGGTTCTTAAACAGATATCCCCTCAACCGATCGAACACATGATGGCCAAATTTACTATTGGGTTGAGAACTGGTGACTGTGAAGACCTAGGCTACAGTTTAATTCATTTTCTTCTTCATTAAACTTTATAGAGAGATTGGGAATAGGGGCGGAGTCATTCTGGAAGAGGCCACTTCTCTCAGGATAGAAATGTTTTGTCATGGCAGGACGTAAGGAGTCAGTTTATTTGCAGCGAGGTGAATATCTGCAACCGAATGACCTGGCAGTCGAGATGGAGGTCCTTCTCCAATTCCATCTATAAGCTTTAAACATAACCTCTAACACTTAACACTAATCCACCTTGAAACACCCGGAGTTGTTTCCACTATTGTACTTTTGGTTATACTCTATTTAGGTAGGACGGGCTTGAGGACGCCAAACACACACTCCCCTATTTGTCATGCTGAGAGACTTGTACAACCTGATCACTTTTATTTCCCCCTGCATCTCTGTAGACCAAAGCTTGTGGTTTCAACTCTATTGACGTCCTTGAGGTGTCCATACATTGCAACTTTATCATATTCCTCATGTGGTACTTTTGCTAACATTCATACACGCTAACGTCCTACATCGAAGTTCTCGTTCACCAGCCGATTTTTTTTCCTCCTTCTGATTTTCCTTCCATGGTAAACTAATGCACAAAGCATCAGTGTATTGGAATGTCCCGAATGTCCGCAACGCTATCCAACTTTGCGTCGCTTTTCATTTCTGTTTATACGCAATGTTCACAATTGCAAATCATGACAACTTGGTGTGATAACAATGCTGGAATTCTACAATACGCTCTTCTCAATTTTGCCCACTTTCTCACCAAGACGCCTCCTGGAGTGTGATTTGAAGCTCCAATTCATATTCATAGGTTTCTGTTTCATCCGAGCCTGGGTTATTTTTTTAGATTAAGACTGATTTTCATGTTAGAAAGTAAATATTATAATGGTGTTTTTCTCTCAATTTTAAGTGTAATCTAGTAGCAAAATGCCTCAAATGTCAGCCCGGTCCAATACGGACCCATAAGGATTGAGTGAAATTCATGTTTTTGACCAGAACAATTGATGGACTGGAGTTTTCGGCTGGCAAAGAAACTCATTTGTGGACACGGGGTAAAAATGGGTCGTAGATTTAACATGGAGCCTTGAAACAGTTCAGAAATCATGAACAAGTCGTTAACAAGGATTTTTTCAGGGTTTCCGTCTTAAAGTCTTAAATTTGCTGTTCGAGGTCTTAAATTATTTTAAACAGGTCTTAATTTTCCGATGTCTCTAACACTGCCTCTTATGTTCATTGAAATTCTCCTGCACTTTAGAATGTTTTTGTTTGTTAGTTTTCGTGGTGGCGTCCTTTTGTTAGTCCAAAAATAATTAGCTGTATTAGGAATACAAATGAGACCAACATGCAGCAGCCAATCAGCTCTCTGTTATTGCCACTAATCCCTTTTGGCTTGTTTAGGGTTTGATTAAGACCAGTTGCTTACACGTGTGTGTGGGTATGTGGGTGTGGGTGTTTGATGTTTTGATTTAGACCTTAAATTTCATTCTTAATGGTATTATAGGGGTCTCAAATTTGACTTTGTGAAACCTGCAGAAACCCTGTTTTTTTGTACACTTAGCTGGTCAAAGGGTTGCGATCTGATTGGCTGTGCAGCAGTTTTGTACTTTTGGATGCTGTGAGCCGACAAGCTTTTCCGAGGAAGATGAAGAGTTCATGCTTTCTCAGGTTTAAAAGGTTCATGCGTTCTCAGGTATCTGGTAAAAACTGGAGATTCTGATGAATTCGGGGAAAGTCTGTGGGTTGGTCTTGATATTATTGTCAGACTGCTCTTCTCTCAGCCAAGCGATGAAAAGAACCAGACTCAGTAGAAGAAGTGATGGACTTCGGACAAAAAGAGTCCAATAATCTCCAGTAGAGTTTGTGTGTATTGCTTACTGCAGTATTACATTTATATTACCAATATGAGTCAGGATTGATGTGTAAAAAGTTTAAAGGCAGATCACCGCATAATAATTGTTGTGCATTGAACATCCCTTTGTTCGGAAACCAGTTTTACTCTGTGTGTGTGTGTGGGTGTGTGTTTTGCTTAAATGTGAGAATTAGCCCTTTACTTGTCTCTGCATGTGGATTATGGTTGGTGTGGTTCTGATATCTTTTGTACACTTTACTGGCCACGAGCTTCAGAATCATAAAGGCCTCGTTATTAATTCCTTAACATTTTTGCTTTACACAGAAACGTCACAGAATCTTGCTTTCAGTCATTAGTTTTACCAGCTGTCAGTGTTGAGTAAACGAAAAATCTCTTGCGTTTGCCGAAAAGGTGTATGGATCCGCTATGCCAATCAAATGGACAAGCGAAAGTAGGCGGGTCTCGGATGTGTTTGTTGACTGTCCACAATTTCTCATGTGAATGCGTGAAGGCTTGTAAAAGTTTCCAGCCTGTGTTAAGTTTTCTGCTGTGGTTAATGACTCGGTGTAATGCAGGGGTGATCGCATAATCGTTTGAACAGTAAATACACCTAAAAAAGTGGTTTGGCACAAAGATTGAATTGAAAGATTTGCTGCTTTCAGGTCACAGAAAAGCTTAAAGTCTTCTAGCTTAACTGTTCATCCTAGTACTTGTAGTAGGTCTGTAAGCGCTCATGTTTAAAGGTGTACAGGTTGCTTTGTTCACTAGTCACACTTTTTTTTTTTGCCAGGACATAGTGTCATTTGGAGAGGTGGTAGAACTAAAGTTCGAAGACGGCCGGAGACGAGGATTCGGTTCTTGAGCCAAATGATATCATTTAATTCAATGTGTGTGATGTTAACAAAATACAGAAAACTTTCCAGCCTTCGTTTCCAGCCTGCTGTCTCTGGTATTGAACTTGTCTAGTGCTGGGCGAATCTTCCAAGCTTTGTGACTACGGGATTCTGTCAGCTAGTGTTGCACGATATAGCGCTATTAGAAAGGTATCGCAATACCCTGCTTTTAAAAACAATACAATTCCTCATTTTATTAGTATCAGTACTTTGAGTGACCGATGTGGTTCCGAATGTGTTAGACAATAGGGAGGTGTGTGTGTGTGTGTGTGTGTGTGTGTGTGTGTGTGTGTGCGCCCCCCCCAGTGTTCTCTACCCCACATTGATTGCGTGCCGAATTGTTTTTTCCTCTCAGATGCACACCGACTTTCAGGATGAAACATTGTAAATAGTTAAAAATGCTAATTTTTTTTTTATTTGTTTTTTATTTTTATTTTAAACAGTTCGACTCTGTTTCAGCAGACAGCAAACATTGGCTGTTTATTAATAAATAAAAACAAAGTTTCATTATCCAATTATCCTTTTCCTGGTTGTTTTTTTGTTTTTTTTTAATCCATAGTGGTTAATCGGTATTGGAATCATGATTTTTAATTTACGTGTCGTGCAATAGTCAAAATTTTCGGCACTGTCGGCACGAGACGGGTTCATAGACAATGGACAGACGACGTCTGAAATTGCTGTGCTGTTGAACTCGAGCTACTGGCTTGCCTTCCCCGCAAGCTCGACCCCGCAGCACATGTCTTGTGCAGGTTATATATAGGACATGGAACACATGCCAGAGCCGAAGAACACAGCAGAGACAGAGACAGGTGTCTCTCACCTCCTCCTTGCACTTCATCATCTGTCATCCCATTTTTCTTTATTATATATATATATATATATATATATATATATATATATATATATATATATATATATATATATATATATATTTATATTTTTGGTCAAAACAAATATTACGATTTCACAACCCGTGATCATGTGACCAAAGCCTCACGTAGTGAATTAAATTTGGCCTTCGGAGGTTTGGCAGGAAGAGGACGTTGCTGATGTTTGAATACCTGTTCATATGCAAATATTCCAATTCAAAAGTTACTGCTCAGAGTTTCTTGTATAAACGTAATAAAAAGGAAAATCATATTTGGCTGTAATTTGATGCAGATGTTGGATATGAAGCTTGTAGGATAAAGGAGAGGATAGAGTTCCAGTAACAGTGAACACACTTCATTCATACAAGAACAGGTGCAAATCAGGTAGTTCGGGTTTGCAGACTAAAGCTAGCAACACTTCATTTTATAGCGAGCTTTTATTTGTATTTTAAATTGCTGTTTTTATTGTGAATGGTTTAGATTAGAGACTGCACGGGTCTAATACCCAGGATAACTACTGAGCTTGTACATGGAGAGGGAGAGGGAGAGGGAGAGGGGGAGAGAGAGAGAGAGTCCTTGAGCTGAAAAGACCTCACATTTTTTAATTGTAACTTGCTGTTCCTTCGTTTCAGTTGTTTGATACCAAAGTTCCCCCCCCCCCCCTTTTTTTTTTTTTTTTTTTTTAAGCTCCCTGCATCTTTTGCATGAGACCCGGGTTCACCTTTTTTTTGTGCAAATTTCGAAGAACAAGCAAAAAAAACTCTTTCAGTACTGCCGAACAGGTTCTCGGCGGAGACGGCGCTGCCTGAAATAGTTATTAGATGATGTAAACCGAACGGATCCGGTCACAATTCGCTGTGATTTATTTATTTATGTATTTATTTTTCCTCTTTTCTCCAGAACGAGAGCAGCAGGCCAAACGTTTTTTTGCATTTCATCTCGGTAGTGCAAGAATTTAGAGCTTTAACCACCTCTGTTTGTTAATATTGATGTTATGATGAAAAAGAATATTATGCAAGAATGTACTATAGGATTGTTATTTTTATTTTTTCCCTCCTTTTTAAGTTTGATGGGGAAAGGGGCGGGGCTTCAAGGTGTAATGGTAATTTCAAATGATTTCAAATTCATGTGACTAATCCCTGGTTTTATTTTTAAAAATTACATGGAAGAGAAAAAGAGCTGAGACTTCTTGCTTTTAATATTAAAATAATTTTAAGCTACTAATAAACTGTTTCAAATAATATAATCATAAATTATTCTTTAATAAGCGCTGAGCTATACCGAGGTATGATATAATTAGAGTTATGACTTGGTAAATGAATATGCAAATTATATGCAAATATTTGCATATATAGAGTTCCAGACCTACCTTATTACACATCAATTGTTAAATAAAAATATTTTTTATTTTTAGTTGTTTTGCAGGTTTTATCTCTTAATTATTGCACATTCAAAGGTGAAGATCAATGTTGTGACCTCACCCCCCCCCGCCTGACCTCACAGTCTGAGCTCAGACAAAACCCCGCCCCTGTTTTTTTTGTTTTTGGTTTTTTTTTTTTGGGTGAGATTCAGGAAGGGTTTGTATAATCACATGCATGTAAAATACTGTTCTGATTGGAAAGGAAGTAACCTTGCTGTAGTCTTGCTGCTGAGCTCTGACCTGCTCTGCTGAGCAACTTTTTATTGTAAATAGAAAGAAATGTGAAATCGTCATTGATTATTTTGCACTTCGTCTTCCAGGCAGCTAAAGATTGCAAACTGCACTTTTAGAATCTCGTGGCTTATTTTAACATCCCTATGAAAGAAGTGAAACTTCATCACAAAAATGCAGTTATTGCTGAACTACAGGATTATTCCCAGGTTCACGTGACTAGATAGATATGTTTTGAATTATGGCAAAAATATCTTCTGGTGCCTGGCTGTATGTCACCTGCATATTGTTGTAGCACTTTGAAGGTGTATTTAATATGTGTGTTCTCGTCCTGCAGGTGTGAGCTGTGACGCATGTTTAAAAGGGAACTTCAGGGGGCGCCGGTACAAGTGTTTAATTTGCTACGACTACGACCTGTGCGCGTCGTGTTACGAAAGTGGAGCCACCACGACCCGACACACCACGGAACACCCCATGCAGTGCATACTAACCAGGGTAGACTTTGGTAAGAGCCTCCCTCAGGCCACTTGATAAGAAAACAGGTTCTCAGCTTGGGTGTCATTATGAAATGAAGTGTCTTTCTCTCTCTCTCTCGGTCTGCAGATCTGTATTACGGTGGAGAGGCATTTTCAGTAGAGCAGCCCCAATCGTTTACTTGTCCCTACTGCGGCAAAATGGGTTACACAGAAACGTCTCTACAGGAACACGTCACCTCGGAGCATGCAGAGACTACCACAGAGGTGGTGAGTGTATTTACAGCACTTCCTTTCTCCGAGACACGAGTCTTTTCAAAACAGCTTCTCATGATGCAGAGAAAAGCACCATCTGTCCTGATCCACATATCTGAACTCAGAGACATGTATGATTATCTAGCACTATGATTGACAACTTACATTCCACCCAGAGCACCCAGGCAGTATTGTATTTTGCGTCTCAGCTACAGGACATTGTAGTATTTAGTAAAAAAAAAACAAAAAAAAAAAAAACAAACACCCCATGTAAAATAGTCCTGAACTGTATTACAAAAATAAAAACATTGCTGCATCATGAAAATGTGCTAAACTAAATAAATATGAATGTAATTATTATATTAATAAATATTGAGGAAAATAAGACATGTATTGAAACTGAAACAAAAAGTAAATAAAAACCAATAAAAACTAACAAATGAAATAAAGTCACATCCAAAATGAGAGACAAAAAAAAAAAAGGCACTTCTAGTAAACAGCACACAGAGTCAGTGATTCGCCTCTAGAGCCTGCTCTCATACTGTACTAATGCAACCCGGAAAAACTATCGGTATGGGTTTTTGCCGATAGTACCGGCAATCAACTATCGCCGACGATTAATCGAAGAACCCAATGAATCAGTCGACCTCTAACGATAGACTTGGACTGTGTGGACAGAAGTTTGTGGACACCCTACCAAAAGATTCTTATGTGCTTTTTGAACGTCCCATTTTCCATTGTATTGATTTCCATGTAGACACACGTGTTTCATATCAGAGGCATGATGGCCAAAATATTATGACTATCACCTGTACAGATAAATTGCTAAGTCTGATGCACTTTTGTATTTCAGGTAGATCCAGCGTTTTGAGCTTTGAGTTACAGTCTAACAACAAACAATCTTTAGCGTTGCCGTTTATTAAAATGTTAATAATAGGAGAAAACTAGAATTTCCTTTTACTGAAGAACGTGCAAGTGGTCCTTGACTGCTAAATTCATCGTTGGACATTGGTTTTTCACTGCAAAGTGTGAAAAGCAGTTGTCGTAGGTGGGATGAGCATTTCGATGTAACGGTTTCCTCATTATTTTCTGTGCGAACGCCACATTACCGAGAAAAAAACTCTCCCAACTCTGCTGAACATTTTGACATGTCGTAAGTCCACGTTGCTGGAGATTCATTACAGAAGCAGGTCGTATGTTGTATATCAGAGGGATGAGATGAAAAATTGATCTATCGCTATTATCTGTACAGATAAATTGGTAAATCTGATGCAGTTATGCATTTCAGATAGATTCAATTAGAGCTGTGAGCTACAATCTAAACATATTAATAGTGTTGGGATTTTTATATAATAACATGGTAATAATGGCGGAAATGTACACCCCTTTTATGTTCCAACTCCTGTTCTATCAGCACCAGCCCAAATTATTGTCATTAAAAAAATATATATTATTTGTCGCAGTGAAACCTGTTTCAGGATATCTGGTTTCATGGCTTTAGTGCATAATAAGCTCTTCATTAAAAAATATTAGATTCACCGTTGATGTGAGGTCATGTGATAAACTGGGGGTTGGACTTGGCAATTCCAAGTTGTAGAGGTGATTTTTATTTATTTTGTGTAATCAGAGGTCAGAGTTATAAACTTTCTGATGAGCTTGAAAGCCTACACAGTCGGTGTTTTATGGTCATGTGAATCTTTACCCTGTGTGTGTGTGTTTTTTTTTGTTTGTTTGTTTGTTTATGATTTCCAAAGTCTTGCAACTAATTGTCAAGAATTTAATCCAAGTAGTCATTTTATAAAAACTTTTCTCTTTTCAGATTTGCCCCATATGTGCAGCGTTGCCCGGAGGTGACCCCAATCACGTGACGGACGACTTCGCTGCTCATCTCACACTTGAACACAGAGCACCAAGAGATTTAATATCCTTTCTGTTTTGTTTTACATTTCAGATCACACACACACACACACACACACGCGCATATTACATTAAACAGTGACATGAAAGAATTTTGCTTCATTCAAGAGCACAAGTTTAAAAGCAGAATTATTCTCTATATGGACAAAAGTTTCTGGACACCTGACCATGGGATTCCACATTGAGTCCCCAGTTGTTATAACAACCTCCACATTTCTGGGAAGATGTTCCACTGGCACTAGTGTGCTTGTGGAGATTTGTGCTGATTCAGACACAAGGCTGTTATTGAAGTCAGGTACTGATGGAGGTGGGGTGAGGAGGCCTGGGGTGCAGTCAGCGTTCACATTTATCATAAAGGTGTTCAATAGGGGGGTTGAGGCCAGAGCTCTATAGCAGGCCACTTAAAATACACTACAAAGCATTTATTGGCAAGGCATTAAAAACTAGGGAGTGATTTATTTATTTATTTATTAATTTTTTACGATGATTTGAGCAGTAGCACTACATCAGCGTTCACATTAAAAAGTTCACTTATTGTACATATTGATTTGTGATTGATTTCGATTACTTTACACCCGGTGCTATAGCTTTCTGCCTGGTGTCGAATATAATTTTGCATTTCCTCGCTTCTGCAGATCAAATCCTCAAACTCCTCCCTGCCCACTATATAGGCTCACTACATAGGGTAGAACATCAAGAACGTATGTAATGTACTGTTTACAATCTGCTGCGTTGATTGTATTTGAGCAAAAAAAAAAAAAAAAAAAGGTTGTTGGCAACCTCAGCTCACTGTATCTCATGTTTAAAAGCTTGCTGTGCCGGAGACATGGTACTGCTTCTTTTTTTACTTACATTTTTACTTAAATACAAGTAAAGTTACAGGTCTAAAAATCTACTCGAGTAAAATGAAGCTCATTTAAAATTGACTCAGAGTTTTTAATAGCAGGGGTGGAGGATTCTGGTGTAGTTCAAAAAGAGAGATACATCTCAAAGTAGTTGTTTTTGGTTTTAATTGAAGTACACCTTTAAAAATTAAAGTGCAATAAAAAAAACAAACAAAAATAAACTCTACAGTTCATGACTCGAGTCTAATGCGAGTTACGCACTTTCACAGTAAAAAAACTGATATGATGTCATTTAGATAGAAATTCCTATCTGGAATATAGTGATACTAATTGTTGCTCCTTAATGGCTTGGTGTGTACGATGAGAGCAGCGGGGTGCGGCACGTGCGCAGGATGTTTCACCCTGGGCGTGGGCTGGGCGGCCCTCGGGCAAGGAGGACTAACATGCACTTTACCAGCAGCTCCACTGGGGGGCTCTCATCCTCACAAAGCTCCTCTTACTCCCCGAGCAATCGGGAAGCTATGGACCCAATAGCAGGTGTGTTACAGATGTTAAGGTTTAAAAGAATAACAGTGTGAGAACAGCTTCATTATGCCACAGTATGAGCCTAGTTTACAACTTAACGACTTGTTTATAATATCAGCCCAGTTTAGTTTTTTTTTTTTTCTTTTCAGTATTACTAGACGTCTCTGATTGTCTTTTTCAGAGTTGCTGTCTCAGCTGTCAGGTGTTCGGCGCTCGGCAGGTGGTCAGCTGAACCCTTCAGGCCCATCGGCCTCACAGCTACAGCAGTTGCAAATGCAGTTGCAGCTGGAGCGGCAGCAGGCGCAGGCGGCGCGTCAGCAGCTGGAAACGGCGCGCAACGCCACGCGTCAGCGCAGCAACGCGAGCAACATCAGCGCCAGCGTGCCGCCACCCAGCACCGCAACAAACACAGCCATAACCGAGAGCAACCCGATGGCCTCCCACAGCTCCCAGTTCCTCCTCACACGGTGAGCACATGGACACACACACAAATGATTTTGTGAATCCGTTATATAAAAGAAAACTAAACAGGGTGTAAGCAGTTTTGGCATGGACTAGAAACAAGTCTTTACCTGAAGCTGCCATTTTAATATGAATAACAAACCTGCTATGGAAGCATAGAGGTAGCAAAATTTCAAAATTTAAAATTGTAATATTTAAAATGGAAATGTATGTTATTTAAAAATACATTTTCCATTACCATATGTGCAAAGTTTGGTGCAAAAGGAAAATAAAACTTAAATGCTAATTCTATTCGCCTTAAATGCATTTAGACTCTAGATTCTTAGGATTGCATTTTCATCACACGGTGTTATGATGAAAAAATATTTAGGACAATTAACATATTTAAATGATCCATTTCTGCTTGAGCGTGTTAAATATATCAATTCAATTTGGGTAATAAATTTAAAAATAATGAAATAATAATAAAAGCGTCAAACTTCTGATGTCATTTGCATATTAAATCTACTGTTAGAATTGCAAATGATATTAATTTAATTTTCATTTTCCTTTTGCACATATAACAACGGAAAATTTGCATTCATACACAAGAAAAGCATTTCTGCTTTGAATTTTGCTACCTCTGTGTTTCCATAGGCTGCTAGAGATGAGTCAGGTTTTTATACATGGGTGTTTGTGAGCGAGTGCTTGTCTCCAGGTTAAATTGGGATTTGCTGCGATTGGGCTTGAGCTTAAAACTGTATAAAGCGTTCCTCATATCCGGAGTTTGAGCAACGACCACATGAACAGCCTAAAGATCCACGAGTCAAACTTCTGCTGCAACAATGGCTTAGGATTGGCATGAGCAGATTTGTATTCAAGGGTCCATCAGGGAACAGTTGATAAGTGATAAAACTATAATTGGAACTATAATCATTGGCACCCAGACGAGGAGGGGTTCTTTTCTGGGTCTGGTTCCAAATACTACATCAGGGAGTTTTTACAAACTGTAGTTTGTTCAAAGTGGATCTTTCCAACGCTGTTGCTTCCATTTTGTTGTAGGCTGTGCTTTAGTGTGTCTGTTTTAAAATTGATTACAAATGAAAAGCAGTGAAGCTTTGACCGTGATTTATGAAAATGCTGCACGAGAGACAAATCGAGATCAAGATTTTAAGTTTTTGGGTTTTTTTGTGCATCGACGCCTTAAAACTGCTTCGTCACACCCTGAGAAATATTATCACTATTGATATTATCACTATTGTCTGATCGATGTCTGTATTCACACAGAACTGCTGGTTTTCTCCCAATAAGTTAATATATGTAAATAAAAATGTAAAAAGAAAGAAGCTTTTAATAAATATTTATAAATCCACCTGCCCCTGTGACAGGTGTAAGACTCGAATGTTTACACACGTCGCCTTTTATTTCATCGTCTTCCTTCTACTCGGCAGGTTGAACGAGCCGAAGATGTCTGAGGCGGAGCGTCAGGCTCTGGAGAGCGAGCGCGCCGATCGGAGCCTGTTCGTGCAGGAGCTGCTGCTGTCCACGCTTATGCGCGAGGAGAGCTCTTCCTCGGACGAGGATGAGCGGCGAGACTTCGCCGATTTCGGCGCCATGGGCTGCGTGGAGATCATGCCTTTGGACGTGGCGCTGGAGAGTCTGAATCTGAAGGAGAGCTCTGCAGGCAAAGAGCCTCCACCTCCTCCTCTTTGATGATATCCCACCACCACGCAGACAATGTCCTCTGTGCTGTAACTGCCAATGACGGTGGGCAAACACACAGCTCTCACTTTTTTTTTTTTCTTTTTTCTTTTTTTTTCTTTTAATTTTTTTTTTTCAGTGATTTTCAGGTCTGTCACCTGTTACATTGTAAAAATCCATAAAGAGCGAGAGAGTGAAAGTGAGAGAGAGAGATAGAAATAGAGAGAGAAAGAACAAACGTATGAGATGTTCGTGAGCGTGCAAGAGACAATGAAAGTGTTTGTGTGTGTGTGTGTGTTTGATGATGATAATCAGTTCCACATGACTAATTTTTTTTCCTTTAGCAGGTGAGCGTAGGTAGCTGTGGCAGACCTTCAGCTTCCTGTGTCTAACAAAAAAAAAAACCCAAGGCTCTCCTTATAAATACTCCACATTCTAAAACTGAAGACAGAGTCCTTCTCTAATGAAGCTGCTGTGTGTATTTATGAATAGTAATTAATAAAAAGTGCTTGGATGGTTTACCATAACTACTGCATGAGGTTATTTGCAGTGTGCATGATTTTTAATGACCTTGTCATTAAAATGGCAAAAATCCCAAAGCGTTCTTTACTTTTTATTTTTTTTATTTTTTTGGTTTGTTTAAATATTTTTTTTTCCTTTTTATTTTTAAAGAGTTACTTGAACTTCAAAAAAAAAAAAGTGTTTTGAATCTATGGAATATTATAGAATCAGAATTTATTTAAATATTTTATAAAAAAGGAAATAAACGCAAAAGCATCAAAAAATTTGGAAACCTGCAGTAGCTTCATAAGAAAGCAATGCAATGTTCTGTCTCCACTCCAGTCTGCTCTTGCTTTCAGGCCACACATAACATAACCAATGCTGCAAAAAAATAAAACAAAAAACTTAAGAAAAAAAAAACATGGTGGGACAAAAATAAAGAAATAAAAGAAAATTAGTTAATACAGTAGTCTTTCATTCTTTTTTTTTTTTTAATCCAAGAATTAAATCTATACACACAAAAATATAACCTCCTGTTTATAACCTGCCTCTCTTTTTGGTTTGTTTGTTTGTTATAAAAAAGAAAAAAAAGAAACGACGTCGATGTTTTCGTGACAACTGTGTAATCACAAGATGTACTTTCTAACTTTTGCACCTGTACAGAACACTTAGCCTCTCCATGCTTCATCTTGCTCTGCTTCTTCCAATAGCGCCTGCTGCTCCTGAATCGATCCTCTGAGCCGGAATGCAGATAGACGATCATTTTTAATTGGGTTGTTTTTGTCCCCCTCCACCCCCCCTCCCTGTCCCCCGCCGAGCAAAAAATATCACTGTACACAGGAGGAATCTGTGCCTGCATCAGCAGTCCTGCTCGTATATCGCTTTTTTTTTCTTCCTTAAGTTGGTGAAGGAAAGATGGAGACTTTGTCCCATAGGTTTTTTTTTTTTTTCAACATTTAAAAAAAAATTTATATTATTTTTTTTTTTAATTTTTTTTTTTTTTTTTTTTTTGCTCTGCTAAAATGAAATGAAAAAAAAGATAGCACCTTCTATTTATTCAGGTTTTAATTTGCTTTGGATTCTTTTGGATGTTTTTTTTTTTTTTTCTTTTCTTTTCTTTTCTTTTCTTTTCTTTTCTTTTTTTAAGCCTTGTGATTGAATCATGCCACCTCCATGCCTATACTTTTAGCCTCAATGTAAAATACAATGAGATGTATATTGAATTTGTGCGTTAACTTTCATAATGGTTCTAGGACATGGGCAGACTTTTCCTTTTTTTTTTTTTTTTTTTTTCCTTTTTTTTTTTATTGTAAATTTAGAATACTACAATAAAAACAGCGCACAGCTTTTGATGAAAAGAAACCCATCGTCCTCTCGCTCTTTGTAGCCGCGGTTCATATGGAGGGTCGTGGAAAAATTGTAGATGCTGATGATTAACTTTGAGGTATTTGTGCTGCTTGGATTTTATATATTAATGTCAATGGCGTTGTGCGAAAGTATCTGAAGTTGTAAAAACTCGACCCGTGAGTCAAATCGAAAACGACGATGTTGCCACCGGAATGTGAAAACGGCTTTTAGAATTGAATTCCCATCAAAATTCACAAAACAAAATTCTCTATTAAACAAATTAATCTTAGCAGCATAATTATCCTTTCCTTCATTTCTACATTCTTTTTAATGACAAATTACAACACTATTATTATATGGGGAGAAATACCATATTTAAATGACACCAATTTACAAATCTCTCTATAGAACAAATTTAT
Source organism: Silurus glanis (assembly GCA_014706435.1). Taxonomy (NCBI): domain Eukaryota; kingdom Metazoa; phylum Chordata; class Actinopteri; order Siluriformes; family Siluridae; genus Silurus; species Silurus glanis. Next base: position 2,793,450 of record JAAIIK010000041.1, read on the forward strand.
TTTCATTTTTATTTTATCTCTCACAGGTTTAAAAGTAACAGCTTGATTTCTATTTCAGAATTGGCATTAACTTGTCTCAACAATCGCACCTGGTTTAAGAGTCTTTTATATTAAATCTTGCTGGAACATTGGATTTCTTGGAACTACTCAAACCTTACAAAAAAATATTTAAACCAGTATCTCAACGCGCTCGTTATTGTCAGTCGATTACTTAAATCGAGTTTTTGTGGATTAAATTGTGTTATAATTGAACAACCCCCCAACTGGGTTCTACTGTTTCCTCCTAAAAATGAATGAAAGAAAAATAAACAATAAAACCTGCCTAGTTAGTTTATTGAATTGTTGCTAGGCAAAATGATTTTTTGTTTTTTATTTATTTGTTTATTAAGGCAAAAGTCATGCTGGAACAGGTTTGGGTTTCCTAGTTCAAGTAAAGGTTAAATGCGCTCTCATCCTAAGACATCTATACAGTTGTGTGTCTCAAGTTTGTGGAAACAGTTTGAGGAAGAATCACATATGGCTGGAAAACTCGTTGTCATATGCTCACATCGTAATTACAGCGTTGATCAGGTGTCCTGGGATTTCTTGAGCCAATCAAAAACATGTGGGTGTGGCCAATGTCTGGAAAAAGTCATAAATGCTTGTCAGTAAGTACAGCTCACTTCTTTGTCTTCCTGTTGTTTCATCTTTCAACATTCCACGGATTTGGTAGTAAAGGTTTGTTCTTTCTCTCAGGTTTTTCTTATTAGCACTTTGTCATGAATGTATAACAAGTACTTCAGCTTCAGAGTTCACAAGATGCTTAGAAAATATGTGCCCAGTTTAGTTTTTCAGTTATTGGTTACAGTTACATTAAGTTTATTTGTGTGACGCACAAACCTACTAATGCTGCAAGTTGTGAGTTTCCCCTTTTTTAAGGAGAATTCTTTTAGGAAATAAGATCCATACATACCCAATCTATCAAGATGGCCTCGACAGGAGAACAAATTATCTATCTACTAGGCGTTCCTATTACCAGGTTGCCATAGAAACTGTTATTAGTGTGTGTGGATCAATCAGTGTTTTACTTTCAATGAATCACGTTTGCTAAACTCACATTGCTGGCTGGTGAATTTAGTCACTAAGTCATTCTTATATATATTTGCATAAATTTACATACTTTATTCTCATGACACACCCACATCTTGTGGGCACATCCTCCAGCACTGCTCGTCTGGTACCACCTTCTCTTAGAATGAGAGATAAGTATACTTCAAGGCTCTTCTCTGATCTGGCACCGAGGTGGTGGAATGAACTTCTCCTAGATGTCTGAACAGCGGAGTCCCTGACTATCTTCAAGTGACGGTTGAAGACCTACCTCTTCCTGAAATACTTAAATTTGCACTTTCCAATTTGTAGAATTCAAAAGTTATATTTATATTAAGTTTGTGATCTTGCGTACCAGTGTAGATTTATTCATTACTAGAGACTCAAACCACTTTTGTACGTCGCTCTGGACAAGGGCGTCTGCTAAATGGCGCAAATGTAAATCTTGTTTCCAGTGGTCTTTGTCAGCCATTAGACCCGAAGTCGACAACTCTCCTGAATGGTTTGTGGTTGTTGGTTACTGCGTGTGTGAACGCATGTCGGTGTTTGTACGAACGTTCTCATAACACCGAGGGTGGAAAGTCGCACAAGCCTTATGAGCCAAACTGTCTTTCACGTGAATTCTCTGAAGCAGTCTGTGTTGGGAATTCGGGTTGAAGGGCCTTGAAAAAAAGTTCATTAGTTGATTTCAACAAACATTTACGTAAACTCCGCATGCGATCAATTCAAGATCAATTCAAGATTATTCTTCTTCAAACATGATGGTTCACCTATGCTTCCAGGTTTGAATAATATGCTGGACATTTCCTAATCCAATCTTAGTAGTTTCAGTAAGTTCCTCAGTAGTTTTTGTTGCTTTATACAGGCCAATTATTTTACCCTTCTGAAACAGTGACGTTTTTTTCAATGACCATAGAATGTCATAAACATGGTCGTTAAAGAACTCAAAAGCTTCTCATCGCATCAGGTACACTTAAATCACGTGAGCGACGTGCAATTATTTCCTCTCTGTTCCTATCTATCTATCTGTCTGTCTGTCTATCTGTCTGTCTGTCTGTCCGTCGAGTTGGTAGGTAAGTGCTTAGGGCATTGGACTCTATCAGAAAGTCTCAAGTTCAAGTAACAGCACTACCAAGCTGCCACTGCTGGGCCCCTGAGTAAGGCCCTTCACCCTCAACTGCTCAGTTATAAGTCAATCTGGATAAGGGTGTCTGCCAAATGCCATCAGTGTAACGCCTACCTACCTACCTACCTACTATAGATAGATAGTTCGTTCATTCGTTCATTTCACAAGCAGGCTGGACACACAGTGAGTACTGGCTCTTTTTTAGGGTCTTATCTTCCGGTGGTAACTTCATGTATGGCCAGCTCGTGTCAAAATGTTCACCAATATCCAAGGGATTCAAGTTGCCCACTTTTAAATCAGACACACACACAAACCGGACACATTTAAAACAGTATTTTCTTCAATAGCCGAGTCTGTATAAACAGCTCATGTTCATTTTCAGCTTTGTTGAAATAAACAGCGCTGTAAGACATACCACTTTTATTAAATGCACAGAAGTACAAGGAACATTTTCACTGACTGCAGGGAAGCTGCTCTCAGGATGCACAAAGCGTAGAGAATACTGATCGAGTCGAAGCATGAGACTGAATCCGCCAGGAGCAAAAGAAACCGAATCATTCGAACACTCTCATACATGCACATACTATGCACATTTTTTTTTGTTTGTTTGTTTGTTTGTTTGTTTGTTTTTGCACCAGGACGTACACACTCACTCGCTCTGAAACAGTCATTGTTAAAAAGATTTCTCTGAAATAAAAAATAGCAGATTTTCATAATTCGGTTTTGTAAAATATGAAACCAGAGGAAATTAGAAGCCCAAATTAAAGGTGGGGTCCGTAAAAAAAAAAAAAAAAGAAAGAAAAGAAGAAATTGAAGTGCACGTTCAGCAAAAAAATAAAACAGTAGTCACAGTTCTTCATTTGGAAAAGGAAAAAAAAAAAAACAACCCCCATATATATATATATATAGGAGGTAGGGATGACAAAGAGAATGAAATTAACCTGGTCATGGAGGATGCTGGTCACCATGGCAACCTCTGTTCATAAACATCATCACAAGGTAAAAAAGAGCAAATGGAAAATTGGAAAAAGAAATAAATAAATGGAAAAAAAACATCAACCAATGATGCAGTCCTCACTGATACTGTGAAGTTTTCGTACAGTACATTTTGTCAGACAAAATAATCTGTATTTACACACCTGTGGCCCCTTTTTGAATCAGTGTCACATGGTTGACATGACGGCTCTTCTTTAACAGAATTGATATTTATTTATTTATATATATATATATATATATATATATATATATATATATATATATATATATATATATATATATATCATACTTCATATACACAAAGATTTTATCTGTACAGCATGGGTTAATGAAATACAGGCTGGCTGTTGAGAGCAGACGGATACTGTATGTGTATTATATGAACAGTACATTATATTACTTTTCAGGTCATTTTAATATAAATAAATAAATACAATGTTTTAAAAATTCAGACTAAATATAGTTCTGGAATATATTTCTATTTTCTTTGGAATAGAATTTTTTAAATAAATCCAAATTTAGCCAGATCCAACCCAGATGTAAAAAAAAAAAAAAAGAAATCTAAACATTTCAGGTATAAAATGAAAATAAAGAAGTCTATATTAATTAATATTATTATTATAAATAATAATATTCATTTTACATTTATTATTCATAGAATCTAGCTGATTATCAAAGGGGGAAAAATCTCTTTCTTTCTCTCTTCTAAAATTCAGAACAGATATAGTTCTTGAATATTTTTCTATTTTCTTTGCAATTATTATTATTATTATTTATTTTTTTGATAAATCCAAATTTTGCCAGATCCTATTCAGATTCAACCAAAAAAATTATAATTTCAGGTATGAAATGAAAATGAAGAAGTCTATAATAAATAGTATTATTATAAATAATAATATTCATTTTAAAATTATTATTATTGTTATTATTCATATAATCTGTCTGATTATCAAAGGAATAAAAAGTCTATTTCTGTGTTTTTCCCTTTTTTCTTTTTTTTGACTCTTGGAAAAAAAAAAAATTAATTCCAGGTTTTAATCCTCTAGAAAGAGTTTCGACATCAGAGTACGAAGGACAGTAAATGTAGATGATGAGCATTTACATTTTTGATTGCACAGATCGCGAGAAGTGAGGACGTCCACCGATTAGCGAGGAGACGTGTGTGTACAGGAAGACTTACTCTGACTTAATAAACTAGAACCAGAAAGATGAGGAGGAGGCGGGGTTTAATCTGGGACGAACCAATGAAATTGTACGTTTTGATGGGTGTAGCAGGGTCAGTAAGTCTTCCTGGAAATCTGGTCTTCTTTTCACAAAGCCGGTGGGACTCAACCACACACACACACACACACACACTCACACACACACACACACACACACACACACATACGTACACACTGAATCCTGGCTCCCTTCATAGGGTCTTTATCACCTGGTGGTGACCTCAGGGAAGGCCAGCTCGTATCACATCACAGTGCCCACCAAAATCCAAGGCTTTCAAATAGCCAACTTTTACATTTTACACACACAAAAGAAAAAAAAAACAGCGAAGGACATTTAAAGCAGTTTTTTTTTCATAGTAAATAACAGAGCCTAAAAAAAACGAGAATTCGTTATTAATGATTTCGGCTTATAATCATAAGTGCAAATAAAATCCGCCTTCTTGTATCCATTCGACATTTCCGTCATTCATAGAAAACTCACTTTGACCTCCTGCAATATCAAACGCAAAAAAAACACCAGGGGATATAAAAACGTGGCTGCTTCACGCCACTGAATATCCTCTCGCCGTGTCATTGCTATAACCACCAGGACCGAGACGATCACATTGATTGAGCCGAGCAAAAGAAAACAGCCTTGCGATTCAGCGATTCCGTTCACCGTCCAGACGGAGTTCCGCTGCTGGTGACTTTTTGCCACTGTGCTCTCACCGAAACCCCACAGAAAAAAAAACTGACCAATCAGATGAACTAACAGCTGTCCTGACATCTGCACAACTGCTTCACGGCGATCAGTTAACCAGAATTTTCACAATTTTTTCCCTACTGTGCTTCAAAAACCCAAAACCTTCGTTCCATCACTCTTCATTTTTTTTGAAGAAAACATTCTGGTGGTTTTCCATCTCAAGCAGTTGCATTGCAGTCTGTGCTCAAAGCCAGAACAGTGACAAAGTTGTGCTAATAAACGAGCCTTTCATGACTCTAAATTAAGAATTCTCCATTTTTTCAGAAGTGTAAATAAAAAAAAAATAAATAAAAAAAAAAGGAATGGCACCACGGTGGCAACAAAGGACCGGATGAGAACAATTCCAGAAAAAAAATAAAAATAAAAATTCCCTTTTTTCTAAACTGTCCATTTTTCACAAATGTGTATCATCTCTGACAATTAAGCGTAAGCCTTTACTGTTGAAATAGTTTTTTTTTCTTTTTTGCTTTTAGTTTTGCTTGTACTTCGGCTGGACGTTCCTCCAGTCACTCCGATGAAGAAAAAAAAAGCCTCATAAAACATCCAGGAGTATTTACACCGATCGGCCTGATTTCCCTCCGCAGCCTTCACCGTCGAAACCCGCACAACTCAAAAGTAGTACAATTTGAAGCGGGGAGGATAGGGATGTCCCAACAAGAACAGCAAAAAAAAAAATTTGCAGAAATGTACGTGATCAACTTTAGGGCCTGTAGTCTATGTGATAAAGAGGCAGAAGCACAAGCAAGAACATTTAAGCCCAATTTTTTGCTCACACACACACACACACACACACACACACACACACACA
>JAAIIK010000041.1:2805450-2819407 GCA_014706435.1 Silurus glanis
TGTGTGTGTGTGTGTGTGTGTGTGTGTGTATGCTGGGCTAAGTTGTTTAAGGTGGTCTAGCAAGCCATGGCAACTCACAAGTGTCTGATTTCAGCACACTGCCAGGATTGCGGAAGTACTGTGGGTTCTCGATGACTGGGATCTTGGTCATGCCGATGATGACAGCGTCTGGGCCCATCTCGGAGGAGGATGGTGTGTTGTTGCCATTGGAGACATGGTGGAGTGGGCTGGCTGAGTCGTCATCATTGCTGATTACTGAGGAGGACCCTGCAGTGGAGGAGGAAGAGCAATGTGCCACAAATACACGATTATAAAAATATCAGTCTCAAATGGTGGATTTGATAATGGTAATATTTATATATATATATAAACATTAGCAACAGAAGATCTGCAAAAAAAAAAAAAAAAAAAAAAAGGTTTATTTTTCGTTGCAAACCTTGTCTAGGTTATCTTCCTGCTAAAAACCTGCTTGGTTAATTAGCCTTTTATTTGTCACGTATACATTACAGCATAGTGAAATTCTTTTCCATCACAATGCCTAGAAAATTTTAAGAAGCTGGGGTCTAAAACAGTACAGCCCCCCTTGGCTTTGCTTAAGGGCCCAAGTGTGGCAGCTTGGTGATACTGGGGCTCGAACCCCCAACCTTCAATATTAGCAACCCAGAGCCTTATCCATCTTTCACAGGATGCAAATGCGATCATCCAAATTCAAGAATCATAGTCACTATCATTTACAAATTTCAGTACCCAAGGCAACATTAAATGAGGAAAAACCGAAAAAAAAACAAAAAAACAAATGGAATAAAAATGAAACAGAAAATACGGCTCACGAGTGCACAATCAACAAGACACAGAACAGGTGCACACATATAGGTAACAAGTCATGGAGGACCAAAAATAAGAAAACAACAGGGCATAGCACAGTGTGTTGGCAGAAAGAATACATGGCATCCTTAAGTTTTTGAAACTATAAATAGTATAGAATAGAATATATGTTGAAATAGTATATGGAAAATGTCCAAATATTACCATATAAAGGGTTGTGCAAGCAACTACACACTACTGCATTGTCTTCTGGCCACAACCCTAAACCCAATCCAGGAATCCTAAAAGGAAATCCTAAAAAACCTGTAGCATATGTGACACATGCTTACCTTTCAGCCCAAACTTTGAGCTTCGACCATACTTTAGAAAGATGAGCATCAAGATGCACCCAGTGAGCGCAACCCCAGCGATCCCTACCACAGCATAAACCTAGGACAAAAATACGACAGAAATCCGAATAAAGGCTCGATTTTGAGGAAACCATTAAACTGTAGTGTACTGTAATCAAACGATTAGTTTACAATTACTAGATGAAGCTCCTAATCAAATTGAAAGCATTTTATATTTTTTTCGCATTTACTACAAATGAACACTTACGGCCACTTTGCCTTCTTGACTTCCTGGGATTTCTAAACGAAGCACCAATAAACAATGTATGTTTTCTAAAAGTCTTCATGATTTAGCGAGTATTCAGAAGTAAATCAATGAGTAAAATTAAAATGAACATACCTGGAATGTCAGTTGTGTCTAAGCAGAGAATTCATACACCAAAGCCAACAGAATATGACAGAAATTGATTAAAATCATGAGTGTCCATTCAAGTGCATCATAAGTTCAGTAATTTAACATGGTACAATGGCAAGAAACTCAGAGCAAAATGTGCTTTGCATGCAATGACATTTTTTTTATACATATATTTTAAATATATGTTCTACTCATATATTAGTATTTGGTAATAAAGGTTGGCTTTCAAACTAAAATTAACCTTAGTTATTAATAGAGATCGAGGCACCGATAGTAATATATGTGTGATTCCTGGTATTATCAGCAATCGGCAAAAATCGGTACCGATAGTTTTTCCGTTTGCTGTCATTACAAGAGCGGCCTCTAGGGGCGAATCATTGATGCCACGTGATTTGTTTTTAAACGTGCTTCATTGATGGGCCATATTATATTTATTACATATAATTGATTCATTATTCACATCTACTTCCTTTAGCACATTTCCATGATTCTGTACGGTTTTTTATTGGGGGGTTATTTGTAAAAAAAGTTTAGTGCTATTTTACCTAGTTATCGTTATCTATAAAATCCGTCAACCCCTAGGTATTAACATAGCCTAATTATTTGTTTGATTCACCCACCAACTATATGCATATGTATAAGTTATTAAATGTTATGATTTCAATAGCAATAAATATGAATAAATGTCATAATGAGAGTAATAATGCTCTTTTAATTAGCATTAGGAAGCATAATAAATAAATGTAAAATCTTAATAAAATATTTAAAAAAATATTGGTAGTCACTTCGGGAGCATGTAATTTTCTATACCAGACTGACCCGGACCCCCCCTTTAAAGAAAGGAAAAATTAGATCGCCCTCACAGTAAAAAAGTTTGGGGACCCCTGACTTTGTTTAAATGCTATATAAGGCCTCCTGATGGAGAACCACATTCTAATTGCAATTGCAGCATCTCAGATTTGGCAATAAATGATGAATGTATTGCTTCGGCGACCTGTTAAAACTGGCATACTTTGTGTAGATTTTTACATGGGTGGGATATAGTCATTTTGGAGGTAGCTACTGGAAAAATCTATGAAAACCTACAGTACCGGTCAGGTGGAAAACTCAGGAATAGAATCGAACAGGAATCGAAGTCAAATTTGCACCCATCAAACACAAAACATTTGAACCAACATCGAGAAATGAAACTTACGCATAGCCACAGATTACAAAGAAATGAGTCATGCACTTTCTGATAGAGTGACTTACCATAGTAGAACTCTGTAAAGCAAATGCAAACACATGGTTACAATGAGTTATATAAATATATAAATACATATATATAAATATGTTTTGTCTCGTTGTGCTTTTTTAGTCCCTGCTTTTTGTGGGCTGTTTGCTGATTACTGGGAATTAGACAGTTAGAGACAGTAAAAAAAAATATGAAAGAGGCAAGTACCAACTTCCATACTGCTAATATAAGTGAAAAAGGATTTTGGTTTCACTTTTGTTTCTAGGGGAGTGTGTGTAAAAATCAGGAATAGGGGAGATTTTTGTTATATATTTTACTTCTTTATCAGTATGCAACTATGTTACAAACCACCTTTGTGACACAATTCCTCTTATCTCATGTTTTGCATGTTGGTGTCCTTCAATGCACCTCAGTAGTAGAAATAATAGTTTGATCTATTGTCTATTCTGGGTCCGGAGATGAGACCTATGCAAAAGTACATGTAGTATTCAAGGGGATTTAAGGTCCTGTTTTGATGTTACTAAGCATGTTAGCATCTTTTATGGAGATTGAGGATGATACAGACTTCAGAGTTCGAAGATAAAACTACTTTCTTTTGGCTTCTCCCATTAGGGGTCGCCACAGCGGATCATCCGCATGTTTGATTTGGCACGTTTTTACGCTGCATGCCCTTCCTAGCGCAACCCTCCCCATTTATCCAGGCTTGGGACTGGCACTAAGAGTGGCTGGGGTTGGTTCCCTGACCGGGGATCGAACCCGGGCCGCAGCGGTGAGAGCGCCGCATCCTAACCACTAGACCACCACGGGACTAACTTCAGTTAAATTGATTTGTATAGCACTTTTAACAATGGATATTGTCTCAACGCAGCTTTACAGAGATAAAGCGGTTATAAAAATATGTATAAGTTTGTTTCTTATAATTGTAAGTTTATCCCTGATGAGCAAACCAGTTGCATCTGTGGCAAGGAAAAACTCCCTGAGATGTCATAAGGAAGAAATCTTGAGAGGAACCAGACTCATCTGGGTGGCACCGAATGTCCATTAAGATCTGCAATCTCTCTGAAAGTGGCTGAATGATCTGTGGACACATTTACTGTCATGTAAGCTGGCTGGAAAAGCTTAGAAGGAGCTTTGTTGATCATTATCTTTGTTAATTATTATATTTGCCAGACAGCATGGATTATGACACTGTTAAGGCTGTCCAAAGCTAATAAGTTTTAGAAGTTTTGGAACCTTATGAAAGATTTAAGCACAAACTTATGAGGAGTTCACCAGGGAGAAGACTCTACTTGTTCACACCAAAACAAGTTTTCTTCGCTCTGAAGCATAGCTAGCAATGACCAGAATAGACTAGAAAATCGCCTTTATAGGAGATAACCAAAATTGGTTTTAAAGAGGCAGATGTAGAGGACAGGGGGGTATGGAGACGGATGATCTACTGTGACTGTTATATATATATATATATATATATATATATATATATATATATATATAGTCCGGAGTTGTGGCTGGCAATTTTAAGGCAGAAGTTTGGACTGTTTCAGATATAAATGGTTCAGATTTTATTCGAGAAAGTGTCTTAGTGGAAAGGTTGTTCCAGTGGTTTAAGTGTCTGAAATTTGTGGTGACTGCCAATCTGATGATCTTGCAAATAATCTTCCAGAAAGTTTTTCTGCTTCTCTTTGTAATTTGATCCATGCAAAATGTACTGGTGGTGTCCTGAAATAATCTGACCTATACCTAGCCTAATGTTGGAGCACAATTGTATGTTATATTGAGATGATTTGGAGGTGCAGTTTTGTGATTGGGGCAGCCATGTTGGGTCTATTAGAGCTGTATGTCAAATCGGACCAATTTTATGTTGAACGTAACAAAGTGAGAATTTGCAACTGTACTTTTCTATATCCATAACCTGGTGTCAGTTACATTAATCTTTATGAATGGTTGTTATTACAAAGAATTTTGAAAAAGCCTTTAACTGCAAATCTGATCCCTGCTTCTACATTGGTACAGGTCTCTTTACTGTCAGCTGTCTTTTGGTAGATGAAGGCCTTGTTTTTGTTTTCTCCTGTTTGACTGCCCGTGATTTTACTAGGCCTTTTTCAAGTTGGGGATTAATGCAAGTGATATAGAAACTGAAGCTGTGCTGTTGCAGGATTATGAAAATGTAGTCAATTATTTACTGTGGTATTACTTACCAAAATTCAACAAGTATCAAGTAATGTACTCTACAATTGAGCGATAAATTTAGGCTTTACTTCTAGCGGTGCAACACTGAGGTATATGTAGGCTCAAATCTTTTACCTGTTATTGTCTGAACAGATCATAACCTTCATTTTTTTTTTTTTTACAAACCATTTACAAACCAAAATGAAAGTATCATGGTTTGAATATACAAGAATAAAATCTGTATGTAAACCTTAAATTATGTTGTTTTAGACTTTTTAAGTGTCAAGCATGCTACATGTAAGACCACATATTATTATTAGTTTTTGCTTTGGATGTCGGTAGACATTGTTAATTTTGATAACTGGATAAAGTTTACCCATCACTTTCTTGTCCAAAGCTGGTGGCTGAGAGTTGGAGCTTTAACTTTACAAAATACACCTTGGAAAAGCCACAACTGAACAAATAGACACAAGAGAGATACTGAAGAAGACCAAAGAGGAATTTTGAAGGAACTCTTGAGCTCCCACATTCTAAGGGCTGTGTGCACAGTTTACTAGGAGCCTTGTATTAAGATTAGTAAATAGAGGCCTAACCATAGCCCCTAAATATACCACACTAATGGAAAAAGAAAAACATAAACTTACTTATCGGATTGAATTGCTCTACTTTCTGGCTACAAGCCTAGCTGGTGGTTTCCTGTTCACACTGGTAAACCACCTGTTACTAAACCTGAGTCAACCATGTGCTTCAGTCTTGGTTTTAACACTGAGATTGGAACAATATCTAAAGTTGCACCCACCTGTCCCAGAGTGGTCCACGTCAGGGGTAAACATGAAGTGAGCGGTGACGTTCCTCTGGTCTTTGCCGTACTCGTTGCTGGCCAACAGTGTGTAGACGCCATTGTGGATGTGTGTTGGGATTTCAAGCTGCAGACAGCCGTGGTACTCACTCTCGGTTGAGTCATGGATCTGAGTCTTCATGTAGTACTTCTCCTCCAGGAGTTTGCCCTTGTGGTACCAGCGCAACTCAGGTTTGGGGTTTCCAGTCACACTGAATGGGATGCACCAATCCTGGCTGCGCGAGGGCGTCTCCAGTTCCAGGATAATCGGCGGAACTGAGCCAGTTAATGGGTATGAAAGGAAAGATGAGGAAGAGAAGGAAAGGGAAAGAAAATGAGAGGAGAGGAAGTGTGACCACAGGCCATGGCAGGAGACAAACCAGAGGGGTGAAGTCGGAGTGTGGTGAGATTTAGAAGCAGTTTGGTTTGGAAAAGTGTGACCAAAGGGAAAAGTACAAAAGGGAATACTAGGAGGAGAAATTGAACAAAACAATAAGAAATGAAAAAAGCTTGCTGGAACATAAGGGGGCAGTAAGGCCAAAAATAAACCAACAAACAAGCAGTAAAAAAATTGCGCTTTGAATATCTTGGGATAGTCCTAAGTGAAAATACTGGAAACAATGCAGTGGTACATTACTTACATTTGCCTTTAGTTAATGCTAGAAAGAAGCCCATCAGCAGAGTCTCACAGGACTCGTTTTCAACACAACTAATTATAGGCCTGGTGGTTTCGAAAAGTAACTGCATGCGAGGCCTCTAGTGTGCAACAAAATTGCTCGTTTTAACACACACGTTTAAAGACATACCCTGCGCAATAAATGGCAGCAAAGTGGTTCATCACATATTCAAACACACTCACACATATGCACACTCACACACACACACAGAGGACTGAGTGCTTACAGAGGATATTGAGGTTGACAGATTCCTCAGATTGACCCACAATATTCTCAGCGCTGCAAATGATGGATCGGCCATTGTCACTGTGGGAGAGGTTCCTCAGTATCAACATAGACTGCAGGTCAACTGTGTTCATCTGGTTGAGGGATAAATGTGAGAGGATTTTAGGGGAATATTTGTAATTGTTTGATATACATTGAAGCTGTTTATCCAGAGAAGCTCAGGATTCTGTACAGCAGTGATGGGCAGTAACAAAGTAAATGTAAATCATTACTGTACTTAAGTAGCTTTTTCACGTATCTGTACTTTACTGAAGTATTTCTATTTGGGAAAACTTTTACTTTAACTTCACTACATTTCAAAGTCAAATATCGGACTTTTTGACATCAAATTAGCTTTTTTTCTTTTTAATTTACGAGTGAATAAAACCTAACCGGTCAACGGGCAGCAAGCCACCAATCAGGGTAGATTTGTTTTGATTGCCGCTTGGTGTATCTACTTAGCACAAGCATACAGTTCAGTGTCAGTTCAACAACAAGCAGAACATTTAGAGCGTAAAAAATGATAGAAGAAACTCCTGACTCTAACTTGTCACAACACTATTGGCCTTATTTCTGGAATTTTTGAAGAAGGCTTTGGGCTCATGATAATTTTAATATATATCAATCAGTGTTCGACTCATTAATATCCTTCTATTAATAGATTGGTAAACTGAGAGTGAGTCTTTTTACATAAACTGAGTTGTTCGAGCAAGAGCCTTGTGACAAAAATGATAAAAGAAACATCATAGCTATAATAAATCATATAATTTTGGATACCTAAGTAAATTTGAAGGCAAATACTTTTGTTCTTTTTCTCAAGTAAAAGTTTAAAGGGAGCACTTTTACTGGTGCAATATTTTATCTAGTGTTTCTCTACTTTAACTCAAGTACATGGTTTGTATACTTGGTCCACCATTGCTGTACAGTGTATTGCTCACTGCACGAATACTCGAAGCTCAATGCAAAACTTTCCAAAGGTTCCAAGAATAAACACAAACTAATCCATTTTTTTACTATCCAAAGAACTTTACATTTTTATTTTAAGATTACAACCCCAATTTCAAATAAAATTGGGACACTGTGTAAACTGTAAGTAAAAAAAACAGAATTCACAAATATCATAAACCCATATTTTATTCACAATAGAACATAGAAAACATCAAATGTTCAAACTGAAGAAATGTACCATTTTAAGGAATAAATGAGGTAATTTTATATTTGATGACTGCAGCAGGTCTCAAAATGTTGGGTCGGGGCAACAAACGTGTGGAAAAAGTAAATGTTAATAAAATAAAAGAATTGTAGAAATATTTCGGTAATGAGTTTAATTGGTCAGTAAGATGATTATGTATAAATTGTGTATCTTAGAGGGTTTCTCAGAAGTAAAGATGGGTCGCAATCTGTGTACAAATTGTGGAACAATTTCAGAGTAATGTTCCGCAACATTAAATTGCAAAACTGTTAGTCTGCCTGCAGTCTAGACCTTTCACAATTCGAAAGCATTTGGAGCATCATCAAATGAAAAATACAACAAAGGACACCCATAACTGGTGAGCAGCTTGAATCCTGTATCAGACACATATGGGACAACATTCCTCTCCCAAAACTTCAGCAATTGGTCACACCTGTTCCAGTGGTAAACATGGCCCTGTCCCAACTTTTTAAAAACCTGTTACAGAATTCAAATTCAAAATTACCTTATTTTTTCCTTAAAATAGTAGATATTCTTAGTTAAACATTTGATTTGTTTTATTGTGTATAGAGTATGGATTTATGAGATTTGCAAATTTGCAGATTCTGATTTTTTTTTTTTACATTTTACACAGTGTCCCAACTTTTTGATATTAAATAAACACCTTTAAACCCAGTAGTTAGGCATAAGTTCAAGTTGTAAGCGTTATGTAAAGGTTCTGACCTCCAACAAACAGCATTACTACATAGGACAGTAGTAGTATCCCACAGACTGCTGTTTCCAAACAGGCACAAGAGACACTTTGTTGTAAATATTATAGTGGTTAAATTAAATATTAATGGAAAAACTTTAGGCTTTCAGGAGTTAGAGCTGGGTTCCCACGGTCCGAAACATCTTGCACGGATTACCGTCCAAGACGTTCGGACCGTGGGAACCGGGCTCTAACTCCTGAAAGCCCCTATGTTTTTCCATTAACACATCCATTACTGGATGCAATGGCAATTAAGTGTTTAAAGCTTCCTTCTTAATGTACCCCTGGTGCTTTGTATAGAGTGGTTAGGACTCACGTGAGGGTCCTGTGGTTATACACAGGGCATTTCAGTACAATCCAATTTGATGTGGTTAAAAGCAGAGGACTTTGATTAGTCATTAAAAACTGTTCTTCCATGAAAAGTGTATACAAGTTGGTAAGAATAAAGAACGCTAAGGAATAAAACTTTTGGGGTTTGGTATTATTGGAAAATAACCAACAATTTGGTGTTGAGCTCCTGTTACCACCATGGAGTGTATTGATAAAAATGTTTTATCCAGTTATAGTTGTACAATATAATGATAAATTTGTTCCTGTTATCACTTTTGTTTTGTTAGATATAAGCAATCAACCTATAGACAATTATACAGTGGTGGCACTGGAGACTCCTTCAAAAACTTCACAGTTTTTCTTGGTTCTTGGTTTCAATCCAATTTGAGGATTCATCAGCAAAAGACAGTTTATAGCTTGGAGATGTGTATTTACCTCATGGCTGGTTGCAAATGGTGTATATTCACTGGTGTTCAAATTCCAGTAAAGCACAGGAGCAGGAGAGCCGGAAGCATTACACACCACTATTGCATCACTTCCTGCCATCTGGTCAACGACAGGGGGGACAACCTCTACCTGTGGCGATTCTAGAAAGTAAGAAACATGAAAGTATTTTTGAAAACCTGTAGGATTTTCACCAGCTAGGCCCAAAGTGAGTACAGTTCAAAAGGAGCATTTGGTACGATTTGTCAAAAAGGGTCAAGAATAGGTCTCTAAAGGTTAAGTAGGTAAAGACTGATACATTCTGAATACATTGAATTCACTTTTCGTGCCTGTCTACTGTCAGCACCAAATTACAACTTCGTGAACATGCATTGAGGAGTCTAAGCAGGCAGTTGTTTTCTTTTTGATTGATCTAATTGATTGGTTATGGAATGAAAAATAGAATTCAAAGCTATTTAGCGATTACCCTTACATCAATTATTAAGCATCGCTTTTTTTGCGTCCCACTTTTATCCCCATCGCTAGAGGTCGACAGATTTTACCGATAGCTAGTTTGGATTGTACTTGTCGATAACTGATGAATCAACTGGGTTTTAAAAATGGATACTGGATATAATATAAAATAGTACTGAACTTTATTAACGAAAACATTACTGAATCATTAATCTGAATCTATTATATATTACATATTAATTATATTAATAAATATTGATGAAAATAAAAGATATGCACTCAAACTAAGTCAAAAAGTAAAACTCCAAATAAATAAAAACAGTAACATCAAAAATAAAAATAAAAAATACACTTCAAATAAACAGCAACAGTGAATCGCCTCTAGAGGCCGCTCTCATACCGGATAACACAACCCGGAAAAACTATCAGTATGGATTTTTGCTGATAGTTCTGGCAATCGGTGCAGAATAATCGGCAAACCGATAAATCAGTCGACCTCTGCCTATCACCACCAATGAATCAATCCATTTTGGGAAACCACAGCAAGTGTTTATTTTGGTTGGTATTTTCTGGTATTTTTTCAAGTACAGCATAGTGATAATTATATATTTTTTTTTTTTGCTTACAGAAAGGATACCTGGTTCCACTGAGAGCTTGCTCATTTAGACTGAAGGACATTTGAAAAAATAGCTGACAAGAGGCCCATCCAGGTCTTTCAGACCAGAAGGTAAGCTTCCTCAGTCAACTAATACAATTGTATTAAGGATATAACATACATTTTTTAAATATGTAATTTCTACTTATTTGTACAAGGAAGAAACAAAAGATTTAATTTTGCCCCATTAATTGACCGACTATCTAAATGTAATAAGTTTTGCCCTGCAGTCATTTGTGTGACTGTGTGTGTAGTCACTGTTTTACCACATGAAGGGACAGTAATCTTGTAGAGGGTCCTCAGTCTCCCGTCCTGCAGACACTGGAGCTGATCTTGCTCACTCAAATCCATCTTAAACTTGATCCAAATGTTTTCACATGTACACTTTAGTGGATTTCCAACCAGCAGCCTGTATGGCACAAGAAGCAGCTAATTTGTCCATTTATCATATATTAAAAACAGAACATTATGTGTAAATGTGTGTGTATATATATATATATATATATATATATATATATATATATATATATATATATAGCATGCCCATTGTACATAGGTATTGTAAATGGTTGTAACGGGACACTTACAGAGTCGACACGTTGGTTTTGCGAATGGCAGTCCATGATAGTGTTGACAGTCTGTTGTCTCTGAGATCCCTACAAGACAAAACAAAAGCTTACAGCAAAAAAGCATAGAGAATGGTACTGAACAGTGCTACTAGTGGCATCTTTTTCTTCTACAAAATAAAAAATTACTCTAATAGTTCTACTTTGAAAAAAAAATTACTACGGGGAGAAATATACTTACAAATACTGAAGTTTGGTATTGGAGTCAAAGGCTGCTTTAGATATATACTTCAGTTGAGTGTTGATTATTGTTCTGTATTAAACACATTAATATACATTTCAGTATCATGGTTATGTGGAGGCAAGAAATCTACAAAATCAAAAATCATTACCAACACTGTGCTCAAGTTAATGTTTTATTCCCTCAGCAACTGATCGCATGCCTGCGTATCCATTCTTACCTCATCAACTTTACCTTACCTCAGAGTTCATACAAGGATACAGACAGATGATTGGAGTCCATGCAGTATGGTTACATTATCTAAGTGTTATTCATATCCGTCTGTAGTGGACAGTTTACTTTACTTCAGTACTTTACTGAAGTATTTCCATTTGGGGAGACTTTAACTTTAACTTTTTACTCAACTAAATTTTGCGAAATGAGTCATTCCAGAGCACACACTCTGTTTTAAACATGTTTTGATTGCCGCTCGGTGTATCTACTTCTCACCAACATACAGTTCAGCATAAGTACAACATTAAGCAGAACGTTTTGTGACTAATAATTGTTGGAAGAAACTCCTGACTCGAACTTGCCACAACACCCGTGGCCTCATTTGCATGATTTTTTTGAAGGAGGTTTTGGGCTCATGATCATTTTAATAGATAGTGTTCGACTAATTACTATCATTCTATTAATAGATTTGTGCGCTAAGAGTAACAAAATCTTTTCACATAAACTGAGTTGATTAAGCAAAGAGTCTTGTGACAAAAATGCCAATAGGAACATTATAGCTGTAATAAATCATAGTACTTTGGACACGTAAGTACATTTGAAGGCAAATACTGTTGTATTTTTACTCAAGTGAAAGTTTAAGGGGACACTTTTTTCTTTCTTTACCAGCTGTATCTCTACTTTAACTACTGGATGATCAAGGACACAGATGATCATATTGAAACATAACTTTTACCTTCTAGCTCATCTTCTTCCCAAGACATATCCCCAATCTTACCTTCTCCACTAATTCTTGCTATTTCTCATTAAATTGCACATTGCAACACTTTTATTACATCTTTGCCTTGTCTTTGTGGGCCACTTTAAACAGGGAAGTAACCCTCTGAACAGTCAGTACCCTCTTATTAAAATATACATTTCCTTGATGCCTTGATCGTAAAAACAATCTGTTCTTTTACATATTTGACCTCCAATGTTCACAAAACAGTTAAAATGTGACTAATCTTAATTTACTCCATATTTCTCCCTCTTGGACATTCGCATTGCATTTAGAATGTATTTAGACCAATTCATTTTTGTCACATTTTGTTTAGCTTTATGCTAAAACTATTCCCCCCCCCCCCCCATCAGTCTACATTCCACACCAATGACAAAGCAAAAAAAACAGATATATTGTGATAACATTGCAAATATATTTGAAAGTAAAGAGAGAAAAAAATGAAATGCATAAGAATTCATAGTCTTTGCTACGACACTTGAAATTTCTCACACAAAGTCTTTTCAGAATCATTTTTGAGATTTCTACACTTTGTTTCTAACTCAATTTCATATCAGAGCAAAGCCACAAGCAATGAGGAACTGCTTGCAGAGTTTAGAGAAAGGATTGTATTGAGGTGCAGATCTAAAGAAGGCTACAAAAAGAATTCCTACTGCAGTGACCTCCATAATTCTTAAATGGAAGAAGTTTAACAACCAGAACTCTGCCAAGACGTATCTGCTTAGCCGGACTGAGCAATCATTGGACAATGGTCATGGTAAGAAAGTTGACTTAGAATACAATGGTTATAAAAGTAATATTTAGAAATATTGGGATTTTTCTGCAAATTCATGTCTTGCAACAAGGAGAGACTTTTGTCCAGATCGGTGGAATGTTCCACTGATGAATTGATAGCTTCTTCAAGATTCTCTCATCTCCACGCATGATCTCTGGAGCTCAAACAGAATGACCCTCAGCTCCTTAGTCACCTCTCTTACCAAGGCGCTTGTTCTGATTGCTCAGTTTGGCCCAGCGACCAGCTCTAGGAAGAGTCCTGATTGTTCCAAACTTCTTTCATTTAAGAATTATGAAGGCCACTGTGCTCTTGGGACTCTTCAATGCGGCAGAATTATTTTTTGTTGAATTTTCCAGATCTGTGCCTCGATGCAATCCTGTCTCTGAGCTCTGCAGGCAGTTCCTTTGACCTCATGGCTTGGTTTACATGTCCAGTCCATTGAATTTGCCACAGGTGGGCTTTGGTCAAAGTGCAGAAACATCTCAAAGATGATCTAAAGACATGCCAAAGAATCATATCTCATAGCAAAGGATCTGAATACTGGTCATTCTGATGTTGATTATCGGTATTTGCTTTATAACCCTGTTATGTATTAAGTGTAGATTTATATAAAATAAATTATTTAAAGCATTATTTGTTGAAGGTTCTTTAGTTGTTCCTCTATAAGAGCTTCTAAAGGTGTTTTGGTAAAATCGTATCAGAACCATTATAGGAAACTGTTACATTTACCAAAGAAATAAAAAAAAAAACCCCAACAAAAAACAATATATATATATATATATATATATATATATATATATATATATAT
>JAAIIK010000041.1:2834646-2852799 GCA_014706435.1 Silurus glanis
GCTCTATCGCTATTTCTCCCACACACACACACTCACAAGGTTACCCCTAATCAGACATGTCAGAACACTGCACTCGGTAGCTGTAGTGTTACCTCGCTTTCTGTTACTTACATCTTTGTCTTATACCTCTAATATCTTGATAATCTATTTTATCTCTCTTCTTTCCCTTGTCTGATATCTGAAGACAATAACTCTTCTTGGGAACCCTTCCAATCCGGTAAGTGTCCACCCTATTTTTATGTGCAGACTGAGCCTAATTAGAACGTAGGCATTAATTAATAACTGGTTAAACTGTATATCTGCAGGCGGACGAAGTTCCTACGGTGACATCGGCGGTCCCGTCATCACAACACAAGTCACCATACCCAAAGACGTGAGTGTGCTTTAGTCCTGTTTTTTTTACTTACACACACACACACACACACACACACACACACACACACACACACACACGTGCGCGCACCTGTGCAGCTTTACCCGCATGCAGATGACCTGAAAACCCTTTTCCTGCCTTAGCTGGCTGGTTCCATCATCGGGAAAGGTGGGCAGCGTATTAAACAGATCCGTCACGAGTCTGGAGCCTCCATTAAAATCGATGAGCCTCTGGAGGGTTCGGAGGATCGTATCATCACCATCACAGGAACTCAGGACCAGATTCAGAACGCCCAGTATCTTCTGCAGAACAGGCAAGTTCACAATCAGCTGGCTCGGGGCCTGAGAGTAGGCTTTTCTCTCACACACACACACACACACACACTCACATTCTTAAACTTCTTGACTTCTTGTAATCACAACCAAAGTAACCTCATACTTTTAATGCTATCTAATTTCATGTTTTCTGTTTCTACTTATTTGAATTAACCCGATCCTTAAATTTATGAACAATGCTTCATAATGCTATATATAGCCATCCTGCATGATGTAATCAAGTATTCGAATGCAATATCAGCATTGTATCACTTAACAGTTTTAAAGTGGCAAAACCACTGGCAGATTTATAACAATCAAATGTAGGTATAAATTTTGAAATGAATGCAAATTGAAAGATGGATGTAGAACACAGAGCACTTAAAAAAACATAACTAGATAAAATATGAATCAGTAGTTCATCCTGTAAGACAAACTTTCAGGGTTCCTATGCATTTTGGAATAGTATTAAAATATATGGAAATTGGTTTGAGTAATTTCCAGGTCTGGATTAGTATGGGGGGAAAAAAAAAAAACCCACTTAGTATTGAAAAGAATTTGCAGAAATTTTTTTGTAAAATAAAGTGCACTAATCAGGATACATTTGAAAAAGGCATTTTTTTTTATCTAAAAAAAAAAAAACTCTCCACATTTGCACTTTTTCATTTTCAATAGTTTCCCAAAAGTTGTTCATTCGCCCTGAAACGTCTAAAAACGCTCACATCCCTTGGAATTAGCAGCAGAGTTAAACACTTTAAATCACAATTTACTGTGAATTATGTAATGATCCAAATATAAGAAATAAATCAGTTGCATCGAATGTACCGCTTATTTCTAATCATAAAACGTGTGGTTAACTGCTACTAATCTGTGTCTTAACCTGCTTGTACTTTGACACCTGGCTGCAAATGCTATGCTCTTCTCTGATCTTTCCTCCGAGGGGGTTTGTGGTTTCCGGGTTATTTGAAACAGAAACCCGTGCTACTCTGAGCCCAGGAGCGTGCGAGAAAGCTGGCCTGCTTCTGTGTGGAAGACTTGTGATTTTGTTGTTGTTAGTTAGAAGAAGTGACAACAAATCACGGTCTGCCCTACAGCACAGGCTCAGGCTCATCTGCCCTCCTTCCCCTCTGTCATGTTTCATTAACCCAGACCTAACTTTCACATGTCTGTTTCATTCTCAACTACTCCGAACACGTCTGTGTATGTGCGTGTTACATGCCTCCAGAAATCTTACTACCACAATCACAGCATGACTGTATAACAAGCTCAGCTCTGTTAATCTGCTTGGAATGATTCTGGGGAAATCATATGAGACTGAGGGGGATGATGGAGTTAAACACCAAGATGATTATTCTCCAATAATTGCATGTTGCTTGTTGTTGGATTTAAGTTTGTGTTTTTGTAATAAAACACTTTACCTCATGTCACATTTTCCATGCAGTTTGTCAGCTTCATATGCTGATTCTAACTCCTTCCTAAACATCGAATTTCCTTCAGGTTTCTTAGACTTTTAAACACATCCTGGTTCTTCTGCTCGGAACTGCTTTTATTCATGTTTCCCAGGGATTTCTCATAATGTATCACCTGAATGTGTTCTAGGTTTTGTGTCTCATGTAAAACTGAAATGTTTTATGGAGTAATTCAGATTTGTTGACCTTGTGTCTACCATGTATGTAGCGTCCCGGACGCTAACGTGGTGTAAACAAACTCGTTATAGATCATTGTTACCACTTTTATGTGCCGACACCGGAGACTCCTTCCAAATTATGTCGAATCTCCTTTCAGAAACTGGAATTACAGCATTATACAAGATTTCCACACGGTCTTAAGTCTAAAAAATAAAAAATTCGCTTTTCTACGTCTTAATTTTAAACAGCTCTTAATTATCCGATGTCCATGTAACGCTACCTCTGATGCTCAGTGAAATGCTTCTCTTGGTGGTGGTCTTTCTTTCGCTTTTCCAAATCTAATTCGCTGTATTACGACTACAAATGAGACCAGCAAGTAACAGCCAATCAACTTTCTTTAATTAGCACAAATCTCTCTCTGATTGTACCACAGACGTAAAAAACTGATCTTATTTTCCAGCTATGGGGAAATTCAAGGTCAGTGATACTTGGCTTGAAACAAATTAATTGAAGGTTTGGTTAAGGCCAGGTGCTAAGAACGTATTTGTGTGTTGATGTTGTGCTTTAGGTCTTAAATTTAATTGTTAATGGTCTCAGTCTTACAGTTGGCTGTAAAACCTGCAGAAACCCTTTTTATATGGAACTGGAGACTACTTCCATAACATGTAGAATCTTGATACAGATGCACGTCTTTATAAATTAATACATTTCTATGGAAACTGTTTTTTATAAGCGTGTTAATCGAATTTTCAGTGCTGTTTGATCAACCAACAGTTAAATATTCTGTGCCACAGCAACGTTTCCAACAAAATTTTCAGATATTAGCCGGAAATCATCTGTTCTGCTTTTTTATAGATTTATGTGTGTTTTTAGTTTTATAGACCCTACATCAACCAAACATCCAGAATGAACATTAAGTAAATAATAATTGCTGTTCAATAAGAATATGTTGTTACTGTGTGTCTGAACTGTGCGTGGTTCTCTTCCAGTGTGAAGCAGTACTCCGGTCGGTTCTTCTAGAGGACAGCAAGCAAACCCATACTGCTCTACCTGTTTTCCTTCAGCTTCTTTTCAGAGTCTACATTCCTCAGCCTCTTCAGTAGATGTGTCCCTCCCCACCGCCGCTCTCCTAACACCTCGAAGCAAACGATTTCGAGGCCTCGAACAGCGTTTTTAGAATTAGAGTGGTTCTTGTTTCTTTTCCTTTTCTTCCCCTGTACTGTGGATGCATTGATTTCCCCCCCTGAGCAGAGCTGCATGCCCGGTTAATCTCCAAATTCAGAATGTAATCTCCGATCATTCAGTTTGATTTACTATTTTTTTCCCTTTTGCCATTATGTGAAAAATGTAAATGTCCAGCTGAGTTTTAAAATCTTAGCATCTTTATTTAATGAGCTGCAACGTGTGTGTGTGTGTGTGTGTGTGTGTGTGTGTGTGTTGAGGTGGGATATGAAGTGGAAATGTGGATAGGAATTATTTTTTTTCCCCCGTTTTGATTGGCTACGGACTTGACAGTAATCTCAACGATATCAGGATCCATTGAATCTCATTCACGCTCGTTTTGTACGTCCGCTTATTATTTTTTTAACATTTTAAATTGGATTTCTTCAAAATACTCAGCTGTAAAGCTCTCCTGGTGTTCATGGCCCTCTCTGTTTTCTGGTGTCTGTGTAGAATGTGCTGTGAGTCTGAGTAATAAAGTCTGTGCCACTTTTTATTAAACACGCCTTCGTATCTTTTCACCGATTCATTAAACACCTTCATGCCTGTTAATAGTGAAGATGATCGCTCTTTCTTCCAACCTGTTCTTGTTCAGGTGGATTTGTTTGTTTACCACTCGTAGTACAGAAAGTGAAACAAACAAAAAATAAAAGGAACTGACGAGTAAAAGATTTTATTTTTATGTTGAAAATCTGACTTGCAGGTGTTAAATTATCACAACATTTATAACAGATTATTAGTTCAACGCTTTGAAATGCAATATAGTATTGCTTTATATCTTTTACCTTTTTTTTTTTTTTGCAAAACAAAACTCGTCACAACCAAATTCAGATTTCCATTTCACTTTTAATCAGTGGTTATACATTAGTACAACAATGAAATGCAGCCAGTCACAGCACAGGGAGACCAAATACATGAGTGCGGCTGTAATCAAAAATACATGAAGGCCTTGAGAACATTGTCTGAGAAGCTTTTCTTATAAAGAGGCACTTTTTATAGGCTCTTTATTTATTTTTATATTTATTTTTTATTCCCACTGTTCTGCATTTGTGATCACAAAATAAAATAATTGACCTGTTACAAATTACAGCAGGAGTTGAGATAGAGGACATCAAATTTGTCACCTCTCTCCAAAATGTCTACTGGCATAGTGAGTTCTTGCATTTCTCAGGTCCTGCTATTCTTCATGCCAGTTTTCCGCTTTTTTACACACGCACGCAAGATACTGCCTAAGAGCACCCCCTTGTGGGGAATCCCCAGCCTTCTAAATATTAAATATGACCTTGATTTTTATTTATTTTTCCCTCTAAACCAGAGCTGCCCAAAATTTTTCTTATACAGCCTCGGTTATATATATATATATATATATATATATGTGTATATATATAATTTTTTTTTGTTGTTTGTTTTTTATATATTATTAAAAAAATAGGTTACCGTGGTTATTTCATTAATGATTTTGTAATATTTAAGGATATATAAATAGAAATCTTTAATGGAGTTATATTTTCAGGGTTGTTGTTCAGGAAACTACAATGAGAAACAATCCGAATTATAGTAACGTAGGGTTTCAAGCACATTCCAGCGACCTCTAATGCCAACCTTTACAACATTTAGCAGATGCCCTAATCCACAGTAACTTCAAATTATCTTTATATATACAACTGAGCAGTTGAGGGTTAAGGGCCTTACTCAAGGGCCCAGCAGTGGCAGCTTGGCAGTGTTGGGATTTGAACTCATTTCAACATTTTAACCACTAAACTACTACATTCCATGAAGCTGGTCATTATTTTTTCAGAGTTTTTCCAAAAGCCCTCCCACCTTTAGCAGAACAATTGTTTTTACTTGAAACAACATATAAAATGATGTCAGAAAGAAATCGGCAGTGTGTGTTGCTGAAAAAATGACAGTGGTGACATTGTCGTCGTGGTCATGTTGCCGGAAATTGAGTAATCAGTGTGTCAATGTATACTGAGCCAGCTAACACTAGTGCCCAAACCTGTGTGCACATTATACTGATTTACAGCCGAGGGAGGTGATTAAAATGCACCCCCTGTCCCCTGAAAAAATGTAATTAAAAACATTTAAACCATCATAGAATTTGTAATTATTTTAATAGCTATAACTGGTTTTAATGTGGGTCTTTACTGGTAATTTGTTGCCTTCAATTGGTGGCATGTTATGTCTATTGGATGGCATCAAGTACCAACAAAACACATTTGGCAAGTTATAGATCACATGTTTGGATCTACTGGACACCATTAGGGACTATTAAGACGTCCAGTAAGTTTCTACAATCGTTTCTTGGTTCAATGAGGATGATTTGATGATTTGATTCTTGTACATCCTGTTCATTAAATCATTCTCATCAAACTGAAGAAGCATTTTGTAGATAATTCCTGGAATCTGGATGCTTCATGACCTCATAACAGTCCCTAATGGTTAACAGCTAATGGTTAGTAATTCTAACTGTACTGGAAACCAATTTGAATTTCAATAATGTTTTTTCAAATTTTTTTCCCCATCAGGATCCTTGATTTTCATCCTTCAAATTTCAGAAAGCAAACAAAAATCTTTTTTGAGAATTTCATATATTTATAGCACCAGCACAACATGACCTCCTGCATGTTCAGCTTTAGTCGGTAGATGGCAGCACTGCTCCCAGTGAGTGAAAGTAAAAGTCAGGGTGTGTGGATGAGGATAGTAAAATTTGACAAAATGATCTGATATGATCGTGTGAACTCATATTTTGATATTGGAAAAAAAAAAATTCGGATTTTACAATAAAAAAATCTGAAAAGGTAAACAGTGTGAGTAATTATTGTAGTTGGCTATTCTATTCCATTTGGCTAGAAATATATCTATCTATATATCTATATCTATATATATAAAGTGACAATCACCTTAATAGTGATTGAGTGATTTTAAGAGATGTAAATAAAGTGAAATGATTTACAGATTGGTGTAAAGGGTGTATCAGTGTGTGTGTGTGTGTGTGTGTGCGTGTGAGGTCTTTTGCTGTGTATGTGTGTGGAGCTGCTTCCTCTCTGAGAGACGTCACATGGCAGAGCAGAAGCAGGGAGTGGATGCAGCCATGTAATGCAATTACATATGGAAGAGCTGAAAGCAAATGTTCTTCGACTGTAATAAACCGGATTGTAGATACACAGAAATGGTTTCATGATTTCAATGCGGATGGATTGGATTTTAAGTTGATTATTTTTTTTTTCAGTTTGGAAGGGTTCCTCTTTTTGTTTTTGATTTTCCTCTCCAATCAACCCACGTCCACGCCTGGAGATGTTTTCGAGGCGGATTTTTTTCCTGTAACTCAACTGCTCCATTCTGGTGGTCGGAAGGGAATTGTGAATAGTGAAACTCCGCCATATTCAGCTTTTTTTTTTTTCTTTTTACCACGCCCGAGTGTGTGTGTGTGTATGAGACTATATATATATATACACACACATATGAGGAAAACCTCATGATTTCCATGCATCCGGATTATAAAAATGAAAATGCATTCAAGCGGATGGATGATCATTTTTTAATTCGGATTTTTTTCACCACGATTTTAACCATAAAATGTTTTCTGGTGGGGGTTTAGAAATCCGATCAGATACGGAGTGAACAACTGATCTGTGGATTGCAAACTGAGATTGATGTTTATATAATTATAGAGAGAGAGAGAGAGAGAGAGAGAGAGAGAGAGAGAGATATGCGCGTGTCCCACTTCGGGTCGCGTTTTGTTTGCTTTTATCTTTTTTGTTTTGATACATAAGTAAAAATACAAATATTTCCTGAATTTGCTTGGACGTTGCATAGATCGTCCATCTTCTCCTCCTCCTTTCTTCTTCTCCACTCTGGACTGATAAAACTACAGGAAAACTAAGGCTGCTAGTACAAGTACTACTTCTTCTCGACTCTTCTTCTCGAGCTCCAGACCCGCTTGATCTTCACCCATAACGTGTATTTTTGCTCAGAGAAACTTTTAAAACGCAATAAAAAAAAAAAAAAAACTAAATATATCAAAGAAAACCCGAGAAGAACCATGACTCTGGACTCCATCATGGCGTGTTGCCTGAGCGAGGAGGCGAAGGAAGCGAGGCGGATCAACGACGAGATCGAGCGGCATCTGCGCCGGGACAAGAAGGACTCCCGCCGCGAGCTCAAGCTGCTGCTGCTCGGTACGAAGGCCGACACACGCGGATAGAGAGAACAGAGGGAAAAGGAGAGAGGGAATAGGGGGAGGGGGGGAAGAAATGAAATGAAAGTCAGAAATCGCGTCTGATTGCTCGAACTGGCTGCGGTTTGTTACTCTGTGTGTGTGTGTGTGTGTGTGTGTGTGTGTGTGTGTGTGTGAGTGAGAATCACGTGCCAATTATTTTCGTACTTGTACATATACATGCATATATGTATGTATGTGTATGTGTGTGTGTGTGTGTATATATATATATATATATATGAGAGAGAGTATTTCGCATATATGTATATTTGTTTGTGTGTGTGAGAGAGAAAATCACGTGCCATAAATGTACATTTGAGACCTTTATTTATTTTTTTATTATTATAAATTTTTTTTGCAATTGATCAAATGTGGTGCTTGGACAGCCAGATACATTTCATTATGAAAAGTGTTTGCTTGTGTGAAAATCACATGCCATAAATATGCATATTGGGGGAAAAAAATTGGTGCAGTAGAACAAATGCGGTCCTCGGACAGTCATTCCTAAAAGCATTATAAAAAGTGTGTGTGTGAGAGAGAGAGAGAGAGAGAGAATATCAAATATGCCATGAATGTGCATTAAGGGGAAAACATATTAGTGCAGTTAAGCTAATGTAGTTGCTTGGACAGCCATACGTTTTAAAAACGTGTGTGAGTTAGAAAATACCGTGCCATAAATGTGCATTTTTTGGCGGGGAAACATATATTGCAGCAAAAAAAAAAAAGTGTGTTTGTGAAAATCACGTGATAAATGTGCATTTTGGAAAAAGACTTTGTGCAATTGAGCAAATGATGCACATTTGGACAGCCATGTATTATAAATAAGTGTGTGTGAGAGAAAATATGTGCCGTAAATGTTCATTTTGAAAAAATGTGGATGCTTGGGGGGGAAGGTGTGTGTATGTAAAAATATGCATGTGGCATAAATGTGCATTTTGTAGAAAAAAAAAAATGTAATGGTGGATTTGAGCTAGTCTTGTGTGAGTGTGTATATGTGTGTGTGTTTTTTTACTATTTTATTGTGCAACACTTCCTGCATATGTTAAACTCCTTAAATCCATCTCCGCTGTAGGGACGGGTGAGAGCGGCAAGAGCACCTTCATCAAGCAGATGAGAATCATTCACGGTTCGGGCTACTCGGAGGAGGACAAGAAAGGCTTCACCAAGCTGGTCTATCAGAACATATTCATGTCTGTTCAGGCCATGATCCGAGCCATGGACACCCTCCAGATTCCTTACAAATACGAGCGCAACGAGGTAAGGTCGTCATATTCACCGAGAGACGAGTCAAGCTGTGGGTTTGGGTACTGGAAATGTTCGGCAATTCATTAACCAGATCTCGGAGAAGAAGACGGGATTTGTGCGTGTTTTTTTTGCAGACACAACAGCTATACACGATAAAGAAAGTGGGGGGGGATAAGTTGTTCTGGATAGTAATGGTGTCGACTGAATGAGGAAAAAAAAGCTAGTTCTTTTCACAAGGGTAATAAATATCGGCTACTGAGAAAAAGTGTTTAATTGATTTCTCATTAGCAATCTAGAAATCGCCAATCAGGTCAATTTTCAAACTTAAGTTAGGGGTTGTCTAAGCTATGAGGCAAATACTTATTCTATTAACCTTGTTTTTATTTATTTGTAACTTTATTTTTTGGTTCTGCCCACTTGACCCTGTTTAGCTAAAACGTGTCCATGATCTAAATGCCCATAAGTTTCGTTAATTTGCTCTCGATGGTCTGATTTTCCCCAAAGACTCATCTTTGTTTTGAAGTAGAGCAATTCATGAAACAAATAAGATGAGAGTCGGTGACTTTGGTTAATCACACAGTGCAGCCGTAATGAGATTATCCCTCCAGGCCGTAAAATTAATTATATGAATTCAAAGCCCTACAGAAATGTCCTGGTGCTCTTTTCTATTTCTGGAGCGTCCTAAAGGCAAACCTATTTTCTTTACTTTTTTTATTTTTATGTTACGGAACATTTCGAACTTTTCTGCAGCAACACAATAATAGGTCACGTCCTCAGTAACTTCAAAACTTTATCGTGGTTTTGAATTAGCCGTCAATAACCTGATTTATTGTTTATTTATATGCATATCGTTATATGTCTAATATCACACGAAGGCTCTATATGATTATTTTTTAAAATTCACGACTTTTTTTTTTTTCTTTTTTTTTTTTTTTTTTTTTTTTTTTTAGGGCAACGCAAACGTTGTTCGAGAAGTGGACGTAGAGAAGGTTTCGGCGTTCGTAAGTCCGTATGTAGATGCCATTAAGAGTTTATGGAACGACCCAGGAATCCAGGAGTGCTACGATCGAAGGAGAGAATACCAGCTCTCAGATTCGACCAAATAGTGAGTGCATCAACGAATTGTTGCCTCCTTGAGTCCTTTGGTTCTGCTTTCTTCAGCATGAGATGTGGAAATCTATCGCCCTCATGTCCGCCATTTTTTAAAGACGTACCAGTTCATAAAATGGAGACCGAGGACTCAAACTGGTGGCTGTTAATGCACCCGGTCACACCTGATTTCTCACTTCTGTATATCCGTGAATAGTTTTGAGTTCTTTTGCTGAAGCTTCCTGTTTCTGGTTGGATGCAGACACAATGTTTCCATTTCAAGCCAATGTCAATTAAGGTTAGAAAGAGAAAGTGACCAACAAATGGGAGGTGTGAAACCTACAGTAGCAAAAGCAGGTCAGGGGGTAAATCGGGGATTTTTAGCTTTCCATTCCTTTCCAGTGTAGTGATCTTTCAGTTTTAAAGCCATACTGATCATCGGAAGTGAAATCTCGATCTGTACTTTTCAGCTACTTGAATTCGTTGGATCGGATTGCCGAGGTGTCGTACGTGCCCACGCAGCAGGACATCCTGAGGGTCAGAGTTCCCACGACGGGCATCATCGAGTACCCTTTTGACCTACAGAGCGTCATATTCAGGTACGCCTGATTTATTTATTGTTTGAAATGTTTTCTCCTATTGTCTGCGCTGTCTGTGTGATTTATTGCTTAGTCACTGATTACTCTCGTTTGGTCCAGAATGGTGGATGTTGGCGGGCAGCGGTCCGAGAGACGCAAGTGGATCCACTGCTTCGAAAACGTCACCTCCATCATGTTTCTGGTGGCGCTGAGCGAATACGACCAGGTCCTGGTTGAATCCGATAACGAGGTTTGTTTTCTACCCTTCTTTCAGCAGGAAGTGCCAGAGTATTTACCCACAGACTAGTGCTCAGATCTTTTAATGAGATGCCTGGATTCTAAGGAACATCTAATAAACATTTAATGTTTGTTTAAGAGATTAGTAATCGAAAATCTTATTCAGCACTGTGTAACCGTGAGATCAAGATACTGTGAATCTGGGTTTCCTTTGGGTAGTCTGGTTTCTTCCCATTTTCTAAGCAATGCGAGTAGGTGGATTAGTGATTCTAGATTACTCCTAGATAGGAACAATTGTGTTTTTGAACCTTGTTCTCAGTATTCTCTTGATTGGTTGACCTGCTTTCTAAAAATAAATGAAAGAAATAACTGATTCCACAAAAGGAAAAAAAACTTTCTGGTCACAGGCATGATACATTATTAAACAAAAGTATTGGGACACCTGATTTTTCCAGGCATATGTGGTTCGCAAACAATTGTTGAGGATGTCTTTGGATACAGAAGCCTCAAATTCGCCCTTCATTTGCTCCAGCATGACCATGCCCCTGTGCACAAAGCTTGCTCCATGCTTTACATGGGTTGGAGTGGAAGATCTTGAGTGACTTGCTATAGAGCTATAAACCCTATTGAACACTTTTGAGATGAATTCGAATGCTGACTGAACCTCAGGCCTCCTCACCTCACCTCACCTCACCTCACCTCACCTACATCAGTACCTCACTTTACTAACACCCTTGTGGCTGAACAAATCTCCACAAATCTCCACAAGCACATTCCCAAATCTAGTGGAACATCTTCCCAGAAGAGTGGAGGATATTACAACAGCAAATTGAGACTCAATGTGGAACGGGACTCAAAAGCACATATGGATCTTTTATTGTGATGTTTCCACAAAATTTGTCCATATAATATATACAATATATTTTTGTTGTGTGTTTGTTTTCATGTATAAATGTTGTATAAGTCTCGTCTCTGGATGTTCTGTGGTTTAAAACAGTCCCTGCTCTCTTTTTTTCCCCCCTTTTTCAATAGAATCGAATGGAGGAAAGCAAAGCGCTATTTAGGACGATCATAACGTATCCCTGGTTCCAGAATTCATCCGTCATTTTGTTCTTGAACAAGAAAGACCTGCTGGAGGAGAAAATCATGTTTTCACATCTTGTAGATTACTTTCCTGAGTATGATGGTAAGTGAGTGGGTTTGAAATCTTGATCGTAAAGCTGATGTGTGTGTGTTCTTGTTTGCGGGTGAAGACGTTGTCGTCTCTGCTTCTTCTTGGGTCAGATGTGTTCAGATTAGAACCAAGATGGTCTGAATATTTCAGATGGGTCACTGCTACTATATATGGTAGGAAGGTGTACATTGGGAAGGTGGTAGCTTACTGGTTAAGGCATTGGACGTAGAATCCTAAGGTCTTGAGTTTAAACCCCAGCAACACTGAGGTGCCACTTCTGGGCCCCTGGGCAAGGCCCTTAACCCTCAACTGCTCATTTGTATCAATGTGATAACTGTAAATCGCTCTGGATAAGGATGTCTCCCAAATGCCGGCATCGTATACGTAGTGTTATTTATAATTCTACGGGAAAAAAAGAATTTTTAATTGTTAAAATGTACTTTCTTTTGTTTTTTAAACGTCTTTGTGAATTTCAATATCTGTGCATTTACCTTCCGCCCATTCACTTTAGTTCTCTGTGGGTTCTGCATTCAGTAATGCATTTCTGCTCTCTGTGGTTGTGAAGTGTGGTTATTTGAGTTACAATATTCTTCCTGTCGCTTGTTTTTTGTTTATCGGACCAGTTTATTGTATGAAACCCAGCCTATCTGTCATGCGGAAACTTTTTCACGATTTGGATATTTTATGTGAGCAATAACTGAAGCTATTGGCTTCGTACGTGCTTGTTTTTATTCACTGCACTAGTGACACTTGATAGGCTCTAATTAAATGATTGCTTGAATTGCAATTGTATGGTGAGTGTGCTCATGTATTGCACAGTAACAATACATTGAATAATGTGTTATCATTTCAAGAACTGAGACTGCCATCTACACACTATATTGACAAAATGGTATGCGATTTCTGCCGTTATAATAACCTCCATTCTTCTGGCAAATGTAAAAGTGTAAAGTCAGGTACTGGTGTAGGTGAGGTGAGGAGGCCTGGGAGTGCAGTCAGCGTTCCAATTCATCCCAAAGGCGTTCAGGTCAGGGTTCTACAGCAGGCCACTCAAGCTCTTCCACTCCAATCCATGTTAAGCATATTTTCATGGAGCTTGCTTTGTGCACATTGTCGGGGTCATGCTGTAACAGGTCTGGGTCTCCGAGTTCAAGGGAAAATTTAATGCGTTCAAATCCATATACAGTTCTAACCTTAATAATTACAGTTTGCAAAGAACCAGCTATGGCCGGAAAAGTCAGGTGTCCCAATACTTTTGTCCGTATAGTGCGTTGCCTAATTTCATAACATAATGGATTATATAAACATAGTATCAAATTTCACATTGTTATTATTTCTTCTGTTTGCTCTCTTTTCTCGTTTTCGCTCTCAGGCCCCCAGAGAGACGCTCAAGCAGGGGGAGAGTTCATCCTAAAGTTGTTCGTCGACCTGAATCCCGACAGCGACAAAATCATCTATTCGCACTTCACGTGCGCGACAGACACGGAAAACATCCGATTCGTCTTCGCCGCAGTCAAGGACACCATCTTACAGCTCAACCTGAAGGAGTACAATCTGGTGTAAACGGACGAACAAAACCGTGGCGTCCCTGCAGCTTGAGCTTAACTTTGAAAAACGACATGCGGTGGTGACGCTAACCCCCCCCACCCCCCCCCCCCCCCCCAAAAAAAAAAAACACCCCCCACCCCTCACCGCCACCCCCTCTCAAGGACAAATTGGAGACTGATTTACCATTTTGTCTTTGGACAATAATATCAATGAATACAACCTGCTCACTACTGCGTAATTTATTTGCACTTTGGAGCTTGTTTGCAGGGTCCAACATCACGATTTTTCATTTGAGATACAAAAAAAAAACGACGCTGGGGGACGGTTTTTTCACAATCGGCTTAACCGCACGCTCAAAGGAGCCATGGTGAACTTTTACGGTTTCCTTTCTCGAATGCGCTTTGCTCTCCATGCAAGAGTTGAAGAATGTACACACCTGGTTAATTACTAATTAAGGATTAGAGGATCAAGAGGTGCTAGAAAGTTATTACACCCCTAATTATCCCCTCCATTGTATTTAAGTACTTCAACCGGTGACCATTTTCTGTTCAAGGTCTGAGGACACAGATCAGGATCAGCGAGTGGGTGTGGTTTCTTCTCCAAGACGCCTTTTTTGCTGTCTTTATGGTAATTAGAAGTGAATGGTTTAGAGTTGAGTGGTGCCACATTTTGCTTTTAAGTATGCTTCTTATATATTGCTAAAGGAATATACGCTTCACTAATGTCAGACGTCCTTCTACACGTACAATTTTTTTAATTTTTTTTAAACACACACCATCTGTTTGTATCGTTTTCCAGATTTCTTATTTGTTCTTAGAAAGTTGTCCAATTGTTCACGCTCTAACAGTAAGACAGCAGTATTTCATCAGTCGTTCACCCAATTTAGTGTTTTTTTTTATTTTTTTTTTTACACCTCTCCACCAAAAACATTTCCTGGTTTACAGATGGACCGAATCTTCTAGTGCCACTTTCACCACTACAGTATATTTCCTTAATCATGAAATTAGGATGTACAATCAGTGTTTAAATTGCAAATGTATTTGGGAATGATCGAGGATTCCTACATGATGTTACTCCAAAAAAAAAAAAACTCGAATCGAGCTTTTTGGGACAATGCGATCTCCATTCTGGTATCGGTTTCAATTAAAATCTCATTTTTTCATCCCAAATGGTTTCATATATATAAAATATAATAAAATGCTGATTTGTGATATTTGCGATTGGAATGTTCTAGAAAATGAACCATGATGAATTTTTTTTTATTCCCCTCATGGGCTGGTGGTGTTAATTTTCTGGTGTTTCAATCATTCCTAAAAAGGACTCGAATTAAACTTCACATGCTTGTTATCCCTGTAAAGGTGTCACTTTTATGTGGTATTTGAGATCTAATGATTTAATTAGCGCAGACTGTAACGTAAGATGATACAAAGCAAAATCTCACAATGTTCCTGTTTAGCCTGCTCACAATGGGTTTACATAGTAGGCATTTATTGTCCACCATTCATGAATATTTGCCAGCCATCTTGCATGTAAATCGATCTACAGCACATGACGTCCTTTTGTTCGAATGCCGAAGAAATCCGAAACCTCTGGAGCTTCTGGAAGCAAATCATGAAAGCTAAAGCAGTTAAACTTGAATAGCGAGGCGCACTCGTGAACTTACGGTGCATTCCTTTCACGTGCCGAGATCTTCTGGGAAGTATTTGAGAAAACAATGAAGTGTGTGAAATCTTTTTTTATGCTCTCGCCAGCATAAGGAGCATCAAAAAACAACGTCTGTAGCTTTGCGAAACAAATTGTCATGGACCCCCGACTTTTTGTAAAGAAACAGCTTTATTGTATCTCCATTTCCTTCATAAATAGTCCTTGTTTCTTCACTGTAACTCCATACATTTGTCACTAGAACCAGTCACTTAAAATTCTTTCTAATCCATTGTTATAGAATAAACGATTAGTGTATGAGCCACATCCTCTCTTGTTATTAATATACTGATTTAGTTAGGGAGGGAATAAAGAGGCATGAGAAAGGAATGAAGAAGAATAACATTTCTTCATATGAAGTATGCGTCTGTTTAACACGCCTCAGTCACACCAAGAGGAGGGACATCTCACGTTTATAGCCAGGTTGTGGTTTAACCTGTGTGGCAGACACGTCGTTCATAATCGCTCATGAAAATCTGCTCAAACAGTTTCTGGTTTTGTTCGTTTAATGACTCTTTCTTGACTCTCTTTATTCACTGTACTACTCCTGGAACTTGATTTTCTTCGGTTTGGCATAATGGAGTTTTGTTGTATGACGAGTGAAGAGCGTGAAGCTCAGAGAATCCACCAAGAGATCGAAAGACAGATCAGGATGTCCAGAAAACAAGAGGATAAGCAGGTGAAGCTGTTACTTTTAGGTATGTTGATGTCTTTGTATCTTTTTGTATGAATTTTATTTTATTTTTTTTAGCTTACACACCCAATGAATATACAGCTCTTTTTCGCTGTTTTGTGTGTAAATGCTATTCCACAAAAAAACATTAATTTCCAGAAGCTTTAATCAGTTAATCTGTGTCCTCATGCAAAAAAAAAAAAAAAAAAAAAAAAATGCAAATCCTTGACTTATCTTCTACCCATTACCATTAGAATTGACAGGGTTTGTTATTTTGTCTACATCTTTCTAACTGATAGTTCACTCTTGTTATCTTTAATTTTAAAAAAAATGTTTGCGTGATTGTTATAATATATTTGCAAAATCATCGAGTTTGTTGCCGATCGAGAATTCTGGGCTGGGAGATGGCTGAGATGAACTCACCCTGATGATCAGCTTGATAATGTCCCTGCAAAAAAAACAGGACATAAAATGTATTGCTATCTTTTCAAAATCTGAAATGTGGACTGAGCCTGAACCAGAAGATTCATATTTTAAATAGGAATTTAATATGAAATTTCAATGAACTTACAGTTCCTCAGCCTCAGCTACATCATCCTAGTTCATAATCAGTCTCAAAGGCAGCTGTGCAAGTTGCTTTTTTTTAATGCAGTTATTATTGTTGTTGTTGTTTATACCGATTTATGACACATTTAAACAGATTTAGTTGGTCCTAGTTTTCCCAAAGTATAATCAAATTACTAGCTTAATATAAACCACTGCACCCTGACTAGATTCTCATGTCTGTTAATCAACTTAGTGGTTGAGACATTGGACGTCTAAACAGAAGGTTGTGTTTAAATCCCAGCATCACTGAGCTGCCACTGCTGGGCCCCTGAGCAAGGCCTCTACCTCTCATCTGCTCAGCTGAATAAATAAAAAGGGCATCTGC
Organism: Silurus glanis; assembly: GCA_014706435.1. Classification (NCBI taxonomy): domain Eukaryota; kingdom Metazoa; phylum Chordata; class Actinopteri; order Siluriformes; family Siluridae; genus Silurus; species Silurus glanis. The sequence goes on from JAAIIK010000041.1 coordinate 2,851,578, forward strand.
CAAATGCCATAAATGTAAATCAACGTTGTCTTTCATTGTCCTTTAAGCTTTATGCATGAATGCTTGCGTGATTTTGTGACTCTTTTTTTGGGGTCTATTGTCATGTCTCATATATTTATTTTCCACATGTGCGACAACATAAATATATACTATTTAAATGTACAAATTATAAATCAGGACTCATTTGAACATCCACAGGTACAGGCGAGAGTGGGAAAAGCACGTTCATCAAGCAAATGAGGATAATTTATGGAAAAGGCTACTCAGAGGATGACAGGAAGACCTTCACCAGGCCCATCTTCGAGAATATATTTGTTGCAGTGCAAGCCATGATCGAAGCCATGAATACATTCCAGATCCCGTTCAAAAATGAAAGAAATACTGTAAGCACTGGAGCATTTACACACACAATTATTAAACTACTTCTAATTCAATAATATTAATACAAAGTATTAAAATATAATTCTAAGCTCGATAATAGCATTACAAAATATAATCAACCCTACATTTACAACCCTACGTTTATATGTATTGTATGCCCTTTTTAAACATCACATTCTACATTAATCCCAATTTGCTCTTATAATTCTCTCCACTCTTCTTGGAAGAGGTTCCACTAGATTTTAGAGTGTGTTTGTGGAGATTTTTGCTCATTCAGACATGAGGGTTTTAGTAAATTCAGGTAGTGATGTGGGTGAGGTGAGGAGGGCTGGGGTTCAGTCAGCGTTCAAGTTCATCCCAAATGTGTTCAATAGAGTTTAGATCAAAGATCTTCCACTTCAACCCATGCAGAGCATATCTTCATGGAGTATGCTTTGTGCACTGGGTCATTGTCATGCAGGAATAGGTTTTGGTCTCCTAGTTTATATGAAGGGAAGATTTTATGCTACTGCACCCAGAGACAACGGATACAACTGTGTGCCTTCAGCTTTTCGAGTTTGGGAAAGAACCACATATGACTGGAAAAGTCAGGTGACCCAATACTTTTGGCAATATAGTGTATATAATGGGCAATCAGCATCACATGTAAAAACACAAACCAGCTCCTAAACCCATAACACATGTGTTGCTGACTATGTAACACCTGCACTGGCTGATCTATGATTAATGTTCATAATTCATCTCCTGATATACACACAGGAGGCTGAGCTGGACCGTGCAGGACCAAGTGGCTCTTAATCAGAACCGTCATACACATGACCCTGTGACAGCCGAGCCTGGC